>JARLTB010000126.1:4277500-4877500 GCA_030141615.1 Unio pictorum
TCATGCCACAAGTTGGATGTTATCTTTATGGGAACTACCTTGTCATAATTAGACATCATGCCAAAGTAGGATGCTATCTTTATCAGAACATCATGCCACAAGTAGGATGCTTTCTTTATGGGAACTACGTTGTCATAATTAGATATCATGCTACAAATAGGATGCTACCTTTATCGGAACATCATGCCACAAATAGGATGCTATCTTTATGAGAACATCATGCCACAAGTAGGATGCTTTCTTTATGGGAACTACCTTGTCATAATTAGACATGCCACAAATAGGATGCTATCTTTTTGGGAACATCATGCCACAGATAAGATGCTGATTTTATTGGAACTACCATGTCATAATCATACATCATGCCACAAATATGCTATCTTTATGGGAACATCATGCCACAAATAGGATCCTATCTTTATGGGAAAATCATGCCACAAATGGGATGCTATCTTTATGGGAAAATCATGCCACAAATAGGATGCTATCTTTATAGGAACTACCTTGTCATAATCATCTTATATCATGCCACAATAGGATGCTATCTTTATGGGAAAATCATGCCACAAATGGGATGCTATCTTTATGGGAAAATCATGCCACAAATAGGATGTTATCTTTATGAGAACATCATGCCACAAATGGGATGCTATCTTTATGGGAACTACCTTGTCATAATCATATATCATGCCACAAACAGGATGCTTTCTTTATAGGAACTGCCTTGTCATAATCATATATCATGCCACAAACAGGATGCTATCTTTATAGGAACTGCCTTGTCATAATCATATATCATGCCACAAACAGGATGCTATCTTTATGATGCTATCTTTATAGGAACTGCCTTGTCATAATCATATATCATGCAACAAATGGGATGCTATCTTTATGGGAATATCATGCCACAAATGATGCTATCTTTATGGGAACTGCCTTGTCATAATCATACATCATGCCACAAATGGGATGCTGTCTTTATGGGAAAATCATGCCACAAATGGGATGCTATCTTTATGAGAACTACCTTGTCATAATCATATATCATGCCACAAATAGGATGCTGTCTTTATGGGAATATCATGCCACAAGTAGGATGCTATCTTTATGAGAACATCATGCCACAAATATCATGCAGGTCAATAGCGGCCTCCACCGACATCTCGCATCGCCTGGGACTGGCAACGTCTGCGTTCGGGTCACTAGCTTGGTGCATATGGAGAAAAAAGGCCCTTTCGGTGGTGACCAAAGTGCGTCTATACCGCACTCTCATCCTCCCAATACTACTATATGGAGCAGAGACGTGGGTCCTCCTAGACGCGGACCTCAAGAAGCTGGAGGTATTTCAAATGCGCTGCCTCAGACGAATACTGGGAGTAAACCTTCTGGACAGAATCTCAAACGTGGAAATCCGGGCCCGATGCTCTCACCAACCGACAGTGGAATCACTGATTAGACGTGCTAGGCTTCGCTGGTTTGGTCATGTCTGCCGAATGGAAGAGAGGCGTCTACCGTATCAAGCCCTGTGGCGCACCAGACCGGAAACCTGGAAGGTCTCAAGAAATGCACCAAAGAAAACCTGGATCAAACAAGTGGAAAAAGACCTGGCGAACTATGGCATCACCTCGGCACATGCCAAAGAAAATGCCACACGGAACCGAAAATGGTGGAAGGAAATAATTGAATTCATCTGCACGGGCAATTTTCGAGCAGCACCCACAGTTTCCTATCAACTGCGACCACGCTGATTGGATGGAAACTACGGGACCAAATTGATTGATTGATTCATGCCACAAATAGGATGCTGACTTTATGGGAACTACCTTGTCATAATCATATATCATGCCACAAATAGGATGCTATCTTTATGGGAATATCATGCCACAAATAGGATGCTATCTTTACAACAACATCATGCCACAAGTAGTATACTATCTTTATGGGAAAATCATGCCACAAATAGGATGCTATCTTTATGAGAACATCATGCCACAAATATGATGATGTTTTGAAAGGAATGACATTGTCATAATCATGCATCATAACACACAAAACTAAATATTCAATTCGTCCAATTTTCTCGAAATCATATTTTAATAATTTGCAATAATTTTGAATAATAAAAAAAATATAAAGTGTGTTTTTTTTTTAAGCATTACAAACTGATGAAACTGAGACTTAAACTAAGGAATGTTTTAACTGTACTTACAAACAGGTGTGTGTGTGTCTGTGTGTGTGTGTGTCTGTGTGATTTTGATTTTTAATGTAGCTTTCACAATTCTTAGTCATATTACTATGATGTCTGTAGTGTGGCAGTTAATAGTGATGTCTAGCACTGGAGCACCATGCCGCAAGCATAAAGCATCATGTCCGACCTAGTCACATTATCCTGACACCAAGGCAAGCAGTTTTAACACTACCCTCTTAATGCTGAGTGCCTTAGAGTGATGCAGAATTTAGTATCATTTTGACAAGTCTTTGGTATGACTCGAGCTTGGTTCTAACCACTAGGCCACCAGAGCGGTCACTCATAAACTGGTGTCTGATCAGACAACTGTCTCATGAAACTGCTTTGATTACCCATGTTATTTTGTTACTTCACAATCAGCTGACACATGCAACAAGACCTTGTTCCTCAGTGTGACCAACAAAATCATGGCTGACATTTATTTGTGATAAAGTTGTCAACAGCTCTGACATGCAATTTTCATGGGTTCTTATCATATTGCTTTAATTAGCTTGCAGATTTTCCAATTATAACCTTATTTAAGACAAATTCAGTTTAGTCCTTCAACCTAGAAGATCATTATAAACAACTGTAATTATCTTGACAGACCAGTCTAAGTTTGTAATTTTCTTGCTGGACCAGTCTAAGTTTGTAATTATCTTGCTGGACGAGTCTAAGTTTGTAATTATCTTGCTCGACCAGTCTAAGTTTGTAATTATCTTGCTCGACCAGTCGAAGTTTGTAATTATCTTACTGGACCAGTCTAAGTGATTAGACTCATGTATGCATCTAGAACATCAATGACCTATCTATTGTTTCAAGCAATTTTTATGGAGAATATGGAATTCTTTCAAAGATAATATAAATAATACACAAATAACTTCAATCAAACATTATATTGTCAAGGAAAATTCTCACAATCTTAATATTAGAACTGGCTGCAGTGTATATGTTATTATAATCAGAGTCCCATTCAAAGTTAGCTTTCTAATAATGCTTGAAATTTGTTGGGCTTTAATCAATTCACTTTTTTAAAAATACTTTAAGCAACATAATATCTTCAACAGTTCAAGAACTTGCCAAGAGTTTGCAAAATATGAACTATGGTAATTATATCATTTATGGAAAGCTTATACTTATCACCAGTCACAGTATGTATACTCAGTAAACAGACTTACTTAGCTTTACAAACAAAAATAAACACCAAAAATTTAACCAGAATTCATTATTTGTAAAATAATACACTCAAATATCATCACTGAAATATTCTTTACAGGCAAGCCAAGATCATAATGCAACTTTGTTTACTTACTTGAGCCATTTTCTGACCAGCACTGAAATTTTTTAGCAAACAGATACACTAAAATAATATACAGCTGAACTGGTCACATTTCATGTCCAGATATTAACTAACATGCAATCCTCATGCATAGGAGGTTTTTCCCCCAAATAATAGGGCTTTTTCCTGTCCTTCCTTTCACTCACTGAAATTTTCCATGCATACAAAAGTATTAGAAAAAATATGTTTCCATTTTCTTTTTTCATTTTTATTTTAGTGTAGTATATGTGCGGCAATACTGCCTGTAATCACATAACTGGACATTGTCTAAAGCTCGGCAAGACAAAGTAACTGCTAATTTCACCCTTTGATCCTTTTGATAGGGTTGGATGACTTCATTGTTTGAAGTTTGTTGAGATGGAATTATAATATGCATGAGCAAAAGTAATTCCAAAAGGATCAAAGCTCATTAATTAATTATAGTTAGATTGCTAAACAGCTCTTTCAGCATAAACAATAAACATTACTTTTATTCCCTCTGTAAGTATTTTTGGCCTCAGTGATTAAAGCAGTAGAGGAGGATTCGAGACTATACCATGTATGACCAAAGTTAATTAGACAGGATTGAAGATGTTAATTGATTATGGCTGGAATAATCACGTGAGATAAACATGAAACCTGCTAACCCTAAAAAAAACTTTTTGTTTCCAAAAGTTAGACCAGTTTTAATAAGGTGCAAGAAAATATCATGTACTGCTACTGCCAAATTGGAAAACTTGCATTCGAAATTCCAGAAGTGTGAAGCAACAATAAACATTGTTTTTAACTAAACAGTTTGTAAAGTGGACCTTAATTACTGTCAGTACCGTTTCCAAACCCTGTGAAGTTCAATTGCTTCCTATCTTTCAACCTGATGTAATCCTAAAAAAAAAATTTTTTTCATTGCGACAATGGCAATAATCCTTCCCACCATAAGACATATTCCAATCAAACAAGATGTCCATTACACATAACTGTTGCCGTTCCTGCTATTTTCCCAAAAAATATGAATATTTCTATTCATTCTTCTGTACTATTACATTCTTGGAAGAGGTTTCTTGGGTGCCATTTTTGTAAATTCTAAGCAAATGCTTGATCATGCAGACATATTGCATCACAAAATATGTGCAGATGAAAGCAACTGAGGTAGTCCTGTAAAGTTAAGTCTGGTTTCCTGACCAACTCCACTGAATCTAATATCAGATCCAAATCAAACACTGACAAATGAATATCCTGATTTTATCACAATTATGTAGCCATAATTTGTGCTTTTATTCCATATTTCAAGCGTCATTTCCATAATACTGACTGCAAATTCTTAAGGGTTGGCAGGTCTGTAAAGTTTTGGTCATTTTGACTTTAGTGTTCAAAGTTTGTAAAGATGTTTAAATGCACATTATCTCCTAGTGCCAATCACCAAATAAACCCAAAAAAGCAAAACAATTAAAATATCACAAAAAATTCAAGGATGGATGGAAATGGGGATTCAAGTAGTTGATATTAAGTTCAAAGGGACATAACTAATTATTCTGCTCTTCCTGTCAATCTGAGTTTTAAATCTGTTACAGTGGTAAGAATGACATTACGCTTCATGCAGAAACCATGTCTCATAAAAGCATAATTAACCATGACAACAAATATTCCATTAGTATAATAATAATGATTATACAGTACTGCTCTATACACTTTCTGCCATCAAACATTACCTACACAACACAGAGCTTCATGCTCCATCAATAAGCCAAAAAGAAGCAGGCCTACAAGTTAGGTAATTATTACAAAGAGAACTGGTAATTACGTAGCAGGAAATAGCAATCTTCCACTATGTTAAACTTATAGGGGTCAGTGCCTTCTTGTCATTCCATAATTCGACATTGGACAGACCATTTTGTTTATTTATCTGTAAATTGGAGTCAAATTTCAAATGAAGGAAGGATAATTATTTTTTGCAACTATGTGATCTTTCCAAGATAAGGTGGGAATTTCATTGAAAACATGTGATCTATCCAAGATATGGTGATAATTTCATTGAAACAAAGTGATCTATCCAAGTTATGGTGAGAATTTCATTGAAACAAAGTGATATATCCAAGATATGGAGGGAATTTCATTGAAACGAAGTGAATAATGCAAGACATAGTGGGCATTTCATTGAAACCAAGTGAACCATCCAATACATGGTTGCAAATTTTATAACAACCAAGCAATTACTCTGAATATTTTCCACCTCATGAACTGGACTATTTGATAATTTACCCATGATGGCATAGTATATTTTACATGAATGATTAACAATATTACATTGCAATACTATTCTACATAATAAGTACTCTACAACACTGCTTACCAATATTAACACTCTGTTCATGCCATAGAGTTCCATATTGTTTCTTAAATGTAATTATAACATCAGCTACGGCCTTTGCATATCTCCTTACATCAAATGACAGCAGCATTTCATCAGCAAGTTTCCTAAAATACAAAGCAACAACATAATCAATTTTTCTTATACACAAAATTGAATTTTTCAAGGTTTACTTATGGCCCCAACTGAATGGAATCAACATTTTGGCATTTATAAACACACAAAAATTTATTTTTCAAGGTTTACTTATGGCCCTAACTGAATGGAATCAACATTTTGGCATTTATAAAAACAAACTCTGCTTCATTTTCCGAGTGTCATAAAACCTAAGTTCTGACTTTGGATTAGACATCGGATAATGCTCTAAATACCATTAGTATCATTAGAAACAATGACAGCTGTAAATAGTCACATGAAACTACAAATACATTGAATTTATCATGATAAATATGATACTCTTTGATATTAACTGCATGCTATCCGGGACTAAGAAAAAATAATTTATTGTTTCTTCTGAACTTATTAACTCTGAAGAAAGCAGAAATATTGGATACAAACAAATATACTTTTGTTTATAGTCATGTAAATGGCAACAGTGAGTTACATGTAAAACATTAAAGAGTGATTAAAGAGTGACTGACTGAAGGGTTGCATATATAACATTATAAAGTGACTGACTGAAGGGTTGCATATATAACATTATGTATAAAGTGACTGACTGAAGGGTTGCATATATAACATTTTAAAGTGACTGACTGAAGGGTTGCATATATAACATTATAAAGTGACTGCATAGTTGCAGATATAACATTTTAGAGCAACTGACTGAAGGATATTATGCATAACACTATAGTGTGAATGAAGTATTGCATGTTTAACATTATAGAGACACTGAGGAGTTGAATGAATAACATTACAGAGTGAGTGACTGAACAGTTGCCTGTATAAAATTACAGAGTGACAGAAGAGTTACATGTATAACATAGAGTGACAGAAGAGTTGCATGTATACAATTATAAAGTGATTGAAAAGCTGCATGCATAATAATTAAAGCTGTACCGATTAATTGTCCGTACTCATAATCGGGCTGATTATTAGAAAAATCGGTATAATCAATATCGGCAGAAATAATCAGTGCTGATGTAAACTAATTTAATAAATAACAAATTTCCAAAATATAAATTCAATCATAACATTCATCTTGACATGGCTTGAATTTTAAATCAGAATTAAATACAGTCCTACCCGTTTATATCGGCATCACTTTCTTGACAAGCTGCCTATGTCGACAAAAAAGGAAAATCCCAGTCCCTTGGTCTACTATTACTACCAAATTGTCATGCTTATGTTGACGTCGAGATAAAAGATAAACGTACATGTCGACAGAAGCCCTTGGTCCCAGCTTGAACAAATCCTTTGTTTTCTAATCATTTATGTTGACAAGCTGCCAGTTCTAACCCATACTTTGTTCAACAATTATTTGATCTTGCCACCAGGCTTTAATGAAGCGGTCGGATATAAAAAAAACAACCACCCTAGGCTTTTGTTTGGGCCTATAAAGCTGGCCTCTCTCGTCAACTTAAAAGAAGTGAAATCTGATCAAGTCTAGCATTTTCCAAAGAATGCACAGAGGTTGAGCTAGAATTTTAAAATAAGGGAGTTCAAGAGTACCACCAGTAAAAGTTGCAGTCCCCTACCAGAAGCAAATTGGGCATACCTAAAATGGCTATATTTCCATATGAGTAGAAACAGCAGTTGCCATAGAGTTTAATTTTCAAACTTCTTTACAGCATTGGCATGTAGCCCTTGTTTGTCCATTAGAGTGAGAGTGAATTGTCAGGTCAAGAAAAGGTCTTATTCCAAGCACTAAGTTAGACATCACACATAGTGTTCCACATGAAATGTCAGTTCTAGCAACTTCTAACACTCTGTTGAATTTCATTACAATATTCGCCAATTAGCCATTTAACCCTTCTTGTTAAAATTTGCAAACAGCATTTTGCCTAACTCTCAACATGTCTTGATTTGAGGTCACAAGCACTTCTTAGATTGCTTCACTTGGAAATAAAAACAATAATGAAGGCAAAAGTTATTTATTTGATGTACTCTTCTTATACACAAGTACATCAATGGGTCATTCTATCTCTGAAATACGTCATTGTAAATATCAGAACATTTTCTCACCACTCTGCGGCTAGTCAAGTCTTTGATCTTGCCACCTTTCTTGTGGATCATGTTCTTCAGATGTACTCTTATGATGACAACATGTACATCTGTGGGTCTTTCAGCCACTGAATTTTCTGATTGTAAACAGCTAAAATGATCAATTGATCAACACATTTTCCCACTCTACTGGTGGTCGAAGCAGGACTAGCAAGCCCTCAAATTTGCCATCCAGCAAATTAATTGCGTACAGAGGGCTCTTGTAAAAGGCTGTATATATTATTGTCTGAATCCCAGATTTAAAAAGGCATCCAAATATGCGTGATTACGTGTTTCCGAGACCTCTGAAAGTGATCGGTGATTAAAACAAGTTTATTTCGCTGTGAAATTTTCGTTTTTAACTTTATTTACATTTACAATGGCTACCAAGAGCAGTGTAAAATGCAAATTAAATTTACAGTCTCTGGAAACTAAATATCTGGCTGTTAAGGAAGTTGAGGGCTGAACATCTCGCAAAGAGGTCTGTGAAATTTTTTCGCTTAAAAATAACACCCATTCAGGAAGGATGAAAGCTGCTGAGTCTATAAAAAAAGACTACGTTGAAGGTAACTCTGCTCCCCAAAGGAAGAAGCAAAAAACTGCTACATCTGAAGACGTGGAGGAAACCACAAAATGGTTCAATGAAGCATTTGCGAAAAAACTTAGTATGGAGAACTTCGTTGCAACAAGTCGTTGGTTGAGTAGCTTTAATGTTCGTCATAGCATCCGATACAATAGTATTTGTGGAGAATACATGTATATATATTGTTGACAGCTTTTCATTTCCCTGTGAATAGCACCATCCCCTTGGAAGCCTCAATAAGATGGGAAGAGACTGACCAAAATCAAGGCCAATTTAAGTACATGTACATGAAGCATGTAAATAACAATTATCCAACCATGTGCTAATGCCGACATTGAATATCATACTGTTTTTCGTATCAGGATGTGATCGATGCAATATTTTATTGTGGATTTTATGACACAAAGGTAACCAGAATGTAATTTGTTAATATTCAAGTGGATTTCACACTGATTCTCTCTTCATGTACTCAAAAAAAGACCTAAAAACGGAAAAGTTTAGACGTTAGTCCGCGGATAAGCCGATACCCCCCTTCTTCCAGGCCTTTTTTTTCCCCTAAATTATTCAGCTTATATGTGAGTATGTACTGTGATAATGAAATAATTGGTCTCATAATCGGTATCAGCAATTTTAATAATCGGCTATGAGTGGTATCTGCATAATCGGCAAAAAGTGACATTGGTACAGCTGTAATAACAATAGAGTAACTGAAGAGTTGCATGAATAACAATACAGAGTGACTAAAAGTTGCATGAATAACAATACAGAGTGACTAAAAGTTGCATGAATAACAATACAGAGTGACTAAGAGTTGTATGAATAACAATACAGAGTGACTAAGAGTTGCATGAATAACAATACAGAGTGACCAAGAGTTGCATGAATAACAATACAGTGACTAAGAGTTGCATGTGTTACGTGCTTAGGCTCGAATAAGCAGCAACACAGAAAGAGTGAAAACTAACAAGCTTGTAAAACTTTAACAATGATTTTATCAAGTACAATTATTTTCATAAAATAAATAAACTTACAGTTTTAGAGAATCAAATCCAACAAGTATAGAATTCACAAAATAATCCACTAATAGAATTGCAAGTCCTGATAAATAAATGTTCTAATAGTTCCAGGTTCGAATCTTGACGATGTAATCCAAAATGGCTGACAATGTCACGTGATGCAGTTCTTGTTTAATTATCATCCAAATGAATTATGAAACACGTCCTTTTCCAAATAAATAGAATAATTCTTCTTTTCCAACGAATTGACACAAAGTCCAGAACAAGATAATTAAACTCAAACAGAAAATACACAACTTAACTTTAAAATAAGCCCAAATTCTACTAATGTTAGCTCCCAAAATACAGCTATATATAACTATTCTTCTGAAGTAAACAAGTGATCACGCTCTTTTCTAGAAATTGATAGAAGGTCAGAGGAAGAGTCTACCTTCACCTAGTCACGTAATAATAGAATCATCCAGAAGAAAATAAGCCACGAATTACTAAAAATAAAAAGTTGTCCTTGAAATTAACCAATAGTTGTAGATACTTACTGACAATGTCCAAAGCAAGGTCAGGAATTAGATCCACTGTAAGCCAAGGTCAAAACTTGTTTACAATTAAAGGATAGTCAGCCTGTTTACAACTAAGAGTCTAGGTCAAACTGAATTTTCTAGAAAAAATCTCCCAATTAAAGAATATTAAACCCTAAATAATAAATTTGGATTTAACAATTAAAAAAATAAATAAATAAATAAATCCAATAGCCATAACACCTTCCCCCATAAAATAAAAAGAAAGGTTTATATGATAAAACTTTCTTTTTATCACAAATCAATTTACATCTGAGGTTAAAAGAACTAGTATAAATTACACAATATAATAAATTGTTATACACAGGAAAAACGTCTGCAATTATATTATCAAGAAATAGCCTCAACCTTTTAACTTGTCCATGTCCCACAAAATGTCCTAGGAAAGGCACACAAGCACAGCAGAACTCACTTTTAGACAAATTAATTGTCAAACATATATTAGTGAGTCTGTTAAAGAATTATCGAATTGTTGCTAGATGTTCTTTCCAGGTGTCGTTGTAGATGATGACATCACAAATCTCTAGACCAGAGATGAACATTTTTATGAGACGTTGAAATGGACTTTCTTTATATTAGTAGAGTCCTTTTTGGAGTCACAATATTAAGTTTTCCTTTGCTCTCTCTCCGTAGTGGAATCTGCCAAAATCCTTTCAGATGGTCAAATTTTGGTGACATACTTGGCATTCCCAATTTTATCAATAAAATTGTCAATTCTTGGTAATGGGAATGAATCTGTTTTTGTCACTCTATTCACCTTCCTTTAATCAGTGCACATACGAAAAGTTTTATCTGGTTTTGAAACAAGTATGCATGGTGAACTCCAATCACTTTTACTGGGCTTGATAAAATCATTCTCCAGCAAATATTGAATTTCCTTTTCCAAGTATTCCTGTTTGAGTGGACTCGTCCAGCATGGATGCTGTTTGGAATATTCAACCTCAACGTCATGAAAATTTTGTTTGTCCTGGTAAGAATATCTGGACATAAGTGCTCATATAATAATAACCTTCAGTTCATTTCTTTCTTGCACTTGCAACTGTGAAAGTTTCTGGTCTAGATTTTTTTATAATTTCTGAATTCCAACAATTCGTCGCTCCAATGTCAGTAGAATCCGACGATATTTCTTCACTAAGTGGTACAGGCACAACTAAATTAATTACATATTTAACATGGCTATCTCTTTAAATATACTGGTACTCCTATAATTAATTTAGATCCCTGGAGCACTAATACTATAATTTAACTAATTCATTTTCTTCTTAACTTTGTACGGGCCATAATATCTAATCTGAAGAAAAGTAAGAAGAATGAACAAGAGTAACACAACTTCATTATCAGACTCAAAAGTTCTCTCCCTTTTAGTTCTTTCAAACCATAGTTTCATTTTTAACTTTAATTGATTACTTGACTTGGTCTTAGGTAAGGGATCTACACAATCTGCCATAATTCTACCAAATGATTCGTCAAACATAGGAATAGGTTGCAGATGAGCCTTAAGTATCTTCTGATTGGGTTTTCCTATCATTTGACAAGTATGACAAGATCTACAGTATTTGACAACATCACTTTTGATTTTTGGCCAATAGAAGTGAGTTAAGATCTTGTGATACATTTTATTAATCCCTAAATGACCAGCCAAAGGAGTTTCATGGGCCAGATTAAGTATTTCCTGTCTGTAAGGTTTTGGAACTACTATTTCATAGTTCATTGACCATTCATCACCAGCAGGTACCTCGGGAGGTCTCCATTTTCTCAAAAATACTCTATTTTTAATGCAATAACAGACAGGAACTTCAGTGACTTCAGTCTCATTTATGACCCTTTGAAACAAACAGGAGATCTCAGGATCTTTTTCCTGTTCGACGACAAGTGACTGTCGTTTATCACCCTGATTAAGAGAATGAGTTGTTAAAAGAGGATCACTATGATCAATACCTTCTGATTGATCTAAACCAAGAGTAAAAGTGATCTCATCAAAAACCTGACCTATGCAAGCGCCAGTTGAAGGAATGCTGCCTTCTGTAACATCACTCTCAAAATCATCACCCTGATTAGAATAAAGAGAATGAGTTGTCAAAAGAGGATCACTATGATCAATACCTTCTGATTGATCTAAACCAAGAGTAAAAGTGACCTCATCAAAAACCTGACCTTTACAAGCATCAGTTGAAGGAATGCTGCCTTCTATAACATCATAAACCTGACCCACGCAGATGTCAGATAAGGGAATACTGCCCTTTTCAACTTCATTCTCAAGAGCTTTCTTTACCATAGCTCTACTAACCGTACAAGCTTGAAGTATATCAGGAATTTCTTTTTCAATTGGATCAACTTTCTGATCCAAATTAGGCTTGTCAGTTACAAGTGGATTAACCAAAACCTTGTCTCCAGCTAAGTCGTTGCCTAGCAATAAATCTATTCCCTCAACAGGTAAAACCGAGACTGTTCCGATTGTCACAGGTCCTGACACTAAGTCTGATGACAAATTTACACAATGGAGAGGAACATTAACGCCGCACTCTACTCCCTGAATAAGAACACTTTCATTAGAAGAAGACTTCTCAGAAAAAGGCAAAGTACCTGATAATAAAAGACTCTGAGAAGCTCCTGTGTCCCTTAAAATTTTAATAGGGGTGGGATTGGCTGAATCACCCAAGAGATTTATAGAACCCTTCCATATGAATGGTTCATAATTCTCCATATCAAAATCAGACTGGGATTTATTAGACCCAACAATTGTATTGCTTTCAATACATGACTGTGACCTTGACCTCTTGGAAATAAGAGCATTTGGAACAGGTCTATCTTGATTCTGATGCCTATTTTTCAATTTTTAGCAATCAGAAATAACGTGTCCTTTTTTCTTGCAAAAGTTACACGTCGGAAGAGACAAGGATCTAGAATCAAACTTCTCTGAAGTCTGATCTTTGAAAGTTGTGTTAGTTTGAGTTTTAGAAGGGCTTAAATTAGGCGGAAATACTTTTCTGCCATTAAATTGTTGAGTAGAAGTCTTGTTAACAAAAGGAACTTTATGTGTCAAAGAATATTCGTCAGCAGCTCGAGCAGCATTTTCCAAGGTTTCAATTTGATGCTCCTGAAGATAAGTTTTAACATCACTATGAACACAGTTTTTGAACTCTTCAATTAATATAATTTGCTTGAGATTTTGATAATCTTGTTCGACTTTCTTGGCTAAACACCATCTATTAAACAACTGCTCTTTTTGTCTAGCAAATTCAACATCAGTTTGTCCAGCTTCTTTTCTGTAATTTCTAAATTTTTGCCTATAAGCTTCAGGAACTAACTCGTAACCTCTTAAAATGCATTCTTTAACTATGTCATAATCACCACTTTGCTGAACAGACAGTGAAGTGTAAATCTCACTAGCCTTACCAGTAATTACACATTGTAGTAACTGAGTCCAATTCTCTCTTGGCCACTTTAAATTTTCTGCAACTTTTTCAAAAAGAATGAAATATTTATCTACTTCTTTTTCTTTGAAAGGGGACACTAATCTAATATTCCTTGCTAAATCAAAATTTTGATTTGAAGTATGATGATGATTCCCACTTGCCAGCTCCATTTCTTTCATTCTAATTTCATATTGTAATTGTTTTTCCTTCTCCCTTTCCTGAAATTCCAGCTTCTTCAAATCTAATTCCATCTGGAATTTTAATTCTAATTCCTTTAGTTTAATGTCAGAGTCTGATGCAGACTTACTAACTGGAATCAAAGCACTTTGTTCCAAAAGATCCTGTTCTACCAAATACTGGACCAAAATCTTTTTGATATCTTGTTTCGTTAAAGAAGCCTTGACTTCAGAAAGATCGTATTTTCTGGCAAGTTGAACCAACTCGTCTTTTTTGAAAAGATCTAATTGCTCCTGGGTACGATTAGAAAAAAATATTTCTACCTTAGATGTCATTTTGATACAAGCATGTTAGTCTCACTAAAATTTTAAATTTTTCAAAAAAAAACCTAGGGGAAATTCAAATTTAAATTCAAATTTATTTAAATCCCAAGATGAGATCCCAATTCTATGTTACGTGCTTAGGCTCGAATAAGCAGCAACAAAGAAAGAGTGAAAACTAACAAGCTTGTAAAACTTTAACAATGATTTTATTAAGTACAATTATTTTCATAAAATAAATAAACTTACAGTTTTAGAGAATCAAATCCAACAAGTATAGAATTCACAAAATAATCCACTAATAGAATTGCAAGTCCTGATAAATAAATGTTCTAATAGTTCCAGGTTCGAATCTTGACGATGTAATCCAAAATGGCTGACAATGTCACGTGATGCAGTTCTTGTTTAATTATCATCCAAATGAATTATGAAACACGTCCTTTTCCAAATAAATAGAATAATTCTTCTTTTCCAACGAATTGACACAAAGTCCAGAACAAGATAATTAAACTCTAACAGAAAATACACAACTTAACTTTAAAATAAGCCCAAATTCTACTAATGTTAGCTCCCAAAATACAGCTATATATAACTATTCTTCTGAAATAAACAAGTGATCACGCTCTTTTCTAGAAATTGATAGAAGGTCAGAGGAAGAGTCTACCTTCACCTAGTCACGTAATAATAGAATCATCCAGAAGAAAATAAGCCACGAATTACTAAAAATAAAACGTTGTCCTTGAAATTAACCAATAGTTGTAGATACTTGCTGACAATGTCCAAAGCAAGGTCAGGAATTAGATCCACTGTAAGCCAAGGTCAAAACTTGTTTACAATTAAAGGATAGTCAGCCTGTTTACAACTAAGAGTCTAGGTCAAACTGAATTTTCTAGAAAAAATCTCCCAATTAAAGAATATTAAACCCTAAATGATAAATTTGGATTTAACAATTAAAAAAAAAAAATAAATTAAATCCAATAGCCGTAACACATGAATAACAATACAGTGACTAAGAGTTGCATGAATAACAATAGAGTGACTGAAGAGTTGCATGAATAACAATACAGAGTGACTAAGAGTTGCATGAATAACAATAGAGTGACTAAGAGTTGCATGAATAACAATACAGAGTGACTAAGAGTTGCATCCATAACATTATAGCATGATTGAAGAGTTGCATGAATAACAATACAGAGTAAGGTGAATGACTGAAGAGTTGCATGTATAATATTACAGTGTGATGTTAGAGCTGTATGCATAGAGTGACAGACTGAATAGATGCATGCATAACATTATAGTGACAGACTGAATAGATGCATGAATAACATTATAGAGTGACAGACTGAATAGATGAATGAATAACGATGCATGAATAACATTATAGAGTGACTGAAGAATTGCATATATAACATAACAGAGTGACTGAAAAAGATGGACGCATAACATTATAGAGACAGACTGAAGAGTTGCATGAATAACAATACAGAGTGACTAAGAGTTGCATCCATAACAATACAGAGTAAAGTGAATGACTGAAGAGTTGCATGTATAATATTACAGTGTGATGTTAGAGCTGTATGCATAGAGTGACAGACTGAGTTGATGCATGTATAACATTATAGAGTGACAGACTGAAGAGATGCGTAACATTATAGAGTGACAGACTGAAGAGTTGCATGCAGTTTTATAAAATTCTGGATATTTATGTAAACACAATAAACTCAATTAAGTTATGAATTTAAGAGATTTTCTGTAACTAATCTAATGTTCTGACTAAGCATTCTTAGCTTTTCTCCAACTCTGACCAATCTGTGCAAATTACAGAGCTTTTTCTAGCCTGGAATAACTTACTTTAATTACGGACATTTTCCTATTTTATCTGTGGCTTGTTCTTTCATATAAAATGTTGTTTTTTTTTTATTATAATTTATAAATGTCAGAATTATTAATTCAACTGTTGCAGACATACCGGAATACTATGAAATACCATTATGGTACTGGATGTTCTGGTCTGCCCATTGGCTACATTTACATTTATCAGTGCTATAAAAATTAAGCATATGCTACTGGGATTGAATTATCAGACAAAATAGACTCACCAGCTAAGAACTCCCCACAACCTTGCCATGGTCAAGGTGTAGTTGAAGGATGGGTCTATGAAAGATGTGTACATGTGGAATGTTTCATAGGCAGAGTGATATAATGGGTAGGATATTATGTTCCACTTTTTCTGAAATTTGAAACATAGAAACTTTGCAATAATGTCTTTGTAAAGAAAGAAAAAAAGATTTTACAGCAAACAGATATTTGAAAAAAAATGTGTACATACATTTTTCTATATTCAAACCTTGATTCTTAGTCTTCAAATTATCATGCATCACCTTGTAGAAATCAGTGGCAGCATTTCTTGTATTTCTTGATTTCTGCCTGTCAGAAATTCAAAATACTTACATGTTTAGTGTGGAGTTAATTACTGGACCATCAAGCAAGTCTGTTGGCCTGTTATGCAGTAATGCCTTTTTCTATGAATAAGTTCTGTCCATTTTTGCACATAAGCACAATCATTTGAAAACATATGGGGTTGATGTGTGGAAGCATGGCATTGACTAGTGAAGCTCATGGACCAAGTGAATTCACTGGACAACCGGGACATAGTACAACTCTCGAACCTGTACAATAATTATAAATTATAGTGCTGTAATGTTGGATAGTGTGGATAGGTCTAAAGTACAATAGGACAAGCTTGCAAACTCTGTGTACATTGGGCAAGACCACAATATCTATCAGTAGATACAAATTGAATCCAAAATTACTTCTCACCAAAGAAAGTGAATACAAATTGTTTGAACAGAAATATTGTTCTAAATATTGCAATCAATGATATTAAAATATTAACAGTAAGTGAACAAATAATTTTGTGAAATGCCAAGTTTATGCACAAAATTACAAACAATACGAACACATTCATATATATATCTAAAATGCAAGGAAATAAGGCAACACATGTAATACCATTATTACATTCCAAAACCCATCAAAATAATTACTGAATAAAAGTATTCAATATTTAAAAATGAGTCTTAAATAATAGCATTCAATATTTAAAGCCACTAATTTGGAACAAAGATAAAAAACAAAATAAAAGAATGCAAAATATAAAAATATACATTTCATTGCAATTTTACAAAGACATTACAACTTCAAAGAATCAATTCTAAAAACCTGTTACTAAGTTCACTATATTTTTATACTGTTTGTATCTAGCTGTAGCAAGTTTTATACAATTTTCTGTTGGTTAAATTCATTTATAAATTTAGCTTAATATCATTTCAATTAACTTAATCTATTTTATATATTTTCCAGGAGGTATGAATACAGAGTTGTGTATGTAACTATGTACTATATATCTCATTATTACTGTCAATGTTGTTGCTATAGGGTTTTAATGCCATTTTTCAGCAAAAGATAGGCTTTACATGGTGGCCATTATAAATTCTGGAAGAAGAGTCGGGGCAAACCATGGAAAGAACCACCCACCTAGGGGAAGCTACTGGTTTGCTTTCTCACATAATTGCATTGGCCATGCCTGAGACTTGAACCCATGTAGATATATGAAATGACAGTGATCAATAACGATGAGCACTTTTAACCACTTGAAGCCCCTACAATATTTGTACCATGTGCAAATAATTGAGCAGAATCAATGATCACATGAATTCACCTCTAAGAAGTTTTTTGTAGTCTTCATTAGTCTTTGTAAACATTTTTGTTACACAAAGTAAGTTTACACTACAGTGATCTTCACAACAAAATTATAACTTCTTTTCTTTTTCTAATTTTGCTTTGCAATTTGTTCTTTAATCAGTTTAACTTTCAATCTTAAAACTGATATCAAACCACCTATCTACCTATCCACAAACCAATCAACCTGTATACCAACCACGTAACATCTCATCACAGGCATTAAAGACAAACAATAAAGCCAAAACCTTCTTTTCTATGAGATTGTTGTTGTTGTTGTTGTAGGATTTAATGTTTAATGCCATTTTTCAGAACAAATAGGCTATACATGGAGGCCAGTATTAATGGTGGAAGAACCCAGGAAAACCCTGAAAAGAACCACCGACTCATGAAAAGCTACTGGCAAACTTTCTCACATAGTACCTACATTGGCCGAATGAGACTCGAACCCACGCAGATGGAGGTGAGATGGCAGTGATCTGTAATGGACAGCGCTTTAGACCACTCAGCCATTCGGGGTCCCTGGATTATGGTAATGTATGGCAAGGACAATGGGCTTATTATACTAACATAAACATGTATTATATTCATTAATTGGCTCCCACAAAGATGGACTATGGCAAAGTATGGCAGGGACAATGGGCCTATTATACTAACATAAACATGTATGGTATTCATTAATTGGCTCCCACAAAGATGGATTATGGTAAAGTATGGCAGGGACAATGGGCTTATTATACTAACATAAACATGTATGGTGTTCATTGATTGGCTCCCACCAAGATGGATTATAGTAAAGTATGGCAGGGACAAAGTGCTTATACAAACATAAACATTATTTTGCTGAAGTAAAGAGTAATATTGACTTTTCATGTTATTACACTACAGTACTGTTTCATTGTAAGATTGATGTTTCATTTTATTACACTACAGTAGTTTCATTGTAAGATTGACTTTTCATGTTATTACACTACAGTACTATGTTTCATCATAAGAGACTAATATGAAAGAGTAATGAGTTACACTGACTCACCAGACATGTGATGATGACACTTAATACTATCTTTCATTGTAAGAGACTTGTATGAGAATGTAAGGAGTAGATGTACACAGGATTACCAGAATACCTGTTTACTGTCACGGTACTTTTTCCATTGGCACATACTACTGTATTTTTTTTGTTATAACAGTACTTTATTAATGTACGTCATTATGCAATGTACATGATCTTGTTATGAACTTAATGATATTAATATACCACTCCCTTGATAACTCATGCACATTGGTGTCCAAAAACATCAACTGCACCATAAGTGAGGCGCGAGTTATCAAGGGACCTATAATAGTAAAAAAAACAATAAAAAGATCGATACAATAGCAAAAGGGTGGGTGAGTGACAGATTTTTGTGTGTTGAATATTCACTTTATAACCGTGCTGTGATTAACCGCAAATATTTATCTCTTCATAACGGTGTAGTTTATTTTTTCCTCATTGAGTAACATTAATTTCAGGATAAAGTACTGTATTGAGGAGTTATTCAAAAACATTCCACGTGGTTTCCGTTCACTTAACAGGTGTACTGCTTCACACATTGTGTATTATGTCACTAATTTTTGTGCTGAATTGGATATATTCTAGTTAAACATTTTTAAATATATTTTTTCTTTGGGGAAAAATCGGGATCCACGCCAGATACCGTGTTATAAGCAGGTTTGCAAGTTATCAAGGCGCGAGTTATCGAGGGAGTGGTGTAGTATGTTTGAATTTTTCATAAAATATTTTTTATATACAAATATAATCATATTTTTGGCAGTACAATGCCTTTAACATGATGTCAGCTATGGTGCAAGTTAAATCATCCCACTTTAGCTATGGTGTTAGATTACAAATTGTACAACAATTAACATTACCACAGCAAATTCATCTACTAAACAGTACAGATCATTTCGGGGTTTTTGGGTGGGGCTGCAATTATACTTTTGTGATGAGATATTTTATTTGCTCAATTTTTAAAAAAAATATTATAATAGATATAGTGTTTTTTGTCATAACTCAAAGCAAGATGTCTCTTTTTCAGATATTGACAGGTGGACACTTAAAAAAATCACATCAGGCACCTGCTTCAAAACATTAAATTGTTGCTTCATAATATAATTGTGGTATACAGTCATATGCATTGCAGTATGTTCAGAAATACAGTATTACAATATTTTTTGTGGTACACAGCTCTAGTAGACAGCGATACTGAGTGTAATAATGCAATATTATAATGTTTAATTTACTTACTAAATCATAAGAATACCACATGTCAATACTGGGCACTCCAGCTCTTTCATAGAAAGCAGCCATATCACTTCCAGAACCAAGGGAATAATACACGCTGTAATAATAATAATAATAATAATAATAATAATAATAATAATAATAATAATAATAACAGAAGTAACAGCATCAGTAACAGTAGCAGAGGATCCCTTACTATAAATCCTTTCAGTATATCACCGTCCCTCTTATAATGGAGGTATGCATTCAATTGATAAAGTTTCCTTTAATACTTGCTACTTACTTTACTTATTTCTTTCATAAAGAGAACCAGTTATAATACAATTCCTTGACATGATATACTCAGCTTGTGTAGTCTAATGAACTTTAGGACTGCACTGCAGGAGAAACCCCAAGAATCATCAAGTTCACTCACTTACAATGTGGTCCAATTGTATGCCTCCAATGAACAGTATTGATAATACTGTAGCAGCAATACACTGTAGTATTTGTAGTAGTTGTAGTAACAATAGTAGTAATAGTAATAGTAGTAGTAGCAATAGTAATAGTAGTAGTAGCAATAGTAATAATATTAGTAGTAGTAACATTGCTAATAGTAATAGTAGTAGTAGAAGCAGTAATATGTATATAAGTAGCAATAGAACTAATAGTAGCAGCAATAGTAAAAGAATTAGTAGCAATAGTAATAGTAGTAGTAACAGTCATAGTAGTTGTAACAGTCATAGTATTAGTAGTAACAACAGCAATAGTAGTAGTAATAGTAGTAGCAGCAACAATACTAGTAGTAGTAGAAGCAGTAATAGCAATATTAGTAGAAGTAGCAATAGTAATAATAGAAGCAGCAATAGTAGTAGCAATATAATTAGTAGCAACAGTAATAGTAGTAGCAATACTAATAGTAGTAATAATAATAGTAGTAGTAGCAGCAGCAATATTAATAATAGTAATAGTAGTAACATTACTAATACTAGTAGTAGTAGTAGTGGTAATAGTCATAGTATTAGCAGTAACAATATTAATAGTAGTAATAATAATAATAGTAGTAGTGGTAATAGTCATAGTATTAGCAGTAGCAATAGTAATAGTAGTAATAATACTAATAGTAGTAGTAGCAGCAATATTAATAATAGTAATAGTAGTAACATTACTAATAGTAGTAGTAGTAGTGGTAATAGTCATAGTATTAGCAGTAGCAATATTAATAGTAGTAATAATAATAATAGTAGTAGTGGTAATAGTCATAGTATTAGCAGTAGCAATAGTAATAGTAGTAATAATACTAATAGTAGTAGTAGCAGCAATATTAATAATAGTAATAGTAGTAACATTACTAATAGTAGTAGTGGTAATAGTCATAGTATTAGTAGCAATAGTAATAGTAGTAGTAATAATAGTAGTAGTAGCAGTAGTAATAGCAGTAATGTTACACAAGTGATTAACAGCATCATCACAGTAAGACAAAGAAGATGCAGCAACTGAAGAAAAAGGAGAAGCAAACAGAGATGAAAATGAAGAAGATAACGGCATTGAGCCATCTCCATACTATACAGGTGAAACTTTAGTTATCAAAAGTCAAATCAACAGAAAGAGTTTATGATTACTAGCAAACATGTGTGAACATTATCAATCAACATTTTTCATGGAAAAAACAATGAAACTCATATAGACCCATTTTTTTGTGCTTGGTTATTATTTTCTAGGAGGTTTCCTGTTTACTCATGAAGAACATTGAAGCTATTAAAGAAAAAAATAAACCTTGGTGAAAAGAATACTCGTGATGTGTCAAATTATTTACAGATTTGAACTAAAGTGGGATACAAGCATTCAAATTACAACCAAACTCAAACAATGTCATTTTACCTTGGTTCTCCAGTTCCATTTCCTGGATTTGTCTTGTTCCATATGTCATACAGGGTCCTGTAAGGTGATGATGGATCAGGATTAGGAATCTTAAGAGAAAAAATATTTTTTTTTAAAAATTCAGCCAAACTTACAAAACACATGTGGAATGGGTAAAAGTTGTATCCTGTTTTTTGGGATTGTTTGGAGTAATTTGAAATTGCAAGTGATCTTGAGTATTCCAGTGATTGTATTTAATTTATGCTGAATATTCAAGTGTTGCTTAGTGTTTAGTGATAATGAGTGTTCTTGTGATGTTATATTTTTGAGTGATTCTGTGTATTTCAATAATTCTGAATATTAGTGATGATTTGTATTTGAGTGATTCTATGTATTCAATGATTCTGCATATTTCAGTGATTTGATGTATTTCAGTGATTCTGTACATTTCAGTGGTGCTGAGTATTTAAGTATTTGAGTGATGCTGAGTATGTGATTGATGCTGAGTATCTCAGTGATACTGAGTATGTGGTTTATGCAGAGCACCTGAGTGATGCTGAGTATGTGATTTATGCAGAACATCTGAGTGATGCTGAGTATGTGATTTATGCAGAGCATCTGAGTGATGCTGAGTATGTGATTTATGCAGAGCATCTGAGTGATGCTAAGTATGTGATTTATGCAGAGCATCTGAGTGATGCTGAGTATGTGATTTATGCAGAGTATCTGTGGTGCTAAGTATGAGTGATGCAGAGTATCTGTGATGTCAAGTATTCAAGTGATCCTAAGTCAGTATCCATGTGATGCCAAGTATCCATGTGATGCCAAATATTCCTGTGATGCCAAGTATTCATGTATTTAGTGTTTGAGTTGTCAAGATTTACTCACTGTTCACTTACAGACTGATTATAAAACTACATAATCACACATCAAGCAAATGTTCTAATGTGAATGTACTGATGAAATTAAATAAATAAAAAAAATTAAATCAGACAATATGAAATGATCAGAATGTAAAAATATGCAAACACATATTCATATTGGTTAATGTGTGTGGCAATTTGGCAAATATTTAGTTCAGTCTTATATTTGATATTACTCAAATTCTACACAATTATCAACTTTGCAGCCATGTGACATCATGGTATTTCTGTGTAGAACAGTGCCAAGATTTATCATGGCATACATGATAAACAAAATTTATTTGAAAAAGTGTAAGAATCACAATAGCTCTGTATTTAAGAATGTGTGACAACAATGATAACAACGATGTGTTTAAAAATGTGTGACAATAATGATAACAACATTGTGTTTCAGATTGTATGACAATAATGAAAACTGCTTTATTTTAAGATTGTGTGACAATGATGATAACAACTATGTGTTTAAGAATGTGTGAAAATAATGATAACTGTGTTTAAGATTGTGTGACAATGATGATAACAACTATGTGTTTAAGAATGTGTGACAACAATGATAACAACTATGTGTTTAAGAATGTGTGAAAATAATGATAACTGTGTTTAAGATTGTGTGACAATGATGATAACAACTATGTGTTTAAGAATGTATGAAAATAATGATAACTGTGTTTAAGATTCTGTGACAACAATGATAACAACGATGTGTTTAAGAATGTGTGACAACAATGATAAAAAACTATGTGTTTCAGATTGTGTGACATTAATGAAAACTGCTTTATTTTAAGATTGTGTGACAATGATGATAACAACTATGTGTTTAAGAATGTGTGAAAATAATGATAATTGTGTTTAAGATTGTGTGACAACAATGATAACAATGATGTGTTTAAGAATGTGTGACAACAATGATAACAACTATGTGTTTCAGATTGTGTGACATTAATGAAAACTGCTTTTTTTTAAGATTGTGTGACAATGATGATAACATAACAACTATGTGTTTAAGAATGCGTGAAAATAATGATAACTGTGTTTAAGATTGTGTGACAACAATGATAACAACGATGTGTTTATGAATGTGTGACAACAATGATAACAACTATGTATTTCAGATTGTGTGACATTAATGAAAACTGCTTTATTTTAAGATTGTGTGACAATGAACTATGTGTTTAAGAATGTGTGACAACAATGATAACAACTATGTGTTTAAGAATGTGTGAAAATAATGATAACTGTGTTTAAGATTGTGTGACAATGATGATAACAACTATGTGTTTAAGAATGTGTGAAAATAATGATAACTGTGTTTAAGATTCTGTGACAACAATGATAACAACGATGTGTTTAAGAATGTGTGACAACAATGATAAAAAACTATGTGTTTCAGATTGTGTGACATTAATGAAAACTGCTTTATTTTAAGATTGTGTGACAATGATGATAACAACTATGTGTTTAAGAATGTGTGAAAATAATGATAATTGTGTTTAAGATTGTGTGACAACAATGATAACAATGATGTGTTTAAGAATGTGTGACAACAATGATAACAACTATGTGTTTCAGATTGTGTGACATTAATGAAAACTGCTTTTTTTTAAGATTGTGTGACAATGATGATAACATAACAACTATGTGTTTAAGAATGCGTGAAAATAATGATAACTGTGTTTAAGATTGTGTGACAACAATGATAACAACGATGTGTTTATGAATGTGTGACAACAATGATAACAACTATGTATTTCAGATTGTGTGACATTAATGAAAACTGCTTTATTTTAAGATTGTGTGACAATGATGATAACAACTATGTGTTTAAGAATGTGTGAAAATAATGATAACTGTGTTTAAGATTGTGTGACAATGATGATAACAACTATGTGTTTAAGAATGTGTGACAACAATGATAACAACTATGTGTTTAAGAATGTGTGAAAATAATGATAACTGTGTTTAAGATTGTGTGACAATGATGATAACAACTATGTGTTTAAGAATGTGTGAAAATAATGATAACTGTGTTTAAGATTCTGTGACAACAATGATAACAACGATGTGTTTAAGAATGTGTGACAACAATGATAAAAAACTATGTGTTTCAGATTGTGTGACATTAATGAAAACTGCTTTATTTTAAGATTGTGTGACAATGATGATAACAACTATGTGTTTAAGAATGTGTGAAAATAATGATAATTGTGTTTAAGATTGTGTGACAACAATGATAACAATGATGTGTTTAAGAATGTGTGACAACAATGATAACAACTATGTGTTTCAGATTGTGTGACATTAATGAAAACTGCTTTTTTTTAAGATTGTGTGACAATGATGATAACATAACAACCATGTGTTTAAGAATGCGTGAAAATAATGATAACTGTGTTTAAGATTGTGTGACAACAATGATAACAACGATGTGTTTATGAATGTGTGACAACAATGATAACAACTATGTATTTCAGATTGTGTGACATTAATGAAAACTGCTTTATTTTAAGATTGTGTGACAATGATGATAACAACTATGTGTTTAAGAATGTGTGAAAATAATGATAACTGTGTTTAAGATTGTGTGACATTAATGATAACTGCTATGTGTTTAAGGAAGTGTGACATTGATAACAGCTATGTGTTTAAGAATGTGTGAAAATAATGATAACTGTGTTTAAGATTGTGACATTAATGATAACTGCTATGTGTTTAAGGAAGTGTGACATTGATAACAGCTATGTGTTTAAGAATGTGTGAAAATAATGATAACTGTGTTTAAGATTGTGTGACATTAATGATAACTGCTATGTGTTTAAGGAAGTGTGACATAGATAACAGCTATGTGTTTTATGGATGTGTGACATTGATTATAACAGCTATGTGTTTAAGGTTGTGCAATATAAATAATAGCATTTATATGTTTGACAATAGTGATAATAGTTTGTATTTAAGGCTGTGCATCATTCTGTATGGCTATCCACTGCATCTGGATTCATCACCAGATTTTTCAGCAATATCATGACACTGGATTAGATAGGTCTGGTTGACTGAGTGAAGCTGATAACTTTCCCTCACTTAAATTCAACAAATGTTCATGTGATGTCACTATACCCTACCCACCATCCAATGCCTTTTCCTCCTGTGGTAATGGGCAAGTAGCAAAACAGCAGGTGAGGATACACTGGAGCTGTAATTGCAGACCTGCACACATGTGACACTGGGCATAGGGTCATTTGTCACTGGTTTGAAACTGCAGAGAAATTCAGCATCCCCTGAGCAGTCAATATTAGGATCAAGTTGCTCACCTTCATAGCATGAAGACAAGTTAGAAAATGTGCCCTAAATATTATCTGTTTTATCACAATGCTGGTCAGCATACTGTGGTTTTCAAGGATCCCACCTTAAAGGTTGAAAATCTAAAAAGACAAAAATGAATATAACTTGCCATATTTGCCTGGAATATGTGCAATCTAATGGAAAGGACATCAGCAGAAAGACCAGAGAGAAAAACAGCTTAAGCTGTTAAACAGCTGGAAAAAATCAATATCTTGATGGCAGCCCTGAATGAAAACTTGTCTAGCTGGTGTAGCACAACTGACCAAAAAAAGAGATGGCCAAACCTTCTTCTTGACTGGCCTGAAGTAAAAATGAGTGAAATGAAGCTGATGGGTTTACCTTCAAAAGAATGCTGGTCAGTAAGCTTACAAATATCCCAAAGGATATGAATGTGAGACTAATGCAAATGGGATTCTGTCTCGCAATTATCATCAGCATTTACTCACTATGACTAACCCAGATGAGATCAAGGATGAGTTTTATGAAGACCTGGAGTCTCTTATTGTAGAAGTACTGAAGACATGAAATTCATCATCCTTGGTCACCTCAATGCTAGACTTAGCACAGATCAAAAGACCTGGCCAGATGTCATTCACAAAAATGACTTTGGATTTTGCAGCAACAACAGACACCTGAGGAAACGTGCTGAACATGACCTAATCACCAACATGGTCTTCCACTGCCAAACTGCAATAAGACATCTTAGATGCACAAGCACTTGCTTCTCACTGACTATATTAGAAGCAGGATATCCAAGTGATCAAGACAAAGAGATGTGCTAAATGCTGGATTAACCCCAGGCTCATAGTATACAAGCTTGATATCCAAAATTCATCTGAATTGATGTCCACAAGGCAAAAAATGCCCTAAATGTTCAATGGCTTCATACTGATACAGGAGAAGGTAAAACACATAAGTCAAAGAACTGTGCAGCCAACAAGAAACATTGCTGTACTGAGAATTCAAGGAAAACTTGGCATCCTCCAGCATCTGTTCAGTCAGCTATATCCAAAACCCATGATTGCACCTTATGTAAACACCAGGACTGGTTTTCTGAGAATAATGCTGTCATATAGATAGCCCTGCATGAGAAACATATGGGAAATATCAGCTATAAACTTGTCTGTTTAGAAGACAGCACTTCATCATCTAAGAAGCTACCTAAACAATATAAATAGTATTATCTGATGCAAGCTGAGTTGCAAGAATACTGGCTGAGCAAAAAGGCATATACCTTTCAGTCATATGTAGACAAGAATGACAAGAAGAAAATGTACTTTGAAGACAATTTATGGGTCACAGTCATAAGGGGCATCTCCATGGCAACAAAAAGACACTACAATGATGACCAGAACATTTCAACATCTTCAGTCAAAAATAGTCTTTCTGTGAGAATGCAACTGACTGACTGATTGCCTCAAGTGGAAATCAATACATCACTTGCTGAACCTCCAGCACTGACTAAAATTGAGAAAGGAATTTATCTACTGTCAAATGGCAAAGCACTGGAGCAGATACAATACTAGCATACATCAACAAACTGGCACTGAATGATTTTGAACTCTTCCAGTCAAATGGATTTAAGTTACTACCATATACCACTTGGGTACAATGAAACATCCATTGTCTACTTCTGCAAGCAGAAAGATAATCCTATGACAAACATGGGCGCATCTTCTTGCTGTCAATAACTAACAAATTCCTTGCCAGAATTCTGCAGAATCACCTTGTGCATCACATTTATAAAGTCCTTCAGCTCTGAGAGTCAGTGTGTCTTCTGGAAAGGTCATGGGATGATAGACATGGTCTTTGCAACCTGTCAATTCCATAGGAAATGCCAGAACATTCATGGAACTGACAAGTCTTTTCATAGTCAGTCATAGGGGACTCTCAAAGAAATTTATCTTAATGGTTTGGCAATTCCATGAGTACATGCTTGCTTGGTTGATGGTTAGTGATATGAACCATTCAGTCACCAATAGAGTCAAGCAAAGCTGTGTGTTGGCCATAACCCTCTTCGGTCTATTCTCTGCTATACTTACAGATGTCTTCCATACTATAATCTGGAATTGACATGAAATACCTGACTGATGGCAAGACTCCAATATGAGGAGACTGGGTGAAACCAAAATTACAGGAAAGACTGTTCATGTTCTCCCATTTGCTGATGATGGTTCCATGAATTTCAAATCAGAGTCTGACATGCAACAGAATGGACAATTTCTTTTCACCTTGCAACAATTTCAGTATCAAAAAATACCAACCTGCACCAGGAAAGTCTTATGTTGAGCCTACCATGATCAGTTTTAAATGATCAAACCCTCAAGACAGTAGACAAGCTTACCCACATCAGCAGTATACCATCACATGCATTCCACAAATGCCAGAATTGCTAAACGATATGTGACCTTCAGCAGAAAATGCACAAATATGCAGGAGCACAGTGCATCAGTATGCAAATAAAACTAAAGGTACACAAAGTTGATATGTTATCTACCCTAACAAATGCATACAAAAATCTTTATGGTGTAAAGATGCCATACCAAAAAGCTGAACCATTTTCATTTGAGCTGCCTGACAAAACTGATGAGGAAAAGATGACAGGACAGGGTCCAATACACAGGTCGTCACATGGGCAGGCATTGCAAGAATCCACACTCTGCTGATGAAATCATTGATCAGATGAGCAAGCCATGTCACTAGGATTTCAGTAACTACTAAAGATCTTAAAT
Organism: Unio pictorum; assembly: GCA_030141615.1. Taxonomy (NCBI): domain Eukaryota; kingdom Metazoa; phylum Mollusca; class Bivalvia; order Unionida; family Unionidae; genus Unio; species Unio pictorum. Next base: position 4,306,555 of record JARLTB010000126.1, read on the forward strand.
TGGTGATGTGAAGGACAGGAAGTGATCTCAGAGTCGTCAGAAGAAATACTTCAAAAATTCCCCCAAGCCATCTTTGAAACACTTCATCACTGACCCAGAGTTTTTGGGAAGATCTCACACAGGATCAGAGCTGCAGACCTTGAACTGAGTAGAACTGCAGAAGCTCACAGAAATAAAAATAGTAATGTCATGGTCATCTTTGAAGTCGAATTATGAAAAACATGCTACATTTGATTTCATAAATGTAAACTCATACACTCAAGGCAAAAACGAAAACTTCAGGTGACAAAATAAATAAAACACTATACATTGCAAATAAAATAAAATGAAGACCTGTTTTATCAAGTCTTCTAAATTCGGAGAGATTAGAAGCATGTCAACATAATTGTTTTACAGATCTAATGTAACACAAATCCCCTATTCCTAGTGGATACTCCTATACCTAGTGGAAACCCCGATACCTAGTGGAAAGCCATATACCTAGTGGATACCCCTATACCTAATGCATGATATTCTCTACTCACACACACACACACAGTGAGAAAACAAGTGTATGAAAACATATCAAAGTGGAAAAGTTGCTGCATATTGCAGTCCCATTCTCTTAGCCTCAAAAGCATGGGTCCAGTGGTACAACGGAACACCACAGCTGGAGACCTCCTTGGCTGCAGTGGATGGCCATGGCATCATCCGTGCCTTGTTTAATGCACATATATAAATATATGAATGTAATGAATTTTGGTTTTTTATTTTATTGCTTTTGCTATTTTATTATTATTATTCATTGTTATGCAAAAGCAGCAATACCATTATTGTCACTGTAAGTTTAAATAATTCATGGTTGGAGAGAGAGTCATTGTTTTCTTCTCATTATCTACTGTTCTGTAGGCCTATGCACCAACTTTATCAATTATGTGACAGTAAATTTTAGAATGGCCTATACTAGTGATTTTCATTTTAACTGGACTCTAGTATCTTCATTTTAGGAAGCTTATTTCCCTGTTGCACCAAGTCACATAGTATATTATGCATCACACTGACTACAAAGTTATCTTAAAGTTAATCTGGATCTTACTAAGATTTTAGTGGCCATCCTACCCTTAAGTTTTTGGTAGCTCTCACATCCCAACGTAAATTTTTGATGGCTCTCACATCCCACCTTAAGTTTTTGGTGGCTTTCACATCCCACCTTAAGTTTTTGGTGGCTCTCACATCCCACCTTAAGTTTTTGGTGGCTTTCACATCCCACCGTTAAGTTTTTGGTGGCTCTCACATCCCACCTTAAGTTTTTGGTGGCTTTCACATCCCACTGTAAGTTTTTGGTGGCTCTCACATCCCACCTTAAGTTTTTGGTGGCTTTCACATCCCAAATTTTGATCTTTCTACTGCCTCACATTTTGGTGGTTGCCCCGCATCAAAGTTTGAACACAATACTGTATCAAATTTCAATTATTACCATACATTTTTTTTATCTACAAATAAGTTTTGTGGCCTCATATTTTGATATTCAACGAATCACTGAGTTTATTATGTCTATATTTGTGTTAGCTATATATTTCAGAATAATTCTACTCACAATTTTGGCAGCTTGATAAAGTGGATCCTGAAGAAGTGGACTTGTACCAGCCATCAGATAATCTATGTAGTCCACTGCATAGTCCACATTTATATAGGCTACAGCTCTCTCAAACAGCACCTTCATGTATTCCTGTGTAAGGAAGAATTATCATCATTATTTTGATTGTTGTTGAGTATAAGTTTTAATCACAGAATATCGTCCAACTCTATTCCTCCACATTTTTTTTATTCTTTGTTTTTTCTTTGAATTTCCTAATGCTTGTATGCATAATATCAATGGTTAAAAAAAGGTTGGATATACATCACACACAGGCTAATATTGAGCATTGTTCATACCCATGTAAATATTCTTCAATCATGGAAAACTAGACAATTACTCTTCATATCATGTAACATCCTGTATATACGGGAATATACAAATGATAAGGGAAACAGAAGGTAACAAATTACATGGCTACCAACCGATGGGTGAATGCCGAGTTGAATTGTTGACAAAATATGATTCTAAAAATGTAGCACCATAATCTTGATGACTTGAAATAAAGAACCATTCACAATTACATGAAATGGAATGGTACAAGATTAACTGAAAGGTTAACTGAATGCTATCTGAAGCACAGCCTGCTTCATTCTGATTTCTGTCTGTCTGTCTCTGTCTCTCTCTCTCTCTCTACATATATACATACATACACACACATACATAGATGCTGAGGCCTCAAGTGGCCGTGTGGTCTAAAGCACTCTCTGTTATGGATCACTGCCATCTCACCTCTGCCTGCGTGGGTTTGAGTCTAAGATTCGGCCAATGTGGGTATGTGAGAAAGCTTGCCAGTAGCTTCTTGTGGGTCGGTTGTTCTTTCCTTTTCTGGGTTTTTCCTGGGTTCTTCCTCCACCATTAATACTGGCCACCAAGTATTGCCTATTGTGCGCTGAAAAATGACATTAAACACAACAACAACATACATAGATACATACATGCATAGCATTCAGTTAAAATAAGTGAAGGGTACAATGAAAGGTTTTAAAGGAGACAGAGAAATGCAAAACAGGTAGCCAGAAAATCTGAGATAATATAAAATCCTAATGATATGAAATTAGAACCTTACATCTGAGAAAATAAATCAATCAGAGAAAAATCTCTCCCCTTTTCATGTAAACTCATACAGATTTTCATTTGAATCAGCAGACAGGAATAGAAGACTTGTCCCAACATCCAAAAAACTCTATTATAAAGACCGAGATGAAACAAATATGTAGTATTCCCAAAAACATTTCCAGGTGTGTGATTCTTAATGTAATTACAACCCACACACCCAAAATATAAGTTATTATGTTTTTTCTCTGAAACTGCAGTATTACTATTCTATACAGCCAAATTACAAAAGCAGCAATTCTGGAAGGGTTCCCATGCTTGTTATAATTCTAAAATGACAAAATCATTCATTTATCATTCCATATGATTTTCAAAGCAAGCAACTTATTCAGCAAGGTGTTATATTGGTGAGATTGTCTTTGCTGTATTTGCTGGCCCATAAGTCAATGCAATGAGTTTAATTCACTAATTAAAAGTCAATGTGGACAACATGATGCAGGTAGATCTTACTTTGGTTTTGTCTATTTCACTAGTAACTTCTGTTTTTATGAATATTAACTGTATCACAATATGCTATTCCAGATTACCAGGAAATGGAAAACTAACATCACCAATGCTTCCAGTTTTATTTTGAAGAGAGTGTGAAGTTTTAGGATAAATGTGATCTATATTGTTCAGTTATTTGATGATTGTGATCTTACTCATGTACTAGGGCAATAATGAATATTGATACCATCATATTCAATTCATACCTCTGAATAAACAAATCCTTCTATTTTACTTATGATATCTGTTGTCACAAAAATCACCTGGCTTTGCAGTGTTATATTTACATGCTAATTGTATAAGGCAATAATTCTGGCCATGTCATTCTAGCTGACTGATGTTAAAATGCAAGACTTGGCAGACAAGATCAAATTAGTTTGGCTACATATAGAGTATTGTGAATAATGACAGGAAATGTCAGGTGCTTACTCATTTAAGTTTCTCAACCAGTGACACCTATTGTTCTTATCAAATGAAGTGTCAGAGCAATTCTGAGTAACAACTAGCATGAGCAGATATCAAACCAAATGCCACCTAACTACAGGAAGTGTAGACGCACACACTCATTTTATTTGATGGGGATGGGGAGGTCACTGTATTTGCAAAGAAAATAAAACAGCATGCTAAATAATAATTCTTGGGATTAATACTAAATTAAATCTATATAGATACCAATACTGTGAATATTTATATATAAATGACATACCTTTGAAACCAATGGAGTATATTGTGTATTTTCATAGTTTCCATTTACTATTTTATTACTGTTTTCTCTCTTTGACAAAATCTTCAGGTAAAGAGGGGCAGTGAGGTACCAAATAACATCTCGGTATATTTTATTTTTATCACAATCCGCAAGAAAAATATGATGGAATACAAGTCTTTCTCATGGTTACTAGTTTTCTAATTTGTCTATTCTAATGCACATATAAGTAATCAAATATTATTTACAAATTATATCGCTAGTGCATGCTGCTTTATCAATTTATATCTGATGCACATGAATTTAATACTGATGCTCACATACATGAGTTAAAATCCTTCTCAATGTCATGTCCTATACATTTTATACACGATCACTTCTTCAAAATGATAATTATTTTTTATACATTACTTTTTGTACTTTTAAGGTGAAAATAATTGTTTTACACAAGAAAAATTACATGACTAGAATAAAGTAATTCAAATGATATAATCCATATACATGTTAATATGATCAAGCACCGACTTCCTGGTAAAAAAAGTAATTTATAGGCCAGCAAATATGGTATTGATGAATTTGTATTCAGGCATAATGCTGTATTGGTGAATTTGTGTTTGAGCATAATGCTGTATTGGTGAATTTGTGTTTGAGGATAATGCTGTATTGGTGAATTTGTGTTTGAGGATAATGCTGTATTGGTGAATTTGTGTTTGAGGATAATGCTGTATTGGTGAATTTGTCTTCAAGCAAAATGCTGTATTGGTTAATTTGTGTTTGAGCATAATGCTGTATTGGTGAATTTGTATTTGAGGATAATGCTGTATTGGTGAATTTGTGTTTCAGGATAATGCTGTATTGGTGAATTTGTCTTTGAGCATAAAGCTGTACTGGTGAATTTGTGTTAGAGCATAAAGCTGTACTGGTGAATTTGTATTTGAGCATAAAGCTGTACTGGTGAATTTGTGTTAGAGCATAAAGCTGTACCGGTGAATTTGTCTTTGAGCATAAAGCTGTACTGGTGAATTTGTGTTAGAGCATAAAGCTGTACTGGTGAATTTGTGTTAGAGCATAAAGCTGTACTGGTGAATTTGTGTTAGAGCATAAAGCTGTACTGGTGAATTTGTGTTAGAGCATAAAGCTGTACTGGTGAATTTGTGTTAGAGCATAAAGCTGTATTGGTGAATTTGTGTTAGAGCATAATGCTGTACTGGTGAATTTGTGTTAGAGCATAAAGCTGTACTGGTGAATTTGTGTTAGAGCATAATGCTGTACTGGTGAATTTGTGTTAGAGCATAAAGCTGTACTGGTGAATTTGTGTTAGAGCATAAAGCTGTACTGGTGAATTTGTCTTTGAGCATAAAGCTGTATTGGTGAATTTGTGTTAGAGCATAAAGCTGTACTGGTGAATTTGTGTTAGAGCATAAAGCTGTACTGGTGAATTTGTGTTAGAGCATAAAGCTGTATTGGTGAATTTGTGTTAGAGCATAATGCTGTACTGGTGAATTTGTGTTAGAGCATAAAGCTGTACTGGTGAATTTGTGTTAGAGCATAATGCTGTACTGGTGAATTTGTGTTAGAGCATAAAGCTGTACTGGTGAATTTGTGTTAGAGCATAAAGCTGTACTGGTGAATTTGTCTTTGAGCATAAAGCTGTATTGGTGAATTTGTGTTAGAGCATAAAGCTGTACTGGTGAATTTGCCATTCAGCTTAGTGTCACATCAGTGCGAATTGCACATTCATTGTTATTTGATATGTTGTCACAGAATCTGATGAAGTGGCTTTTACATGGTTTCTTTTGTATAAAGGGTTTTTTAACGAAGAGTATTGATGGGAGTTTGCATGATAAGATTCCCAACCCCCCAAGAGGGTCAATATGCAATATGTGGTGACTGATTCTTATTGTCCATTTTCATTTAGTTTGGGATAATCACAAAGTTTTTACTGTATATAATAAAGACTCATAGTAGATTTGATAGCATCACTATCTAATTGATGCATGTACAGTTGAATTGTAAATATACAACATGTTGCACTTAACAACAGGTACTGACAGAGCTGTACCAAATGGCACAACTAGTGGCAGACAGACAGACAAACAAACAGTCAAAGATACATAAAACCTGACTAATAACTTACCTCAACCCATTCTGTTGATCCAATCAATCCAACCTCTTCTCCACCCCAAGTACAAAACACAATTGTTCTCCTAGGTCGAATATCTGCAGTAGTTTAAAATTGTTATCATTAAATAAAGCACATATGAGATGAATAAACTCATGCTGAACCATACTCAGACATGATTCCCTTATAGGATCTTATGCAATACTAGCTAAAAACATTCCAGAAATCCAAGATAGTTTCTTCTGTTAAATTTCTTTAACAATGAGAACTGAATTTTTTTTATATTCTCGAGAAACTCCAACGTTACTAAATTTAGCAACAAAACCATTTTCTCACCTATCCAAGTAAACATGTTTCTGAGCAAAGCCTGTACCTGCCGGACAAAATTATTTGCCATGGCTTCTGATGTTGAACTTGATACCATGGATAAATGATCACTGAACTTGTCCCAGACAATTTCAGGAAATCACTGACCTTGTCAAGGACAATATTAAGATATACCCACATGCTATGTTTAGCTAAATCATTCCATTTAGATTCAACTAGACATCATAAGAAGTCTTTTAGTTAAAATCCCCCTTCAGAGAAACCATCCATTCAGGAGTAGTCATAAAATGAATCAGAATACAGCCGCCAAACTTGATGTCACATTGAGGATCAACCAGACATCATACGAGTCTTTTATTGCAACCCATGTTAACAACCATCTTAAGGAGTATTCATAAGAACAAAATTTTCAAGATAGTCTCAATGGTGGCCATATTAGATGTCAGATTGGCACCATTGTCATTTTGGACCAACAAGGCATAAAAAAATTTCATTGAAAAGTTCATGCTGACATAACCTTGCATTCATGAATAGAGATAAAAATATTTCAAGAAGATGGCCAAATTGAATGTCAGATTGGAACCATTTTCATATGAAACCAACTCAGACATAAAACATCATTTGGTGAAAACCCTTAGTCAATATACCCATCCATGTAAAAAACAGAAAGATGAAGACTTTCAAGATGGCCACATCAACTACTTATCTGATGTCAAACAGACTCCTTATTTGTTTGTAATCAATTTGATCTATTATAAGTCTTTTAGTGTAGATCCCATATTGATATCACCAACCATGAAGAAGAAATTGTGATAACAGGATTTTTAAGATGGACCCCAACTAAAACCAACTAGTCCTCATAAAAAAACATTTAGTGAAAACCCCATGTTGATATGACTATTCATCCAAAAGAATCAGTTGCAACAAGAATGTATGGATGACCTTATTAGATGCCAAATTTATCTTTTCTGTCATTTAGGACCAACATCAAATTCCACATGTCACTATGACCATCCAATAAGGAAGTGACAGTAAGATTATCAAGATGACCATAATGTCAGATTGCTACTATTTTCATGGAGGACCAATAACTGTCACAGAATCAGGCAAGCAAAAACTTGGTTTCACCTTAGAATGATTTGATCATCTTCATTGTACATGCATACAATGTTACCTAGGGTGGATAATTGTTTTTCTAGTTAAGCGACTGAACTAGCATGTATCTTGCCATATATCGACTGCGGTGAGAAACAACAAGCACGGAATGCACAGGTATTTTACCCTTACTAATACTCAATCTTATGTAGATTTAAGGCAAGTTTCTCCTCTAACTGAGACACAGGTAATTTGAATCTTGTCAAGGGGTGTAGATCCTCCATTTTTGTTCTACAGCCTATCTGTGCATATGTGTGTGTGGGTATATCAGGCTGTCAGTCTGGCAATCGGTATGTCTGTATGGGGATGGAAGCAGGTGTGGCTATCAAAGTCACACATGGATGGAACTGCTGGTTTGTGCATATGTTGGATCCATGGGGGGGGGTTATGTGGCCAATACAAGTTTGGGGCAACCCAAAAGTTCAGGAGAACTGTGTGGTTTGAAAATGCACATGTGAATCAGGTTTGTACAAGTATTTCTGAGTCATACGTGGTTGTGAATCATACGGGCTCAACAAATGAATGAGTCATGCATCATATGTTTGGTATATTTGTTATGTTGATTACACCTGAACATATTTGTTTCAACCGATTATGTTGCTTTAATGAGTACAACTGAGTTACTTTCATTACACAAGATTATTTGAATCTTACTTTCATTACATGAGATTATTTGAATCTTACTTTCATTACACAAGATTATTTTAATCTTACTTTCATTACATGAGATTATTTGAATCTTACTTTCATTACATGGGATTATTTGAATCTTACTTTCATTACATGAGATTATTTTAATCTTACTTTCATTACATGAGATTATTTGAATCTTACTTTCATTACATGAGATTATTTTAATCTTACTTTCATTACATGAGATTATTTGAATCTTACTTTCATTACATGAGATTATTTTAATCTTACTTTCATTACATGAGATTATTTTAATCTTACTTTCATTGCACAAGATTATTTTAATCTTTCATTACATGAGATTATTTGAATCTTACTTTCATTACACAAGATTATTTAAATCTTACTTTCATTACATGAGATTATTTTAATCTTACTTTCATTACACAATATTATTTTAATCTTTCATTACATGGGATTATTTGAATCTTACTTTCATTACATGAGATTATTTTAATCTTACTTTCATTACATGAGATTATTTGAATCTTACTTTCATTACATGAGATTATTTAAATCTTACTTTCATTACATGAGATTATTTTAATCTTACTTTCATTACATGAGATTATTTTAATCTTACTTTCATTACACAAGATTATTTTAATCTTACTTTCATTACATGAGATTATTTTAATCTTACTTTCATTGCACAAGATTATTTTAATCTTTCATTACATGAGATTATTTTAATCTTACTTTCATTACATGAGATTATTTGAATCTTACTTTCATTACATGAGATTATTTTAATCTTACTTTCATTACACAAGATTATTTTAATCTTTCATTACATGAGATTATTTTAATCTTACTTTCATTACATGAGATTATTTGAATCTTACTTTCATTACATGAGATTATTTGAATCTTACTTTCATTACATGAGATTATTTTAATCTTACTTTCATTACATGAGATTATTTTAATCTTACTTTCATTACATGAGATTATTTTAATCTTACTTTCATTACATGAGATTATTTTAATCTTACTTTCATTGCACAAGATTATTTTAATCTTACTTTCATTACATGAGATTATTTGAATCTTACTTTCATTACATGAGATTATTTGAATCTTACTTTCATTGCACAAGATTATTTTAATCTTACTTTCATTACATGGGATTATTTGAATCTTACTTTCATTACATGGGATTATTTGAATCTTACTTTCATTACACAAGATTATTTGAATCTTACTTTCATTACATGAGATTATTTGAATCTTACTTTTCATTACATGGGATTATTTGAATCTTACTTTCATTACATGGGATTATTTTAATCTTACTTTCATTACATGAGATTATTTGAATCTTACTTTCATTACATGAGATTATTTGAATCTTACTTTTCATTACATGAGATTATTTGAATCTTACTTTCATTACACAAGATTATTTTAATCTTTCATTACATGGGATTATTTGAATCTTACTTTCATTACATGAGATTATTTGAATCTTACTTTCATTACATGAGATTATTTGAATCTTACTTTCATTACATGAGATTATTTGAATCTTACTTTAATTACATGAGATTATTTGAATCTTACTTTTCATTACATGAGATTATTTGAATCTTACTTTTCATTACATGAGATTATTTGAATCTTACTTTCATTACACAAGATTATTTTAATCTTTCATTACATGGGATTATTTGAATCTTACTTTCATTACATGAGATTATTTGAATCTTACTTTCATTACATGAGATTATTTGAATCTTACTTTCATTACATGAGATTATTTGAATCTTACTTTCATTACATGAGATTATTTTAATCTTACTTTCATTACATGAGATTATTTGAATCTTACTTTCATTACATGAGATTATTTAAATCTTACTTTCATTACATGAGATTATTTTAATCTTACTTTCATTACATGAGATTATTTTAATCTTACTTTCATTACACAAGATTATTTTAATCTTACTTTCATTACATGAGATTATTTTAATCTTACTTTCATTGCACAAGATTATTTTAATCTTTCATTACATGAGATTATTTTAATCTTACTTTCATTACATGAGATTATTTGAATCTTACTTTCATTACATGAGATTATTTTAATCTTACTTTCATTACACAAGATTATTTTAATCTTTCATTACATGAGATTATTTTAATCTTACTTTCATTACATGAGATTATTTGAATCTTACTTTCATTACATGAGATTATTTGAATCTTACTTTCATTACATGAGATTATTTTAATCTTACTTTCATTACATGAGATTATTTTAATCTTACTTTCATTACATGAGATTATTTTAATCTTACTTTCATTACATGAGATTATTTTAATCTTACTTTCATTGCACAAGATTATTTTAATCTTACTTTCATTACATGAGATTATTTGAATCTTACTTTCATTACATGAGATTATTTGAATCTTACTTTCATTGCACAAGATTATTTTAATCTTACTTTCATTACATGGGATTATTTGAATCTTACTTTCATTACATGGGATTATTTGAATCTTACTTTCATTACACAAGATTATTTGAATCTTACTTTCATTACATGAGATTATTTGAATCTTACTTTTCATTACATGGGATTATTTGAATCTTACTTTCATTACATGGGATTATTTTAATCTTACTTTCATTACATGAGATTATTTGAATCTTACTTTCATTACATGAGATTATTTGAATCTTACTTTTCATTACATGAGATTATTTGAATCTTACTTTCATTACACAAGATTATTTTAATCTTTCATTACATGGGATTATTTGAATCTTACTTTCATTACATGAGATTATTTGAATCTTACTTTCATTACATGAGATTATTTGAATCTTACTTTCATTACATGAGATTATTTGAATCTTACTTTAATTACATGAGATTATTTGAATCTTACTTTTCATTACATGAGATTATTTGAATCTTACTTTTCATTACATGAGATTATTTGAATCTTACTTTCATTACACAAGATTATTTTAATCTTTCATTACATGGGATTATTTGAATCTTACTTTCATTACATGAGATTATTTGAATCTTACTTTCATTACATGAGATTATTTGAATCTTACTTTCATTACATGAGATTATTTGAATCTTACTTTCATTACATGAGATTATTTGAATCTTACTTTCATTACATGGGATTATTTGAATCTTACTTTCATTACATGAGATTATTTGAATCTTACTTTCATTACATGGGATTATTTGAAACTTACTTTCATTACATGAGATTATTTGAATCTTACTTTCATTACATGGGATTATTTGAATCTTACTTTCATTACATGAGATTATTTGAATCTTACTTTCATTACATGGAATTATTTGAATCTTACTTTCATTACATGAGATTATTTGAATCTTACTTTCATTACATGAGATTATTTGAATCTTACTTTCAATATATGAGAATATATGAATCATATTTTTGTTTTCCCATTTGTGAATGTTTGTGTAAAGTAAATGAATGAGTCATATGTTTCAAGTGTGAAAGAATCACACTGTATTCGTACAGAATCACACTGTATTTGTACAGAATCACACTGTATTTGTACAGTATCTTTCATCACATTGTGTTGTGTTGTCATTTAATCCAAGGATCCATTCTGGTAAAATCCTGTCACACTAACTCTTTTAGTGAAAATCCCATTTTGAAAAGAAGATCCATTAAGGAGGTATGACGATAAGATGATTTTGAAAATGGTCATCACGGTAACCATAATGGATTTCATACTTATACTGATTTCCTTTAAAACAAATTAGACATCATACAATGTATTTTGGTGAAAATTTTTCCTTCTGTACAGGAAGTGTAGCTATCAGAAGATGTTCAAGATGGCCACCATGGTAGCCATATTTGTTACTTAAGCAACACCATTTTCATTTAGTACCAACTATAGCTTGGGGCATATGTGAGTGGTGAGTTTCATGGCAATTCTCCAAGAAATTGAGGAGGAATAGAGCTAACAAACCTAACAGACAGACAATGGATGGACTAGAAACAACAGGCCAAAACATGATGAATAGAACAATTTTAAAATTCACATTTTAGTAAGTTGTCCCAACTACAAATCCCATGTGTGGTGTTTTTCACAATGTTCAAAATAAACATATGCTGTATGGTGGTGTTTGATCCATACAACAAATTCATGATGATGAGATTGTGGTGTATATTACATGTTTGGAAACATTGCATATTATGACAGTCTGATACAGTGAAGGCTGAAATCTATATTTTGCAGTAATATAAGTTGACATTGTATCTAATGGGTTAGTGGTTTTGCTCAGATAATTGGACCATTTCCTCTGTTTGTCACTGATAATCAAGTAACTACTTACAGACTGAATTTGACAGTTAATGGTATGTGTCAGTTTCATCTCTCTATCATCTTTGCATTTTTCTTTCAGTCTTTTCATCATTCACCCCACTTTTGTAATTCCAGCAACTTGTTTTTTAATAAACCATTTTGGGTTTGTACTCAGCATACATTCTGTAGATAGCAACTGGGTCTCTCATGGTTGTCTTCATTTTAATATATATTAGGATTAATGACCTGATGTCTTTCACATGGTCTCCTGCTCTTGTGTTTGTCTGCCTTTCACTGAATGCAAGGTATCCTGGTCATTCACATCATATTTATAATACAACATCCCCACCACCATTTCAAACTGAAATGTTCAATCACTCCCAACCAACTAGCACTAAAATGTTAAAGCATGGCTTTGTTTGCATGGCTTCAAGTGCTTCCATCTCCATCAGTTTTTTTGTGTGACAGAATGCATTTATTTCTTCATCTGTGACTGGCTAACTGTGATGGGATTTATTCCTTAGCTTTAGATTTTAAATCTCTTTGCATTGCTTGAATAGAATCTCTGGTAAAAGTAAAATTTCTGGCATTTCCACTAATGAAATGTTTGTATATTTAATCTTATGTAGCAATCAACCAAAGTGATTGAACTTATCAAGCTACTGTACTCAAACTCAGATCCATTTTATTTCCTATAGATGAATATAAAACCAGTTTTATTGGGAAATTGCATGTAAGCTTTTGAATTAATATTTTATTTCAAAACTAGTCAAAAGGCTTACATCATAGTGTCTTTTTGTGAGTGCTCGCATTGTGCTTGCTTTCTGCAAATTTCATATGTTATTTGGCTCATTGTGTAGAAATCTGACAGTCCTACATGTGGACACAGAATGATTAAATTTACATTAAAATTTTTTAAATCATATGAAAAGCAAACTAATTAACTCAATCTAGTAGACAAGTTACTTCGACATCCTGCTCCTTCCTTGAAGACTTCATTTTTTTTCAAAATTTAACTGAATATTTGCCAATTTATTGCAAGAGAAAGAGATGCCAGAAACAACAGTATTGACAGAGATAAGAGCGGACAACACAGAATGGAGCTCAATAACTTTCTTGGACTCAAATATTTATGGTTTCATTTATATAAAAACAATTTTAATTTAAATCCAAAACCAAGCTTTGAAAGTACAGTATGAAAACATGATCACTAAGCCTAATCATGCACCATGGCTAAATCACTATTAGATAAATCTATACAATGGGTATAGTGTATTGGGTAAATCACTATTAGATAAATCTATACAATGGGTATAGTGTATTGGTAAATCATACACCTATACTATGGGTATAGTGTATTGGTAAATCATACACCTATACTATGGGTATAGTGTATTGGTAAATCATACACCTATACTATGGGTATAGTGTATTGGGTAAATCACTATTAGATAAATCTATGCAATGGGTATAGTGTATTGGGTAAATCACTATTAGATACACCTATACTATGGGTATAGTGTATTGGTTAAGCATACACCTATACTATAGGTATAGTGTATTGGTAAATCATACACCTATACTATGGGTATAGTGTATTGGGTAAATCACTATTAGATACACCTATACTATGGGTATAGTGTATGGGTAAATCACTATTAGATACACCTATACTATGGGTATAGTGTATTGGGTAAATCACTATTAGATACACCTATACTATGGGTATAGTGTATGGGTAAATCACTATTAGATACACCTATACTATGGGTATAGTGTATTGGGTAAATCACTATTTGATACACCTATACTATGGGTATAGTGTATTGGGTAAATCACTATTAGATACACCTATACTATGGGTATAGTGTATTGGGTAAATCACTATTAGATACACCTATACTATGGGTACAGTGAATTGCTTTGTGCCAAAAACATTACTTTAAAATGTTAATTTTAATGTACAAGGTGTGTGTGTGTGTTCACGTGTATAAGGTATCAATGGAATAGAAACACGTATAAAATGCTTTATCTGACACCGTGTACCTAAAGTCCTCTTTTGTATGAAGAAGTATATCTAACACTGGGTGCTTTAAAATCTTCATTTGCATAAAATATTGCATCTGAAACAGGGGGGGGGGGGGGGCGCCTAAAAGTATGCATTTGCATCCAGCCCATGTATTTGAAGCTCAACATAACAATTAAAATAACTGATGTCATAAGCAGTGTATGGTATATACTTAAAGATTAAACACTGAATAATATATATTTGTGTGTAAACAATGAATGGTTATATGCTTATACATAAAACAGTGTATAGAATATATTCATAGTAAAAACAGTGTGATATATACTGGTAGAAAAACAATAAGTGATATATTCTTGTACATAAACAGTGTATAATATATATTCATACATAATAGTGTGATATATACTGGTAGATAAATGTGTATAGTATATATCTGTAGATAAACTATCTGTAGAAAATAGGCTGTGTAACTTATCTATTTGACACACCCCACAAATTTATACTCTTTTTTGAGGGGCAATGACATTTCTAAAAATGTTTGAGAAGTGGGCTACCATTACTATAAATGTGCAGTACAACTGATACATGACTTAATAAATACATTTTGTCATAAAATGTGTTCATCTGATTTTGTTATATATTTATCAATACCATGAAGATTATAATAAAAAATGTTTAGGAGTTTGATTTCTGTATATTAGAAAATTTGAATTAAGTGAAATGTAAGTCATTTCACTTGCCTTGCACTTGATCTAGTCACTTTTTTCAGGATTGAAAAATCTATTCCAATCTTTGGTTTGGATTGTGCCATAGTTTTATGCCAAAGCAACACAAGGATGTAATTTAGTGTCAAGGCAATTGGATCCAATCTCTCTACAAAAAAGCCAAACCATGTTGAAACACTGTCCTATCTCCAAGGTGTTTTTGTTTTTGTGCATACACACACTGTGAGTGCTTTATTATCGATGCTGATATAAAAGGTTATGTCTCTATACTTGGACAACATGTTTTTTGTTGGTGTAATTTGTTGTTATATCAAATGCTTTTATACTTAGTGTCAGATATATTGTTCAGATATTTCTACCAGGAACAGGTCTGAGGATGACTACCTGTACCATAAACTAGATACTGTTCAATATATATTCAACTTACTTGACTGTATCATTTTTCCCATTACCCGTGTAATTTCAGTGAGAGCTGCTGTCCCTGACAGCGGATCTATTGCTCCAAACACCCAGGCATCATGGTGGTTACCTAGCAACACATACCTGTCTGAATAATAATAAAAAAATAATTACACAGTTTTATATGTATATAGTCAATAAATAGAAGAATGAAATTTTAAGACTGATAAAATAACTACCGGTAATCAAAATTGCTTGATGATTATTGAATAAAACTGAATCTTATACAAAAAAAATCTTCAGCAACTTTTCACTTGACATTCAAATTCAATTATTAATATGCTCTGGGTTGTTCTGTTTTATATAAAATCTAGCTGTAATATATAAGAAAGTATTAAGTATACCTTGATATCCAGAGATTAGAACAACTATTAAGAATGTCTATGTCCTAAGCTAAGAATAAGTATCAAATATGTCTATATTCATATGATAATAACAGTATCAAGTATGTCTATATCCATGTGATAAGAACATGTATTAAATATGTCTATATCCATCTGATAAGAAACAAGTATGATGTATATCTATATCTCGAAATAAGAACATGTATCAAGTATGTCTATACCCATATGATAAGAACAAGTATTATATATGTCTATATCTATATGATAAGAACAAGTATTAAATATGTCTATATCCATCTGATAAGAACAAGTATTATATATGTCTATATCTATATGATAAGAACAAGTATTAATATGTCTATATCCATATGATGAGAACAAGTATTATATATGTCTATATCTATATGATAAGAACAAGTATTAATATTTATTTTATGCTCAGCAGTGAATTACTTGATTTTCTAGTTAAAATAATATTGATATTTCACTGCAGTGAAAAAATAACAAGTGAAAAAATAACAGTGAAAAAATAACAATATTTTTTCACTACAGGAACTACATTTTTGGGTCAGAACATACTTAACTCCCTATTATTTTCTATATAAATTTATGTGAGCATAAAATAAAAAGAATATTTGCTTGAAACGAGTGAATAACGGATACATTTCATCTCTTGGATAAAAAACTCTAGTATTTTCACTCGTGGCTTCGCCACTCGTGAAAATACTGAGTTTTTCATCCACTCGATGAAATATATCCGTTATTCACTCGTTTCAAGCAAATATCCTCTATGTCTATATCCATATGATAAAAAATACAAGTATCAAGTATGTCTACATCCATATGATAAGAACAAGTATTAAGTATATTTACCCATATGATAAGAACATTTATCAAGTATGTATATATCCATATTGTAAAGATAAAGGTTTAGTCCCTGAATTATTATGTGCCAAAACAAGATTTTCAAAAAACATTAATCTCTTTAATACGATCGGGTTAAACTCCACAATTTAAAAAAATCATTTGTAAAAGGATTGCTTTTTAGATTTTGACAAAAAGACCATCAAAAGTATATACTACTTCATAAACAAGGACTGAATGTTCTGTAAAATCAATGTTTGCTTGTAATGCAGTAAACTAGTCCCAAAACCTGTATCGATACTCACAGCTCAGATCATATTGTGATATTGAATACAAGGGATGGCAATCTCCCATTTTTCCTGCGACCTATTTAAGATTTGAAACCAATGCTTCAAGCTACAAGTCGCAATGTAATAGTTAGCAGCAAAGTTCAGCTCAGAGATTTCATACTTTGGACTACAAATTGACTTAAAACGAATGGTAGTCTCATTTCTATTCCGGGTTTCCTCCGAATCTTCCCATCACAATTTGCCATTAGGATAATTATTTTGGTATTTCATCATCACCAAAGTTTCATCTTATCTTTCAGCAGCAGATTAAAGACATAATCATGTAAAACTCACAATTTCTGAGATTAGTATAAATAATTTTCAGATCGATTTCATGCACATATGACTTGATATAAGAGCATTTAAGTTTGTTAGGACAACTAGCAATTAGCTAAACTTTGCTGCATCTTGTTGGCTTCTAGTGATAATTGACTGGTTTTCAAACTCCTATGTATTAAAGGATGTAGATATTCAAGCTCTCTGTAAAACAACTAGTCCAGTAGCTAAACCTAATCCAATGAGCATTTGGATTGGCTCAACAAATATTGTTATGGCAAGCACCTAAATGATCCATACTGTAACCTCCAAATATTCTGAGCAGAGCTCGATAAATTTAAATAACAATCAATTCAGTTATGATTCAATTATGTAATTGTTTACTGCATCAGGTTGAAGGTGAAAAATTACCGGGTTTTTCCCAACTTTCATATTATTTGCAAAATTCAAAGACTTTTCACAGTTAGGAAAGAAATAATAATTTCACCCAGCTTCCTCCTGATTTCCCAGGAGCGTGGGAACCTTGCAGAGCAAGCATCAAGTTGGTCGACATCTAGACATTAGAATAATTATCAGGCTGATCTATATTCAGATGTTATACCAAGAAGTAGGTCTATGTCCAGACATCAGAAAAAGCATCAAGTATGTCCAGGCACAAGAATAAGTATCAAGTAAGCCTCAATCGGAAGAAGTTTCAAATATGTCTATGTCCAGCTATAAGAACAAGCATGACCAAAATGTTAAAGAATGTATCAAAAAGGTTTATGTCAAGACATCAGGACAAGTATCAAACAGGAGAATGTTCAAACATCAGAACTAGCATCAAACAGGACTATGTTCAGACATTAGAACCATCATCAAACGGGACTATGTTCAGACATTAGAATAAGCATCAAACAGGACTATGTTCAGACATTAGAACAGGCATCAAACAGGACTATGTTCAGACATAAGAACCATCATCAAACGGCACTATGTTCAGACATTAGAATAAGCATCAAACAGGTCTATGTTCAGACATCATCAAACAGGTCTATGTTCAGACATAAGAACCATCATCAAACAGGTCTATGTTCAGACATTAGAACAGGCATCAAATAGGACTATGTTCAGACATTAGAACCATCATCAAAAAGGTCTATGTTCAGACATCAGAACAAGCATCAAACAGGACTATGTTCAGACATCAGAACCATCATCAAACAGGACTCTGTTCAGACATTACAACAAGCATCAAACAGGACTATGTTCAGACATCAGAACAAGCATCAAACAGGACTATATTCAGATATCAGAACCATCATCAAACAGGACTCTGTTCAGACATTACAACAAGCATCAAACAGGACTATATTCAGATATCAGAACCATCATCAAACAGGGATATGTTCAGACATTAGAACAAGCATCAGACAGAACTACGTTCAGACATCAGAACAAGTATCAAAACAGGACTATATTCTGAATGGAGAACAAGTATTTATATGTACATGCATTTCACACATATCATGTATGTCTATTCCAGACATTTGAACAAGTAGCAAGTAAGTTTATGTCCAGACATTACAGCAAGTATCAAATATGCCTATTGAATACATAAGAACAAGTATCAAGTATGTATACTACAGAAATCAGAGCAAGTACAGTGGAACCCCGCTATAACACGCCCCGCCATAACACGAATTCGGATATAATGCGGTCATAGCATGGCTCCCGAAATTTCGTATATTCATTCACACATGGAAAAAAAAAATTTGGAGAAAAGTAAAAAAACCAAAGCAAGAAATTAACTTCATTTTGGGCATGAGATTAGTTGTGACTTTTAAAATAATTTGATTGTGGCATGGTTCCTGAAATTTGAAATTCATTTACGTGTATTTTTATCGGACCATGAAAATATTTGTTTAACATACGAGAAATAAAAAAACGTTTATTATAATTTGGTGGAAGAGTTTGTGTATGACTTTTAATAATAAACGATCGGAACTTAACAATTTATCAAGGTTTTTTAAGTGATTTTGGAGAAGTGATCGTGTATGAATTCTAAAATAATACGATATATATAACGTACGAGAAATAGTGTGTACAACGCTTGGCTTCTGAAATTTATCAATTTGAACAGGTTGTGGTGAAGCTCCGTATTCTACTCTAGAAGAGAAAACTGGTTTCATTAGGTTTTTGAATTGTTAAGCCAAAGTAAACATTATCGGAAGTGTTACTTATTATGGATCCATGAGTAAAGCCAGTAAATCGTCTTTGTGATTGTCTTCCATGAATTCTGTATACAGTCGTTGCTCAAACAATAGCTAAAATGGGCTTCTTATTTAACTGCAATCACAGCCAAGCAGCAGACAAAGCTGTGGTTGATACAAGAGTCGCACAATTTAATAAACATCAAAGGACTAAAGCCGCCAACATGTATGCTGTGCTTGGTGGTGTGATCAAACAACAAACAGTTGAAAGTAAATAATATCCACTTTATTATCTGTAAATTAAAAGGGTATGAAATTGTACATCCATTCAGCTTAATTTTGTTTTATATAAAAAGTGATTTGTAACCATTGCAGGCCTTCATTACTTAGTTATCGAGCTTTATCTGTGTACATTGTTTGCTTATATAAAAAAATATTTTACTGTTATGGAAAAGCAAGTTCAAAAACGCAAGTCGTTTTCTGCTAAAGAGAAACTGTATGTAAGTTATTTGCACGCTG
Source organism: Unio pictorum (assembly GCA_030141615.1). Taxonomy (NCBI): domain Eukaryota; kingdom Metazoa; phylum Mollusca; class Bivalvia; order Unionida; family Unionidae; genus Unio; species Unio pictorum. The sequence continues at coordinate 4,326,830 of JARLTB010000126.1, forward strand.
AAATCATGCGTTGATTGTTAATTATTCTTGCAGTTGTCGCATATGATAAAATTTTAGCGGTATGAAATTTGTACAGACACCGTATGTAGACCCGGGAATAGCTGCATGCAATTACCGTACGATATCAGACGGCAAGTAAATGGTTTCAATATTTTGTTCAACATATATTTTACACGACGAATTCGGACTATTACAAAATTATTGAATATTTTAAATCTGTACGATTTTCAATGAAATTACATCCATTATGGATGAACTGCATGCCACGATGGCACGGTAGTATACGGTGTTGATACACTTTTAATGATATAGCGATAGTCTGGTATTATCGGTCAATCTGTATTATCGTTCAAACAAATAAAAATTAGTAAATGTGTTTAATGCACAGCAATAACCTATAAATATATTAGCCATCGATTATTTTGAATATATCTTAATTAATGCATTCCAGTTAATATTCATCTGATGATAAGCCGACTTTCGATCATTGTACATGTATACACGTATATGTTATCGGAAAAAAAGTTAAATATTGTAAAACCCCGCATTAACACGACCCCGCTTTTAACGCAATCAGATTTTATGGACCCTGATCATCGCGTTATAGCGGGGTTCCACTGTATCAAGTATGTCTATGTCCTGACATTAGAACAAGTATCAAGTGTCAATGTCCTGACATTAGAACAAGTCTCAAGTATGTCTATGTCCTGACATTAGAACAAGTATCAAGTATGTCAATGTCCAGACATTAGAACAAGCATCAAGTATGTCAATGTCCAGACATTAGAACAAGTATCAAGTACGTCAATGTCCCGACATTAGAACAAGTATCAAGTATGTATATGTCCAGACATTAGAACAAGCATCAAGTATGTCAATGGCCTGACATTAGAACAAGCATCAAGTATGTCTATGTTCTGACATTAAAACAAGCATCAAGTATGTCAATGTCCAGACATTAGAACAAGCATCAAGTATGTCAATGTCCAGACATTAGAACAAGCATCAAGTATGTCTATGTTCTGACATTAGAACAAGTATCAAGTATGTCTATGTCCAGACATTAGAACAAGCATCAAGTATATCTCTGTCCAGACATTATAACAAGTATCAAGTATGTCAATGTCCTGACATTAGAACAAGTATCAAGTATGTCAATGTCCTGACATTAGAAGAAGTATCAAGTATGTCTATCTTCAGACATTAGAACAAGCATCAAGTATGTCAATGTCCAGACATCAGAACAAGTATCAAGTATGTCTATGTCCAAACATTAGAACAAGTATCAAGTATTTCAATGTCCAGACATTAGAACAAATATCAAGTGTGTCTCATGTCCAGACATTAGAACAAGTCTCAAGTATGTCAATGTCCAGACATTAGAACAAGTATCAAGTATGTCTATCTTCAGACATTAGAACACGTATCAAGTATATCAATGTCCAGACATCAGAACAAGTATCAAGTATGTCTATGTCCAGACATTAGAACAAGTATCAAGTATGTCTATGTCCAGACATTAGAACAAGTATCAAGTATGTCTATGTCCAGACATTAGAACAAGTATCAAGTATGTCAATGTCCAGACATTAGAACAAGTATCAAGTATGTCTATGTCCAGACATTAGAACAAGTATCAAATATTTCAATGTCCTGACATTAGAACAAGTATCAAGTATGTCTATCTTCAGACATTAGAACAAGTATCAAGTATATGAATGTCCAGACATCAGAACAAGTATCAAGTATGTCTATGTCCAGACATTAGACCAAGTATCAAGTGTGTCTCTGTCCAGACATTAGAACAAGTATCAAGTATGTCTTTGTATAGACATTAGAACAAATATCAAGTATTTCAATGCCCAGACATTAGAACAAGTATCAAGTATTTCAATGTCCTGACATCAGAACAAGTATCAAGTATGTCAATGTCCAGACATTATAACAAGTATCAAGTATGTCTCTGTCCTGACATTAGACAAGTATCAAGTATGTCTCTGTTCTGACATTAGAACAAGTATCAAGTATGTCTATGTCCTGACATTAGAACAAGTATCAAGTATGTCTATGTCCAGACATTAGAACAAGTATCAAGTATGTCTATGTCCAGACATTAGAACAAGTATCAAGTATGTCAATGTCCAGACATTAGAACAAGTATCAAGTATGTCTATGTCCAGACATTATAACAAGTATCAAGTATGTCTATGTCCTGGCATTAGAACAAGTATCAAGTATGTCTATATCCAGACATTATAACATGCACTGAGTATGTATATTCCAGATATTATAGCAAGGATCAAGTATGCCTATATCCAGACATTAGAACATGCACTGAGTATGTCTGTTCCAGATATTATGGCAAGTATCAAGTATGCCTATGTGCAGAATTTTTAACATGTATGAAGTATGTCTATATCTTGACATCACAATAATTATGAAATGTGTGTACAGACATTAATTAGGTCAAGCACAAGGCATGTACATGTCCAGACACCAGAACAAATATCAAGTATGCCTATGTATGTCCAGAGGTTACACCAAGTATTAAATATGTCTATGTCCAGTCAATAGAACAAGTATCATGTATATGTCCAGACATTAGACCCAGTATCATGTATATGTCCAGACATTATACCCAGTATCATGTATATGTCCCGGTATTAGAATATGTATTAAATTTGACCAAACATCAGTCTATTTATTATATGTACTGATTGCTTTAGTGGTGTTTTGTGTTTTATGGTTTAACGCCATTTTTCAGCACAATATAGGCTATACATGGCAGCCAGTATTGTGGAGGAAGAAACCGGACAAACCCCGGAAAGAACCACCGACCCACGAGAAGCTACTGGCAAGCTTTCTCACATAACTACATCTGCCGAATCTTAGACTTGAACACACGCAGACAGAGGTGAGATGGCAGTGGTCCGTAACTGACAGCGCTTTAGACCACTCGGGGCCCCGCTTTAGTGGTAATGTCGTGTCTATATGCATGTGTTTCAACCCTTTTCAAAAGTGAAATACTTGGTAGCAATGAGAAGAATACTTTGTGATACCTTTACAGAGTCTAAAAATATTAAGTATACAATTGTCAGTTTTGAAATACCTGGTTCATCATTTCCCTTTATAATTCCAATTATATTTTCCACAGTTACAACCTTCAGGTAATTGTTCACCGTTAATTTCACCTTCCTGAAACACAAAATGACACTAAGGTACAATTAATACTTACTGATAACTAAAATTTGCAGCAGATAAAACAAGTATAGTATCTTCAAATTAAAATGATTCAAATCTTTTATTTTGTTGTAGCAAATGAAGGTAATTGATATCAAACTAACCAGAAATTTGAAAATTGGCTTTTTCTCATGATCTGACAATGTATTTGATTAATTCAAAAATCTTGCTGCCATCTTATGGAGCAGAAGTTGATACATACAACTTTCAAAAGTTGGATGCATAACAGAAGACTTATTTATGAAGTTTATTTATTTTGAGTTTACAAAATTTTGTATGTACAGTGCTAAGTGAAAAGTAACCTTTGAATATTCTCAAAATTACCTGGCTGTATTGTTGAATCCAGGACCAATCCTGTATGTTATATTCAGTTTTCCTTTCCAGGTGTCAGGAGCTGGTCGGCCATCAAGTTCACTGAAATTTGCAATGATTTATTTATTATATTTAAACAGTTCAACTGTAAGTAGCTAGTACTTTATGCATAAACTGTAAACAGCTTGACAGCAGTGCTTTAGGCTAAATTTTAAACAGCTAGTACTTTATGCTCAACTGTAAACAGCTTGACAGTAGTGCTTTAGGCTAAATTTTAAATAGCAACTGCTTTATGTTCAACTGTAAATAATTAGTGCTTTATGCTCAACTGTAAATAGTGCTTTATGCTCAAATGTAAATAGGTAGTGCCTTATGCTCAACTGCAAATAGTACATTATGCTCAACTGCAAATACCTAGTGCTTTATGCTCAACTGGAAATAACTAGTGCTTTATGCTCAATTGGAAATAGTGCTTTATGCTCAGCTGCAAATAGCTAGTGCATTATGCTCAATTGGAAATAGCTAGCGCTTTATTCTCAACTGCAAATAGCTAGTGCATTATGATCTTCATTTCAAATAATTGGTACATATAGAAGACTCTGATCTGCTGATTATTGTTACAGAAAATCATACTTATATGCTGTTTACAACGTGTGTGTAGTATACATGATAAATTATGGAACAAGTCAACACTAACTGAAATATTAGAAATTTTTTAACTAAATGATCTAAGAATGACACAAGTGTTGCAAAATATAAAGGCCAGCTATTTACAATCAGGTATGTACAGTCATAATACCATGATATGGTGTGAAATAACCTAACAAATTTGTCCACACTCTAGTTGGCTTGATTTCCTTGGTAAGCTGTCAAAATTTGAAAGAAGAGCTAAGGGATTATATCTGATAAAAACTACAATATAACTAAGTTAAAAAAATAAACAATAAATAGCTACAATGAAAATGATCAAGTGTTCCTCTTAATGTTTGATTGAAAAAGTATGTTTCAAACAATTCTCTTATTTATACTAGAAGACAAAATAATAATTTATAAAGTATATATATATATATATATATATATATATATATGTTTCCATCCCGTTACACATCAAGAAAAATAATGATGTGTGCAAGTTTGCTCTGAAAAGATAATTAGTTCAGCATGATGTATGGTATTATCTATAATGTTCATGAAAAACATGTTGAAGTTAACAAATAATATACTGTATCTATCTTTAATGCTCATGGATAAAAAATCTACACTGCTGCACACTGTGCCAATAGATCCATATATACACTGTTGCACACAGTCCCAATAGATCCATATATACACTGTGGCACACTGACCCAACAGATCCATATATACACTGTGGCACACTGACCCAATAGATCCATATATACACTGTGGCACACTGACCCAACAGATCCATATATACACTGTGGCACACTGACCCAATAGATCCATATATATATACTGTGGCACACTGACCCAATAGATCCATATATACACTGTGGCACACTGACCCAATAGATCCATATATACACTGTGGCACACTGACCCAATAGATCCATATATACACCATGGTACACTGACCCAATAGATCCATATCTACATTGTTGCACACTGTCCCAATGGATCCTTATCTACATTGTTCTACTTGTAATCTTAAACAAAAAACATGGACACTGATCTTCTAGCACAATTTGTGATGGCAAATTTGGGTTTATTCTGTTCTCAGTACAAATTTGTGTATCATACATATGAAAATGTTTTATCTCTCTTGCCCCATTAAAGCTCAATTTCTCCATTACAATCAAGGATGAAAAGTAAAGACAAGAAAAGTATGATCTAAACCTAACATTGTTTTTTTCAAAAAGATTTAAGCATTATAGTGTAACCAATCCAAATTAATCTATATTACTACAAACACTAAAACTGTTATAAGAGTTAAGCAATTCAAATATGCAGCATTACTCTAATGGCTTTCTTTGCTCAATCCCTTGGTACATGATATTCTTGTCTGCAACCCATGATGACATTTCCCCACTTACATAAAGACAAAAACTGAAAGTTCTGTATAGTCCATTACTCAATTTCTGTATTACCTGTAAAGCTGTACCAATTAATCGTCCATACTCATAATCGGGCCGATTATTAGAAAAATCGGTATAATCTGTATCGGCAGAAATAATCGGTGCCGATGTAAACAAATTTCAAAAATAACAAATTTCCAAATTATAAATTCAATCATAACATTCATCTTGACATGGCTTGAATTTTAAATCAGAATTAAATACAGCACTACCCGTTTATATCGACATCACTTATGTCAACAAAAACACAAAGTCCCAGTCCCTTGGTCTACTATTACCACCAAATTGTCATGCTTATGTTGATGTCAAGATAAAAGATAAATGTGCATGTCGACAGAAGCCCTTGGTCCCAGCTTGAACAAATCCTTTGTTTTCTTATCATTTATGTTGACAAGATGCCAGTTCCGACCCATAATTTGTTCAACAATTAGCTGATCTTGCTGCCAGGCTTTAATGTTGCGGTTGGATAAAATAAAAATAAAACACCTTAGGCTTTTGTTTAGGCATATAAAGCTGGCCTCTCGTGTCAACTTAAAAGAAGTGAAATCTGATCAACTCTAGCATTTTCCAAAGAATGCACAGAGGTATGTTTTTGTTTGTTTGTTTTTTATGGTTTAACGCCATTTTTCAGCACAATATAGGCTATACATGGCGGCCAGTACTAATGGTGGAGAAAGAACCCGGACAACCCCCGGAAAGAACCACCGACCCACGAGAAGCTACTGGCAAGCTTTCTCACATAACTACATTTGCCGAATCGTAGACTTGAACACACGCAGACAGAGGTGAGATGGCAGTGGTCTGTAACAGACAGCACTTTAGACCACTTGGGGCCCCTATACACATAGGTATAGCTAGGATTTTAAAACTAGGAGTTCAAGAGTATCACCAATAAACGTTGCATTTCTCTACCAGAAGCAAATTGGGCATAGCTGAAATGGCTACATTTCCAGATGTGTAGAAACAGCGGTTGCCATCGAGTTTAATTTTCAAACTTCTTTATATCACTGACATGTAGCCCTTTTTTATCCATTAGAGTGAGAGTGAATTGTCATGTCAAGATAAGGTCTTATTCCATGCACTAAGTTAGGCATCATACATAGTGCTCCACGTGAAATGTCAGTTCTAGCAACTTCTAACACTCTGTTGAATTTCATTACAATATTCGCCAATTAGCCGTTTAACCCTTGTTATAATTTGCAAACAGTATTTTGTCTAACTCTCAACATGACTTGATTTTGAGGTTAAAAACACTACTTAGATTGCTTTACATGGAAATGAAAACAATAATGAAGGTGAAAGTTATTTATTTGATGTACTCTTCTTATACACAAGTACATCAATGGGTCATTCTACCTCTAAAATCAGTCATTGTAAATATTAGCAAATTTTCTCACCACTCTGCAGCTAGTCAAGTCTTTGATCTTGCCGCCTATCTTATGGGTTATGTTCTTCAGATGTACTCTTATAATGACAACATGTACATCTGTGGGTCTTTCAGCCACTGAATTTTCTGATTGTAAACAGCTAAAATGATCAATTGATCAACACATTTTCCCACTCTACAGGTGGTCGAAGCAGGACTAGCAAGCCCTTAAATTTGCCATCCAGCAAATTGATGCATACTGAGGACTCCTGTATATGTTATTGTCTGAATCCCAGAAATAAAAAATGCATCCAAACATGTGTGATTACACTTTTCTGAGACCTTTGAAAGTGATTGGTGATTAAAAAAGTTTATTTTGCTGTGAAAGTTTCGCTTTTAACATTATTAACATGGCTACCAACAGCAGTGTAAAACGCAAATTAAATTTACAGTCTCTGGAAACTAAATATCTGGCTGTTAAGGAAGTTGAGGGCTGAACATCTCTCAACGAGGTCTGTGAAATTTTTTCACTTAAAAATAACACCCATTCAGGAAGGATGACAGCTGCTGAGTCTATAAAGAAAGACTACATTGAAGGTAACTGTGCTCCCCAAAGGAAGAAGCAAAAGACTGCTACATTTGAAGACGTAGAGGAAGCCAAAAAATGGTTCAATGAAGCATTTGCGAAAATACTTAGTGTGGAAAACTTAGCTGCAACAAGTGGTTGGTTCAGTCGTCATAGCATCCGATACAAAAGTATTTGTGGAGAATACCTGTTGACAGCTTTTCATTTCCATGTGAATAGCACCATCCCCTTGGTAGCCTCAATAGGATGGGAGACTGACCAAAATCAAGGCCAATTTAAGTACATGCACATAAAGCATGTAAATAACAACTATCCAACCATGTGCTAATGCCAACAATGAATATTGTACTGTTTTTCATATCAGGATGTGATCGATGCAATATTTTGTGGATTGCATTACACAAAGGTAACCAGAATGTAATTTATCAATATACAAGTGTATTTCACACTGATTCTGTCTTCATGTACTCAAAATTTCCATTTTGTTCTCAAAGTGTAAATGCCTCTCACTGACGACGGGTCACCCTATGCAGACAAATATTAACTTTTCTCTTTTAAATCAATGATAGCACTTTATAAGTTTAATATTTGCCGGGTCACCGAAGTTACTTTTTTAACATGTCTATGTCTTAGGACACTGACAAAATTATTGTTTCATGTCCAAAGATTTACATCTGTTACAGCCAAGAAAAAGACCTAAAAACGCTAAAGTTTAGACATTGGTCTGTGGATGAGACACACACACCACTTTCGTCCAGGCCTTTATTTTTTCCTAAAATATTCAGCTTATATGCAAGTATATACTGTGATAATGAAATAATCGGTCTCATAATCGGTATCGGCAATTTTAATAATCGGCTATACACGGTATTGGCATAATCGGCAAAAAGTGACATTGGTACAACTTTAACTACTTGTACCGTATTGGTCCATGACTCAATTTATATACTACTTATGGTTCAGTTATGTTACTCTTTGTTTCCATGGTAACATACAAAATCATGAATGCTGAAAATATCAACAAGCACCTAAAGCAACAGGCTTGTAATGTATACCAAGTATGGTTGAAAAACCAGTCTGAGTATAATGCTCCAGAAATGTAAATATTTAAAGACAGAGGGACACAGCAACAGCTTACTCTCCCCTTTTCCTCAACCAAGCCCCAACCCCATGCAAAAATTTGAAACTACAAACAATTCAAATGCAAAATTTGGATACAGATCTTCAAGTTTCTTAAGTTTGATTGTATTTATCTCATGTAATCTTATCATCTCATATGCAATCATAAATTAACTGTTGCTAATTATAGTGCATGGCCATATTTCTTCACATTGATAAATCCTTGTATTATGTATGACAGTAGGTCAAAGATTTTAAAAAAAACAGGCATACAAAAGTTTGGCAAATAATAACTAAAGTTGTCTTTTTCTAACTATAAGCTTACATCCCTAGTTTTATCAAGCTTTATCATGTTCATAATAGGAAAAATAATGTAGTTCAGTGTTCACCGTGAAACTAATTTTCTATTACCTTAGAAAGTGAACCGCATCCCCATATCCGATCGGCTGGCATGGAATCTTGATATTAATGATACTTTTGTCCACTGCTAGTCTGTGAGCATACTCTAAAATAGGACAAAAATATACAACACAAAGCAAAAGAAAATATTGTTATGTATATTTAATTTGCATTGTTTGTCACTTTAATATTTTTATTTTAATATTTCATTATATGCTATTGCGATGTAACATTGGACTTAACCTTAATACTGATTTTGTTAATTTATTCTATAAACAACTAATAAATAGCTAAAGTGTTCTCTGTGTGAATGGGTTTAATATCAAGATTATACAAGTATACATGTTTACTTTGGTCTGGGTATAGGTTAATGGAATTCCCTTACAACTTATATGGAGGTGTACCTGACAGTTCAAATTCTGTTATAATTGTAGCAATAAATTTGTAATTATCACAAAGATTTTATTTGTAAACACTGAGAATTAAACATTTGGTTTAGTTCATACCTCGGGCAGGATAGAATGGTGTAAGATAGTCACCATCTCCACCAACGGTTCCACGCTGAACACCAGTTTCTGGCATCCACCAGGAATGAGGGTATGTATTTGATGTTCCATTAATATTGACATCAGCTGGATCAGAGTACAATATCACACCAGAGGCATTAAATCTCTGTGCATTTAATACCTGAAATAACAGTACAGCCATTATATAAAAGTCTGTTATATTACAGCTATTATCAGAAGACAGCCATATTGCAGTATTATCAGAAGACAGCCTCATTACAGCTATTATCGGAGGATAAAAAGAGCCATGTTTTCTTGCAAACACTTAGGCCTAACTGGCAAATAATATTTACAAACAAAGTAATAGAATACAAGACCATGAATTTCAGTTTCTGCAGGAAAATGGATGAATCTAAAATCTTTTGAAGCACATTTACTAAACTCCAATATAAAGCAAAAATTAAGAGGACAATGTACCACATATAATGTCATCTATTTACTCACCTGCACAAACTATGGTAAACAATATGTAGGTGAGACAAAAATGGAATTCAAAGTGAGAATTAAAGAACATTTGAGGGGTATCTGAAACCATCATGACTTAGCAAAGATGAAAAAAAAATTATGCGCTTAAATTATATTTCTTGGACCGGTATTGATGAAATCAAATACACTGTACATTGGTTTCACACATTTTCATGGGGGTAGCAATCAATGTGGTTTTTGGTGATGAATTTAAAAAACCAATGAAAAAAATGTCACATGTGATAGACAGTAGACCCCACCCCCTTTTCTCATTCACACACTCCTAGCAATCAACAAAACTAAACTATTTAATAAATAATGGAAAGATAATGACTGTTTGGATGTAGAGTCAATTTAACAAATCATGGGAAGATGATGACCGTTTGGATGTAGAGTCAATTTAACAAATCATGGGAAGATAATGACTGTTTGGATGTAGAGTCAATTTAATAAATAATGGAAAGATAATGACTGTTTGGATGTGGAGTCAATTTAACAAATCATGGGAAGATAATAACTGTTTGGATGTAGAGTCAATTTAATAAATCATGGGAAGATAATGACTGTTTGGATGTAGAGTCAATTTAATAAATCATGGGAAGATAATGACTGTTTGGATGTAGAGTCAATTTAATAAATCATCTTCATTACTATAATTTAGTAATACAATACTGGCTATTACATGTTGAAGAAAGATAGAGAAGATGGGTATCTGGTCACATGAATGGTTTTCATGTAGAATGACAATTTTTATCCCATAACAAATCAGATTATTCTGTTTTCCAATGTGAATCTGTTTGAGTCACATCCCATGAGTAATTGATAGTGCTTTAAAAAAGAGATCATAACCAATGATATATAATATGAAATCAGTGGAAGTTCACATGTGCTTTAATGTCTTTGGATGTTGAGATACAAAAAACTTGGTGACTGTTTTGATAGGTATTTGGATTGTGCTCATACAGGTGGTAGGATTATTTTAACCATCCCAGTCATTTTCTTGCTGGCATTGTACTAGTCATTGGTGTTCTTTATTTTTTTTTTTGCGAGGGGTGACTGTGGCAGGTATTCCAAGAAATTAAATAAAAACATTAGCTAAGGAGATGATTGTCTATAAAAAGGCCCTCTGCAACATGTTGACAAAGGAGTAGGGTATTGTAAGAGTCAATTTTGGACCATTTATCAGATACAGATGAAACTTATACAAACAAAATATCCCCGTTCTCCTCTTTTAAATTTTTGTATTTGATTTATATTCAAGACAGCATTGAATAAAGAAAATTATTTACATAGCCTATGTTTTTTATTCTCTGTAATGGTATTCATGGATTGTAGACATGCTGGCTAGAAAGCTCCACTCGTGCATACTGACAAATAACATATATCCTAAATTGTAAATTTGCATGCAATGTGCATTAAAGACAATGAGATGGCTTATAAAACTTGATTTTTGTTTTGTAACAATGAATAAATGATGTGTATTTTCACATTAGCTCTGAAACCTATTTTCATTTAATGTTTTACACAACACATGTTTAGTACTGACTTGCTGTCAAGATGTTGCCCAAATTGCCCCAAAAAGGTAATTTATTTATTTCTTGACAAATATTTGTCAAAAAAGTATAGTGCATACACTTTGTACATCGTTAATAGGTGATGTGTATGGAGAAGAATTAAAAATGTTAAAATTGTCAGTGATGAAAACTATTTTGTTTATGCATTGTTTGAAGGAAAAGCTATGTTTATGTTATTAATATTTCAAACAAATATTCCTTATGATTAACATTGATGCTAAAATTATGTTTCAATCAATTTTATACGAGTGATTTTGCAATAGCTGTGAACTACACAACAAACCATGTTAAACATATATAGCACAGCTGTATTACTTCACTGACCGAGGACATCAATTTGATACAATTATTGTCCAGATGAGTGACCGAGGACATCAATTTGATACAATTACTGTCCAGATGAGTGACCGAGGACATCAATTTGATACAATTATTGTCCAGATGAGTGACCGAGGACATCAAATTAATTTGATACAATTATTGTCCAGATGAGTGACCGAGGACATCAAATTAATTTGATACAATTATTGTCCAGATGAGTGACTGAGGACATCAATTTGATACAATTATTGTCCAGATGAGTGACCTAGGACATCAATTTGATACAATTATTGTCCAGATGAGTGACCGAGGACATCAATTTGATACAATTATTGTCCAGATGAGTGACCGAGGACATCAACTTGATACAATTATTGTCCAGTTGAGTGACCGAGGACATCAACTTGTTACAATTATTTTCAGATGAGTGAACGTGAACTGGTTTCATATCATACATTAAATGGGTGGAATGAAGAAAGGAAAATTGCTATAAGACAGATAAATACAAATGTATGTGTTCTAGTGCACAATGCGACATTACCAATTGGAACTAATTTTCTCATTATTTATTTTTAATATTGTTTAAATAAGTGTTTAACGTCAGTCATTAATATAATCATGAAATAGATCTAAATTTTGCTTTTGACAAATATTATAGTATGTTATTGCATTTATTTCTTAGAATTTTTAAAAAAATGATATCAAATGACATAAATTAAAGATGGACCATTATAAATATCAAGGGGCCCTGAGTGGCTGAGTGGTCTAAAGCACTCTCCGTTACGAATCACTGCCATCTCACCTCTGTCTGCATGGGTTTGAGTCTAACATTCGGCTAATGTAGTTATGTGAGAAAGCTTGACAGTAGCTTTTTGTGGATCAGTGGTTCATTCCGGGGGTTTTCCTGGTTCTTCCTCCACCAATAATACTAGTTGCCATGTATAGCCTATCATGTGCTGAAAAATGGTGTTAAACCCTACAACAACAACAACATAAATATCAAAACATACACCATAGCATTTTCTCTTGAATTCTTGTACTTCAAATAAATAAGGCCATATGGAATTAAATTTCAAACTGACATGATAACTAACAGAAAAACCCTGAAAGGTGCAGATCACTTTTATATTAATGTTAAATTGAACAATTAAACAGGAACAATAAGCAAAAATGTCTGGTGTGAAAAATGTCCAATATGTTTTACATATGCATCATCATAAGACATTATGTACCAGGCAGTGTGTGCACATATACACATAAATATACACACACAAATATATGCACACAAATATACACACACAAATATACACACATAAATATATGCACATGAATATATGCACACAAATATACACACACAAATATATGCACATGAATATATGCACACAAATATACACACACAAATATATGCACATGAATATATGCACACAAATATACACACATAAGACACATGACAAGTCCAGGACATCAAGAATTTTTAAAAGAGGTTGTTTACTCAAGGATAAGAAGAATTGTCAAGATCAAACTTTTCATTTATAATTTGATTTTGGAAAATAAAATGAGAAAATATATCTATAGTTAAATATCTTGCCCAATGTAATGATCCACAAGGCTAGCACATATTAAACACATATGTACATTTTATAAGATAAAAGAATATATGGCTATAACTATTACAATTCTATGATCTTAAACTTAGTAACAAAAAAGAGCAACACACCAACAAGTTTTGTGTAAAATTCAACATGTAATTTATTTCCCTAGAATATGAAGTGAAAACCTACAGTATTGTAAATTAAATCCAAAATAGTCTTAAAAGTTTAAACACAAAGTTTCAATACTAAATGTGTTGATGTGTCTGTAGTTTTGAATATCATAATATATCAGTGGTCTGTAGTGTGGTGATATGCTAACAGTCTTTTGATGTATTACAATAGCATAATTCAAATATGTTCTTGGCTGAAATCACCATAATTCCAAAGTAATGTTCCAGTGAAAGAATACTCTAGATGAGCACTTTGTATTTCCAATGAATAATATTCTGAATAAATAATTCCACACAAATGAGAAACTGAACACAACAACAAAACTGGTTCTACTTCTAGATGATAAAGCAAGAATGAGTAATTTTTCAAGTAATTATTATATAAAATTCTAAGACACAAAAGAAGAACCAGGTAAGGGTTAAAAGTTCATTCTATAATTTTCTAATTTGTCAACAAGTTAAGTTACATTACTAAAATTGTAATAAAGAACATGGAAACATCAGGTAGACCAGGCGTTTCCATGTGGAATACCTATGTCCTAGACCGTGACTAAGATAAACATGTTTACTTCCAACGATAATGATCCTAATAGTTTAATATTAACTAGGTATTATTTGTTTACAAAACAAATTTTATTGACAGGTACAGAATGAACTTTTGGACCAAAAGAAGCTTTATTGTACCTATTATTAGGCTGGCCTTTTGGTACTATATGAGAAATATTTATGCTATTTTCAGTGATATTAATAACACTTCAGAGACAAATGTCAACAGTTATGTTCTAAAATGTAGTAAGAGCTACAAGAATGAAATAAACTGACCTTGTCACCTCGAAATATCTTCCCATATCGTGCAATAACAATCTTATTGGTGAGATTGATGGACAGATTATTTTTCAGGAACATGAAATCTTCAATTTGTCCATAGTTGACATACACCAGATCACCCTGAAAATATAAAATATATTCTAAAGCAGGAATTTTCTTCAATAGTGCATAAAAAACCTGTATTTAACAAAAGTATGTGCATTTATTTATTTTCACCACTGTTCAACAAATCATATTAAAAAATAAAGTCTCAATACACTACAGTAATTATTTGTAAACCAGTTATCTGAACTTTTCACCAAACTGGATTGATGTAATTATTTTAGACCTAATATTTGTTATTTATATTATCATTTATCACGATGATCAAAATACCAGTGTCTTCCAGAAACTTTGAATTATCAATCTTTAACATTATTCTAAAATTTAAATGGGTAAAATAAATTAATTGCAAATACTATAAAAGAAGCAAGTTCACCTTTGTTGTTGACCATCTTTGATAGCCAAGG
Organism: Unio pictorum; assembly: GCA_030141615.1. Taxonomy (NCBI): domain Eukaryota; kingdom Metazoa; phylum Mollusca; class Bivalvia; order Unionida; family Unionidae; genus Unio; species Unio pictorum. The sequence continues at coordinate 4,341,970 of JARLTB010000126.1, forward strand.
TTCCCTTAGTATATAATGCCAACTAACCAATAGCATGTAACAACTGTGCATCAGCCAAAAATGGTGGTGGCAAATGACTTCAAAAGGATACTTTATAAGTTAAACATTGAAAGTATCTCTAAGAGAGAACCCATTACTGGAGTATCTGAGTCAATGATATCTGTACAGTGTCTGGCAGTGTAAAATTGCTTAATTCTGAGTCCATTTAAGTTCTGTGTTCCCCTTGTCTAAATCACATAGGAACAGCATTCAAATTTGAATATAATAAGTTTGATTGGATGTGGTGGCTTGCCACATGGGGTTAAAGTATCATATCGGATCCATGGCTAGCAAAGATGGTTGTTGTCAAGCAATACACTTCGAGATGAAATAAGCTGGGGTCTTGCAAAGTGGAAATGTGCCAAAACAACGGTGTCACAGAATTAGGCGAAAATTGAATTTATTTTCTTCTTGAATTACAAACTAATTTCACCATTTTTTTTGTTTCGTTGTACATGCGTTACCTGGGGTGAATAAGTGGTTTTCTCCAAGGTAAGCGGCGTGTAACGATTTGCATGTGCCTGACTTCGAATCACATGAAGTCCGGAACATTAGATTCACAGGGTGCACGGTAATTTTGCCGTGAATTCTGCTCACCTATTTGAGGACATATAAGGCAGAATATTTCTGATAAATATTACGGGACCAAAAGTATCTTATCACAGGAAAGATAGCTCGTCATACTATCTCCAGCCAAAGGGGTGAGTGATTAAATTTATATTTCGTTTTATTGTGAATTTTATTAAGTTTATCATTTCATATAATGATGCCTTTATTACAATGCAGATTTTAAACGTGGAATATTTGGAATTACTAGTCACTATTAGACTTTAAATGCAATAGCGTAATCTAAGGTTTAGATTATTTTTTTGAGACAACTATTATTAATCTGATTTTTTTATTGTAGCTGATAACATCTTTGATATCGTAGCTGAAATTGTAGCTGATATTGTAGCGGAGCATCTCTGATAACGTCTTTGATATCGTAGCTGATTTGTTGCAGAAGATCTCTGAATTGTAGCTGAACGTCTCTGAATGTCTCTGAATTGTAGCTGAATGTGATTGATTGTGCTGTTTAATTGTGCGATTGAATTGAGGTATCTGACTGTCTGTTTGTCGGATTGTCTGTCCGTCTACATCTGTCGTGACATGTAAATATCCGGAAATCTAGAAGTCCGAGTGTCGGAGCTGTCTAGAGTTGTAAACATCCAGGGTGGCATCTAGGTATTTGAGAACATTGGTTCTAGTAGATGCTGTATGCTGTCTGTACGTATAACTGTGGTGGATCCGTGAAGGGCAAACGGCCGATAAAAGTATTGGTCAACCCTAGGTATTCGGGGAAACTGGGCGGCGATTCAACAGTTGGTGAATCGTACGGTTATACAGGGTCGAGACACATGTGTGTGTTGCAATTGTAGTACAATTGAATACATTGTTATATTTACATAGTTACTTCAAATCACAATAGTATTTCAAGGGATTGCATGAATCTCAATAAAAGTTAGCAACTTGATTAAATACATGTATATGTTCGTGCTAGTTGTCGCAATCCATACGTGCGATAGTATAGTTTGATGTTTTGTATTTGTTATCGTAATTTATACTTGCGGTAATATAACTTTTGTAAAGGTTCCTTGGATCTGTGTATAGTCCAAGAGATTCCTTTGTATTGTGAATGGTTGTGAGTGTAATTGTGGGTTAAACGCATGAGTTATTGTGTTGATACATCATTATTTTTCATTAATAATTTATTTAATAAATTTATATTTTCTTTCACATATTGTATTTGTGTTGTTCATTTAATCCACCATCCTCTCGGTAACAATTCTGTTACAAACAGAACCATATACACTCAGTTATAAATCCACTTGACTAAAATTCTACCACTCTCCTCCTTTAATAACTGCAAGAGGCACTGAATAAATGAAGGTGTACATAGCAACTCAGTCTTTAAGGGGTGAGTGGTCATCAGTAAATGAGAGTGTACATAGCAACTCAGTCTTTAAGGGGTGAGTGGTCATCAGTAAATGAGAGTTGTACTTCAGATAAAAAAATAAGACAAACTAATAGATTAGAAAATAGATTTTAAAAAAATAAATACAAAATCAGTGTAAAATTAAGTACACCTCTATTATTTGAATGGAATAAGTCCCCCCCAAAAATTGACACAAATGGTAACAATACTGATGGACATGTTACTGTGTGGTGGGTAATATTTAATATTTGAAATTACTAAAATCTTTATTAAATGCTGAAAAAAGCATTGTGTAATGAATACTGTTAGGAAATGGATATCATACTGCATTCCATTTACACCGCTCCCTCAATAACTTGCGCCCTGATAACTCGTGAACCCACTTATAACGTGGTGTCTGGCGTGGATCCCGATTTTTTCCCAAAGATAAAATATATTTTTAAAATCTTTCAAAATATGCTGAACGTAAAAAAATTACGATAAGAATTGGTAAATAAAACCTTAATTCATTTCTCGTTTTATCATAAAAAAGGTGATTAATGCCCACAAAGATCGATTCCATATTGTGAAATTTGCAAATTCTAAATAAGATATCACATTATATTCCAGTTTATTTGTTGATACACCGTCATCAATACGCAGGAAAAAAAAACAGTCTGGTGAAATAGCGATCAATGAAAACATTCCAGTAAATGCTAACAGGTGGCAACAGATAATGAAATAAACAGCAATTAAATATCTAGCTATGTGAAAGTCACATTCTAATCCTTTTTTCCAGTTCAGTGTAAACATTATAATTGCAACATATTCTTTTCTATGAAAACATGAAAAGAATCAATCAACCGTCACATCAAAACCCGTGAGTACTTCAGTGAGAACCTAATTACCTGCCAGCTTTGTTTTGATCAACAAACTTGGTGAAGTGTTTGGTGCACTAAAATAATCCATTAAAAGAGACTTGTGTTGTTTTATCACTTATGTTTTGTACATTTTTGCTCAATGGCAGCGAAATCAGGGAGTAACACAAAATTAACTGATTTTTTTCAAAACTTCTAGAAATTTGTCCAGCATATCACAACTGGCAATTGTATTATCGTGTTCTAATTTACATTGTTTCAAATTTTTCATTTTACTTCTGCTGCAATCAAATATATACACTGTATATGAATCGATCAATCGACATCGTTTCTCGAATAGAGAGTCGATCTTTTGTATTAAACAAATATGTCTAATTTGGATCAAACAATAAAACAAGAATGTAACTAATTCAGCACAAAAATTTGTGACGTAATACACAATGTGTGAATCGGTACACGTGTTAATCGAACCACAAGAGTCTGACGTTTTATCAATAAAATACGGCGAAATCTCTGACAACATGAATTCCCCATATTGGTAATATTTTTTATATATATATATATATTACTGATAAGGGGAATTCATGTTGTCAGAGATTTCGCCGTACTTTATTGATAAAACATCAGACTCCTGTGATCGAACGGAAACCACATGGAATGTTTTCGATTAACTCCTCAATATACGGTAATTTATCCTGAAATTAATATTACTCTATGAGGAAAAAATAAACTACACCATTATGAGAGATATTTATTCACAGTTAATCACAGCATGATTATAAAGTGAGTATTAAAAACTAAAAAAATCTGCCTCCCACCCACCCTTTTGCCTTTGTATCGATCCTTTTGTTATTATAGGTCCCTCGATAACTCGCGCCTCACTTAAAGAGCGGTCAATGTTTTTGGACCCCGATGTGCGCGAGTTATCGAGGGAGTGGTGTATATGCAGTTCTGGAAGCTGTAGTGGCATGAAAACAAAAATATTTGACTATTTTCTTTAGCACAACTAGCCATTTGTCTAATGGAATATTGCTTGGAAGTTGATATATTAGGATGCATTCAGAAAAAGTCCCCAAAATGTGTTTCCTACTTGCATTTCATGCAAAAACAGCAAAAAACCTCCAAGGGTTGATGTGTTAATATATTATCAATTGAAGGTAAAGATTTTGGCACTCTCTGCAAACTTTCTTGATGACTAGAACTTGATCAGTTATGGTAAAAGTTTTGATGGTAGATAAAAATAATAACTAGGAGTGCCAGGGGAACTCTCTTATAATTAAGGCAATCAGAGCTATTCAAGGTCTGATAGTCATCTATCCAATCACATGATTTAGAGAAAGGTAGAACATGTATGTGATCCAACATTTTATCAAGTTTACCTTAAAAATAAACATACTTTGTGCCCCAAAATTGTATACTTTGTGTCATGAAATTGTATACTTTGTGTCATGAAATTGTATATACTATTGAAAACTATCAAACATATAAAAATGTGGTGTCCAGAATGCTTATTAAAATATCATACGTTCTTAAAAATATTCAGGCATTTTAAATATGGTACTTTTAGCAATATCTCGCACACAAAAACTTGGACATTGTATTTATAATAAATTTGTGTGTATGTGATTTGGATTTGTAACATAGCTTTAACAATTTTTCAGTTATATCACTACATTATCTGCAGTGTGGCAGTTTATAATGATATCTGGCACTGGGACATCATGTCACAGACATGTAGTATCATGTCCCGCCCAGTCACATTTTTCTGACACCAGGCCAACCAGTCCTAACACTAACCTTATCCTAGTGAGGCCACTGTTAGTACCATTTTTATCAGTCTTTGCCATGACTCTAACAGGGTTTGAACATGCGACCTGCAACATCTGAGGCAGATGCTCTAACCACTAGGCCAAAGAAGCAGTACAATAAATATGCTCTTATTAAAACAAAAGCTTTTCCTGCACATAATTAATTATGGATAGAATTTTTCTTTTTCTTTCTTTTGTAATAGCCTAGGGTATTGGTTTGCATCAGAAATGCACAATAATACACTGGATTGTTTGGGCTATTCCCAACTTAAAGGTATTTTGCCAAAAAGACCATTTGGGGGTTCATTATTTACTACAATAAGAATAAACAGTAGCATAACATACTCAGTAGCAAACTTTTGTCCAAACGACTGTAAAAATTCCCTAGTATTCTAGAAATCTCGTCTACTAATATAGTGATATTATCAAATTAGTACCAACTATTATTGTTACTAGTTATACACAAATATTTTATATTTTTTCCTTTAACTGAAATTACGTCATTTATTATAATCACTTGCATTTATTACTTTCTGATTTTTTTAAAACTTCTTCAACTGAAAAATGTAGGCATCTTGTATTCTAAAACAGAAATCAACCCAGCAGGGTTTTCACAAGCAAGTATAGATGTAAAGATGGACAAAGCATGAAACAAAATAAATAAAACTGCAGGTTAAAAGAATACATTTAAGTCTGCTACCTGAACAATTCCTGCTGGAGCAAATGAATTGTATGGTGGAATAATGTCAGACTGGTTGCCTGGATCCAGCGGCTTCTCTACAAAGGCAGAGGTGAAAACTGCGGTCCCATTTTCAAGCACTATCTCCACCTGAAAGTTCAATATTCTCATCTATCAAATTTTTATTGGAAACAGCAGTCAATATAACACATGAACATTTAGGACCTATTGTTCAGATAGGAAGATGCATACTTAAAAACATCAATTATAAATGCTGACAGATGAATATCCAAGCTTGCTATATTTGTCTCCCCTGAATTAGTCAGCCATCATGTAGTCCTCAAATGAAGTACTCTCAAATTAAATGTATGGTAAATGTTAGATCTACCCAAATTTTATTTAATTGTCATAAAATCTGTATATATAAAATTACAGCAACAATTTATCATAAATCTTGGAACACACATATTTTATTTAACTTTCATACATTCTGTATCAACATAATTACAGCTTGAATGTATAGCAAATGTTAGATATACAAAAAATTATATTTAATTTTCAAAAATTCTGCATTTACAAAATTACATATATTTTATATTGTGGCAATGTTATAGATTAGTTTATCTATTCATTAGAGACGATTGGATGGTAGTTTATCTATTCATTAGAGACGATTGGATGGACCTAAAGAGCTCAGAAGTTGTGAGATGAAATGTCCTTTTTACCATTGATCTTTTTCTATTTATTTCCTTTGATGAGGAGACTATTTCTTTTCTATTTGTTTCCTTTGAAGAAGGGCTATTTCTGTTCCATTTAATTCCTTTGATGAGGGGACTATTTCTTTTCTATTCATTTCATTTGATGAGGGGACTGTTTCTTTTTTATTCATTTCCTTTGATGAGGAGACTATTTCTTTCCTATTTAATTCCTTTGATGAGGAGACTGTTTCTTTTCTATTTATTTCCTGTGATGAGGGGACTATTTCTTTTCTATTTATTTCATTTGATGAAGGGCCATTTCTTTTCTATTTATTTCCTTTGATGAGGAGACTTTTTCTTTTATGTTTACTTTCTTTGATGAGGGGGCTATTTCTTTTCTATTTAATTCCTTTGATGAGGGGACTATTTCTTTTATATTTATTTCATTTGATGGGAGGACTATTTCTTTTCTATTTATTTCCTTTGATGAGGGAACTATTTATTTTCTATTTATTTCATTTGATGAGGGACAATTTCTTTTCTATTTATTTCATTTGATGAAGGGCTATTTCTTTTCTATTTATTTCCTTTGATGAGGGGACTATTTCTTTTCTATTTATTTAATCTGATGAAGGGCTATTTCTTTTCTATATATTTCCTTTGATGAGTGGACTATATCTTTTCTATTTATTTCATTTGAAGAGGGACAATTTCCTTTTTATTTAATTCCTTTGATGAGGGGACTATTTCTTTTCTATTTATTTCATTTGATGAAGGGCTATTTCTTTTCTATTTATTTCATTTGATGAAGGGCTATTTCTTTTCTATTTATTTCAGTTGATGAAGGGCTATTTCTTTTCTATTTATTTCATTTGATGAAGGGCTATTTCTTTTCTATTTATTTCAGTTGATGAAGGGCTATTTCTTTTCTATTTATTTCATTTGATGAAGGGCTATTTCTTTTCTATTTATTTCATTTGATGAAGGGCTATTTCTTTTCTATTTATTTCAGTTGATGAAGGGCTATTTCTTTTCTATTTATTTCATTTGATGAAGGGCTATTTCTTTTCTATTTATTTCAGTTGATGAAGGGCTATTTCTTTTCTATTTATTTCAGTTGATGAAGGGCTATTTCTTTTCTATTTATTTCATTTGATGAAGGGCTATTTCTTTTCTATTTATTTCATTTGAAGAGGGACAATTTCCTTTTTATTTAATTCCTTTGATGAGGGGACTATTTCTTTTCTATTTATTTCATTTGATGAAGGGCTATTTCTTTTCTATTTATTTCATTTGATGAAGGGCTATTTCTTTTCTATTTATTTCATTTGATGAAGGGCTATTTCTTTTCTATTTATTTCAGTTGATGAAGGGCTATTTCTTTTCTATTTATTTCATTTGATGAAGGGCTATTTCTTTTCTATTTATTTCAGTTGATGAAGGGCTATTTCTTTTCTATTTATTTCATTTGATGAAGGGCTATTTCTTTTCTATTTATTTCATTTGATGAAGGGCTATTTCTTTTCTATTTATTTCAGTTGATGAAGGGCTATTTCTTTTCTATTTATTTCATTTGATGAAGGGCTATTTCTTTTCTATTTATTTCAGTTGATGAAGGGCTATTTCTTTTCTATTTATTTCATTTGATGAAGGGCTATTTCTTTTCTATTTATTTCATTTGATGAAGGGCTATTTCTTTTCTATTTATTTCAGTTGATGAAGGGCTATTTCTTTTCTATTTATTTCAGTTGATGAAGGGCTATTTCTTTTCTATTTATTTCATTTGATGAAGGGCTATTTCTTTTCTATTTATTTCAGTTGATGAAGGGCTATTTCTTTTCTATTTATTTCATTTGATGAAGGGCTATTTCTTTTCTATTTATTTCATTTGATGAAGGGCTATTTCTTTTCTATTTATTTCAGTTGATGAAGGGCTATTTCTTTTCTATTTATTTCATTTGATGAAGGGCTATTTCTTTTCTATTTATTTCAGTTGATGAAGGGCTATTTCTTTTCTATTTATTTCAGTTGATGAAGGGCTATTTCTTTTCTATTTATTTCATTTGATGAAGGGCTATTTCTTTTCTATTTATTTCATTTGATGAGGGGACTATTACAGTAAGCATAATAATCTCTAGCTTATCAACCAATTTCAAATTTAAATTAATATCATGTGTACCTAAGACAGACACATGGACAGACAGCAGCAGAGAGGGTGAACAGACCACGATTTCAAGCAAAAATAAGGCTTCCAGATAACGTTTTCGAGCAAAAAATGGCCTATACACTACGTTTTCAAGCAAAATATAAGACTTCCAACGAAATCTCATTTAACCAAAAAAAAAGTCTCCATTTTTGTAAAACGGAGATTTTACGATTTTGCTCACAACGATGTGGTCATCCACCCTCTCTGCTGCTAAGGGAGATAAATTCTTTATAGATTAATCTGCCACAACTTATAACATTTACCTACTAAGTTCCCTTGTATTATGACGTCAAAGGAATTTGTCGCCTGCTATATTACCTGTAACTAGGCGCGCCCACGTGACTGTAATGGAGAACATGAGTTTCGAGAATAAAACTTTTTATTGTCGCTTGTGGGCTAAAACTGAATTATTTAAATAGCTGTATTTTTATTTATCTACATATCTCATGTGTGGGGGTGGGTGGACTAGCAGTAAAGCAGACAGCTAACTCGTTCTTTTCAGTACAGACATTTCTTTATAATCTACGCATTACCTATGTTCGCTCAGCCGGAACGCGAGTGTTTCCTATTCATTGAAGTAGGTGGGCGTGGTTAAAATTCCTTGTATACAGCTCTTTATGAATGTATTTTATCTAGAGAATTATAACAGAGTATATAAAACGCTGTTTTATTTAACAACTAAAATGTTGCAGCATAAAATTGTCTATTTTAAAAATCTCTTATTGTTAAGTATATCAGAAGATATATATATATTAAAAAATCTCTATTCTGTATGACAGCTCCGTGGTGTAATGGTATATCGTGTTTGTCTTGTAAACATAGATCTATCAACTACGTGTGTTCGGTCCCCATAGCAGATACATTATTTGATGGCGAAACGGAAGATGTTTTTTTCTATTAATTGGGGGGGAGGGGCGATCCCCCTCAGCCAAACCAACATTGTAACTCATGCTATCGCATTCTCGGTAGCGTGGGTTGGTGTTTTTTCCAACTCATGCAACCATGAATTAGATTTCATGGGTTGCCATGTTGGTTTGGTTTACCACGCCCACATCATACCATCATCGTTCCATTGAATTATAATCCATCCTTAATTAAGTTAATTAAGTACATGTTATGCCTAAAATTTGCCGCAACACTCGAGCGGAGATATATATGGCATTGTGCCGTCCATGTTGTGACGTCCCCCCCAAGCATATCTTCTGGGCGGTCTAAGATGGCGTTTGCCACCTTAGGCCTCCCGCCGGAGATGTATGTTTCGGGTCCCCTTGGGCTTACTTGGATGCGAAGCACCCAAGGAGTTCCAAAGATGTGTTGTCATATATGTTTTGTTTTTTTTAATAATTAGAGATACAGTATACTATATTTATAATAAATATAAATAATGGATATCAATGATGTAAATGCTATAATTGCTGAAATCTCAAATTTAAATAATAAAGGGGTATTATTATCTGAAAGTCTCGACTGTGACAGGATTACCTCGGAATATGAAGATATTGAGTATCAGTCTAGTAAGGGTCGTTATGTTTTACCTAGGATGTACAGGCTCGTGAAAGGAATTCAAAAATCCATCAATGCTTGTTTGTACGGTAACGACATTAATGTATTCATAACGCTATTTAGCACCGTTGAAGCAATACGTCAAAAGCTCGGCCAAGAGTATCAAAAACGAGCTGAAATTAGTTCTAAGGTTCGTGATCTTAGAAAAATGTTAAACGAGGAAAAACCCGTATCTTAACCACGTGGGTGTTACTAAAAAAAAAAAATAGGCTTTCGTAAATAATGTAAATAATTTATTTATTTTTTTTTTAGCGTTTTTTGTAACACTTACATAGGATTTTCTCCTGAAAGGATACTCAGCAGTTTGGACCTGCCCATGCAGTTATGTGCATAATGGATGATCTGGTCGTAGTAGCAAGTAATCACCGCGACGCCTCCATTTTTACGTAGTTGTTCTTGTTGCCGCGTCGTTAACACAAATCGTTCATCACCGTTCTCAGATATTACAATTCTGAAACCCCCAGCGATGTTATTTCTGAAACATTCACGGATAGCGTCGTACAGTTTAACCCTGTTGAAGATGGATACGTTAGCTTGATGGTACATTATTTAATAACTAAGTTATTTAATAACTAAGCTTTTAATTGTGATAGTTTTACATTTGAAAAATTAGTTCATAAACAATATATGGTAGGTGAATCGCTTACAACTAGATTAGCCCGAGAGCGGCTAGCAGCAATTAAAAAGTTTATACCGGTTCGAGACAGACTTCGCGAGAAACTTCAACAACGACAACAAGCGCAGACTGACTTTTCTGTGTCAAGTGAACAACTGTTTACTCCGATAACAAGTGCGACCAAAGATGTGAAAACAGCAACTGAACGAGCAATATACGGAGATATTCCTAAGGAAGGCAAGCGACGAGAAGTGCCTGTTCTTGGTGTGCTTGAAAAGATAGCAGCAGAGACCGGACAAACACGCGCAGGGATACAACAGTTATCCAGTGATATAAAAACTCAACGCGAAATTGAAGAACGCGAAGAAGCAGCTGCAGGAAGAGACTATTCACCTGAAAGTATATTTACAATCGCAGCATTAAATAGAATTGAAAAACTCGGTACGGATTACGAATTAGCTGATTTTGCTAGAGAAAATTTTCCAAAGGGTATAAGAGAGAATTTATTAAAAGACGAGTTTAAAAGTTTTATAAAAAGCAAAGACACTTGGGCATCAAAAATATATTTAGCGAAACATGGCGGGAATAAAATCACAGCGTTGCAGCACCCTGGTTATAATAACTTTCTAGCTGTGGTTAAAGGCGGTCTACAACCACCACCTTATATGGAGGATCCAATCCCGGAACAAATAGACATAAAAGCAGAAGCCGGTTCTAAGAAAACAAGCGGAAAAGGATATTCGATTAAAAATCCAAAGGATGTCTTTCACTCTACAGTGACATGCCCTGGTAACATTCTAAGTGATATATCAAGGTTAGAGGTTCTCATCGGAGGGAAACGAGCCGGAAATAATTCACCGGAAGTAATTAATGAAGCAGCTGATATCTGTAGACGATTATTTGCCGGCGGTATCATGGACATTGATGTATATCGAGAACTTATTGCTGAATTAGTTGAAAATCACAACGATGACAACGTCATTGATGATGAAAATCTTATGGATGTAAGCGATTGATCATTAATTGAAAAACTACTAGTTTTATAACAAGATGATTATACACTACAATCATGATAAACCAGTAAGCGTCTACGTGGTGAACTCACGATTGCCTGTTTATAGAGCATATTACGGAGATGGTTTCGGCAATACCATTGCGGGGTTATTTACAAGAATGGCTCCCAAGGTGGCGCCGTTAGCTAAACAATTATCAATGAAAGCCATTGATGCTATTCGTGATAAGGGAATCAATTTCGTTGGAAATCTTGCCGGAAAGGCATTTTCTGCCGCGAAAGATAAAATAGCATCATTGGTGCGAAAGAAACCAGGAATGACTTCGTCAGTGGTGCTGCCATCAACTACAGTGATGCCTGCAAAAATCAGCAAAGCAATAAATAACGCAGTGGAAGAAAAACTAGCGCAATTGACTTCGTCACCACCGGTAACAGATAGCGCTATCATGAACGCGATAGCAGGAAGTGGTTTGAAACAAAAAAGAAATTCGAAGAATTTTCAACGACGATGATTATTGCTTTTGCAATTCACCAATTGAAAACGCTAGTAATGTTATAAATGTTTAAACGAACAGCTGATCCCGCGTTAGATATGGAAGCCCCAGTGCGCAAAGATGATTCCGTCCGCGATTATCAATACTATTCCTATCATGCAATACAACCCGACCTACGATCGCGAATTGAACTTCAAGTTCAAGATACCAGTAAATACTTTTTGCCATGTGAAGCATTTATTGAAATTGAGGGAAAACTTGTAACAAATGTTGCAGCTGATACCCCATATGCAAATGATCCAAATATCCGAGTTGGTTTCGTCAACAATGGTATAATGGCGTTATTTGAAAGTGCAAGATATCTCATTGATGGAAAAGAGATTGAATCAATAGACCGCGAGGTTGATGTTGCAACAACAATAATCGGACTAGCAAGATACTCCGATGATTATACAAGATCGGCTGGTCCATCTATGATGTTTGCAAAGGATACCTCTGATAACGCTGACCACCTTCAATACATTAAAGTGTTAACACCGCAAGACACTTCAGTTGATAATCAACGAGAAGCAACTAATCCAGAACGTCGAGCTAGACCAGGAGCTGCGTTTGATATTCTTGGAGGCGTTAATAGTAATTTCAATTTAGGATTTGCAACACGAAAATTAGCATTGCAAGAACAGCAGCGATATTTTTCATGTGCGATTCCACTCCATCATATATTTGGATTCTGCAGAAATGTAAGAAAAGTCATCTATGGAGCTAAACACACAATCGCGTTAGTACGAAAAGGCAATGACAATGATGCAATTTGGCGTACTGGTGCCGATGAAGGTAAAGTTGTTTTGAGTAAAATAGTATTATGGATGCCAGTAATGACTCCATCAATTACCACGGAAGAGCGGCTACTTTCATTTATGGAAACCGGTGGTAAATCATTGCTAAGTTGGCTAACAACAACGACTGATGCTAAAGAGGATAATGTTAATACCACATTTACATGGCACCTGGCATCAAAACAAGGCGTTTCAGCTCCACGTCATATATTTATAGCGCTGCAGAATCGGAATCGATTAGGTTCCCAAGAACGCAGTCATATGATATTTGATCGGTTAGGGGTAAGTGAGGTTTCACTGAGAATAAACGGACAACAAGAACCATCTGAGGATATACAGCTTAATTACGGAAACAACCAAATAGCACGTGTGTATCATCGGATGCTGTCATATATGGGTCGTGATCAAAATGTTGATACCGGTTTGCAAATATCGCAACTCGATTTTAAGAACTTGTATCCAATTTATTATTTTTCACTGGAACATCTTGATTTAACAAGACAATCCGTTGTTGACATACATTTTAGGGCTCGTATAGATCCTGGTGGTGTTGATTATAGAGCGGTTGCTGTTATTCTCAGCGACAAATCAATGTTGTTAGAAGGGGCTGGCGGACGAATGAGACTCGTTGATGCACCAGTAGAAAATCTATGATTGAAATCGTAAACGATTTTCACAATTAGATCAATTGAAAGCATAAATGTGTTTTACAATAAAATGCCATATAGTGTTGTTAGTGTCAAGCTGACTGATGGTCAGGTCAAGAAATTGCGATCAAAATCCGCTAAAGAATGTGGAACCACAATAACGTTAAAACCAGCGCAGATGTCCGGCGGTACACATAAAATATCATTAACGGATCGTCAAATAAAACATTTCAATGATGCAATGAAAAAACGGCGAGGAGTTCAAATAGAATTTTCGAAAGCTGCAGTCGCGAACATGATAAAATCAGGTGGTATATTTCCATTGTTAGCCGCAATACCAGCATTGATTGCAGCGGCTGCCCCAGCGGTGGCAAAAGCGGCAGCGTTGGGAGCCGTTGGGACCGCGGCAGGGATGGCGTTGAAAAAGGCAACTGGGAAAGGATATAAAAAAAAGGGAAAGGGGTTGTACCTACCAGGAACCCCGTATTCATGGTACAGCGGGAAATCCGTGAACGGATCGGGTCTAAGAAGAATACCAGGAACGGTTTATTAATTCAGAAATCTTCGATTTCCGAACCTATGGTTCCTATGTCCAATTTTGATTTAATTGATGCTGCTAAAAAACTAGCGATAAAAAACTTCAGAGGGGTTTTTATGAGAGATCAATTACCGAGAAAACCAAATAACGTTGAAACCGGTATTATCAATCTTGATAACAGCAGCGGATCGGGAACTCACTGGGTTGCATACGCGATTGATCCACGTGGGATTGTCTATTTCGATTCATATGGGTTAGCTCCACCAAGCGAGTTTATGCGGTATATAAATTCTTCGATGAAACTCAAAAAGTTTCCGATTTTTTATTCCACGCTGCCAACACAACAATTAAATGATCCACCGATATGCGGCCGTGAAGTATTAAATGTCCTCGCGGAGATTTCATTAAAATCCTTTGGATCTCCGTGGAAACCACCTCATCTGGTTGTAAACGAATACACGAGTGGGAAATTACAAGGATCAATAAATTGAAAACACAAGTTACGATAACAATAATGATTGATATTTGGGGACAATCTCTGTCAATGTCGGAACCCACCGCGGAAACATCTGCGGGTTCTATCGAGGATGTAAAAAAAATAATTGAAGATGAAATCGCTGAGATGTTAAATTTAGTAAATGTTGACCCGAACGAATTAGTTGTATTTCAAGACAAACAGGGTAAATTGAAAAGCAGTAATATATCCGTGAATGACATTTTGATACGGCAGAGTGATGCCGCTGAAAACTCTATTGCGCTTTATTCCAGCGGTGGACAACTTAAACCTGGTAATCTTATTTCTACGATCACCGACGCGATTGCTACCTACGAACGTGAGCTGAATGATCTTATACGAGGTTATAATAATTTTCGCAAAAATGTTATACATAAATTCTTTGGAACCCCGCTTGTGGTTGGCATGACTCTCGCTGAAATTAAAGACTTGTTGAATTCATTCTTCGCTAACAAGGAAGCTGGAAGGATGATGACTGCTTCAGAAATCAAGGCAAATTATCTCGAGATTTTTAAAGTAAGCGAAGATCAAAAACCCATTAACGACGTCATTGTTAGGTTTTTTGGATCCCCACCTGTGGCAGACTCGACTCTCGCTGAAATCAGCGAGTTTATTATCAGGCATACTCACAATGCCTACGTCGCTAATAATTTCTTTGGTGTCCCGGCTACATCTACGATGACTCTCAACGATATTATTAGGTTTATGGTGAGACAAACAACACTTAATACCATCGTGGATAAATTCTTGGGGAGAACACGTGAATCTGAAACAACATCGTTGACAGGCCCGACCCTCGCTGAAGTTAAAAAAGCTATTGACGAACAAAAGCTCACCAGCGACGTCGTCGAAAGGTTTTTTGGAATCTCACTTATAGTTGACACGACTCTCGCTGAAATTAAAAAAGCTATTGACGAACAAAAGCTCACCAACGAGTTTGTTAATAAGTTCTTTGAGGGTAGTAAACCCCAAAATATCACGACAACATTTTCTTACATCAACCAGTATATTAAAGAACAAGCACGGTCTGGAATCGAAAACCTTCTGTTATCATTCTTTTTTAGCAAGAGAGATAGGAGGATAATGTTTTTTACCGAAATAAATGCAAATTATCTCGAAATGTATAATGATATTCTTAAACTAAAAGAAACCTTTGAAAAGGTAAAGATTCCACATCCACACGAAAGCATTAAAAATATCGTGTATACGGTCGATTATGGGACCTTTGATTGGGTAAAAGAATCTAATGTTAGATTGCCAATCGATATCGGGGGAGGGTCCAGTGGTATCTACAGGATGACGTTAGTCTCTACTAATCAATTTGATATCATCGTGAAAGGTAAAACCTACTTTGGTGGCACCGCGACAGTAATTATCAATGGTAAAGAAGAATTTGAGATTGTCGCGGTTGATAATACAATTAGATTACCAATACACTGGTGTTTAGAACTCGTATATCATTTTCCGGCTGAAGTACTAGCAATTCCCGCTAACGATGACAAATAATTGAAAACACTAGTGTTTTTAAAATAATGATGACTTCGTCATTACCAATGACTTTGTCATCGACGCAATGTCGCTATGATCAAGTCAGAGAATTTCAGACTAGACTCAAAACCCTCACTGAAGAGTATCAAATAAAAATAAAAAAATACCGACGAAGAATCACCGCAATTGATGTTATTATGTACTCGGTGTCAAGCGTTCTCACTGGCGCCGGAATAATACTTGCATCGGTTATAATGATTGCCCCGGTCGTAGTTCCAATTTGCATTTCTGCGGTGGCTACAATCGGGGGTATATCAACCGGGATAGCAAAAAAGATATCATCATGCAGCCAGAGTAAACTGCAGAATTACTTACTTCAATTTCATATTGCATCAACCGCATATTCGCAATTATCATTGATGATATCATCGTCACTCGATAATACAATTATATCAGATAGTGAATTCTCAGCGATGGTCAGTATTTTTGATTCAGCGATATCAAAATTAGAGCAACAACATGAATATAATAACAATGACAACACCGATGGAATCAGAAAACACAAACCCAAAAAAAACCAAAATGATCTCAATAATCTCAACCATACCAGATTGTGAGTTCTCAGTGATGGTCAGTATTTATGATTCCTCGATACCAAAATTAGAAATAAATCATGAGTATAATAACAATGACAACACCGATGGAATTACTTCAACGAGTAGTGGAGAACACGAACCCAGTACAAACAAGCATGATATCAATAACATCAACGAGTCCTGAATTTAGTGTGAACTTCCCTTCTCCGATTCGAGTGCGTGAGATCGCGCTGGCAAAATTACGAGTATATCATAGCTGGCCTAATATCAGATCGGTTGCATTTGGTGGTCAGCAACCCAATAACACACTGGTGTTCTCGTATAAGAATAAACCCGATGGTACTCCAGAGTGGGAAACTGTTTCGTTACCAACTGGGTCGTACCAAATTAAGCAAATCGATGCTGAAATTCAGCGTAGAATAAAATCAATCACTGGAAAAGAATCAAAAATAGCTATTAATCTTCATCAACCGACGCTCTCGTCGTCGATCGAAATAAGCACAGAGGGATACATTGTAGATATATATAACAGCTCGTTAAGAACAGTGTTAGGATGGCCTGAAAAACCACCGGAAAAATCCGCCACCGACTTAACCACGGACGTAAAATCATATCATGAAATCAATCCCAGTTATCGAGATAATTTATCTGATATAAGAAAAGGAAGAATCGGCGATAGATTTATATTTACCAACAAAGACACATTGCAATGGGATTTTATCATTAAAAGAACAACCGACTCATCTGTTACTATTTCATTTACGCTAACTGACGTCCGTGGTTATTTTAATGAAATTAAACAATTATATGAAACACAACTAGAACAACTACGGAAAACAAAATCGCAAAAACACGTTGAAATAATAAATCAACTTATATCTGATATGGAATATATCTATGAACTAATTATTCAAACAATAATTAATGACAACAGCGACAATAAACAACGATTCCTAACCGATTACAATATCACAGAGGACAATCTGCGTAATTTCAAATTTCCCAAGTACAACGCTGATGAACTAGCAAGAATTGTTAGAACCGATATCAAGGCGCTACAAAAACAAGATTCATCTGTCCTCTTCAGGTATAATAATGATCCAGATGGTGGCGGTAGGCATATTGCCCCTCATAATGTGAATATTTCAACGGTGATTGCGCTCAATTTAGTATGTGATGCAATTGAAGGAAGCTATCAAATTAATCTAGAGCAATCAAATCAAGCTCAGCAAGGATATATTCTTTATTCGTTTGCACCAACAGCTCCTCCAGGATTCCTAATTATTGAGAACCCAATTAATCCTGTCTACATGCGATGCCATAATAATTCGTTAACGAGAATTAATTTCAAACTCACCGACCAGTCAAATAATCTAATTGATCTACAAGAGGAGGTGTTAGCGATTAGTTTGTTTGTGAAATCATAAATGATTTTCGTCGTAAAGACTTTCAATCCTAAAAATCTTCGATTTTCAACAAAGGATTTTCATCCCCCCAGACAAGGTCTGGGACAAGGTCTGGGACACGATATCGTATCGGACTCGATCAAATTTTCGGTTGAACTCGTAAAAGAATTATTAACCCACAAATGAAACATTTGCAGCAGCAGCAGAGAGGGTGATGACCACATCGTGCAACCTTGAATCGTTTAGGTGTATACGAATTTTATTTTATGACCATTTTTTTTAGACAGAGCAGTTTTAATTATATTTTCTGAAACAAATCGTATTGAAGCCCTACAAATGTCAAAGTATCTACTGGCTTCATTTATCGATTGAAAGCTTCTCTCTTCATTATTTTCTAAATCAAACGATTTAACTCTCCTAGGGGGCTTTGCATGTTTGCCAGTTCCACCTAATTTTGCATTCCGACTTTGTGAGACGGCTTGAAGATTCACAAGACAATTATCAGTCTTCACGCCATTTATGTGATCAATCACAAATCCGTCTTCGATTAATCCATTATGACATTCAAAAATAATTCTGTGACAGAGATATGTTTTATTTCTAGCACTAAACAACAAATACCCCATATTATTTAGATATCCAACCGGGTTTTTTAGTCTGCGGTGCCTGACAACACCATCACTGGAGGCTTCGTAATTAACGAGCACTGGATGAGGTCTGAAATCTTGGCTCATTTATATAATAATATTACTTGTCTAATTTATTATTTGCTTTAATTATAAGTCTATCAATGTAGTCTTGAGGGGTTTTGATGATTTTGTCCTTGATTTTATCAAGGACGTTAGGGTCAATGATTCGTTTGTCATAGTAGCGTTTTAGTTCCCTGTATCGTTTACCCCCACAAGCAAGACACAACTGCGATTTTCCTCTAACGCCCACCCCACATTGGAGGCATGGGAGAGGGCCAAAACTTCCTCGCCTAACGCTTTGTAAATGATACCCACAGAATTCGCTTCTGCATGATTTGTTACACGGGGTTGTTGATCCAATCATTAGCCACTTGCAGTGATTCATTATACTATATTTTTCTATTTAAATACTTGTTTTAATTATAACATGAAGGAATTCAACAGATTATCCAAAATTAAGCCTTCGAAAAATGCTGAATTCAATGCTGATAAGGAGTTTAAGAGATTATTGAAAATCAGTCCTAGATTTAATCTCGATAGACCCAAAAAACGTAACAAACGTCCAAGAGACGGAAACATGAAAGAGTTTAAGAGATTATTGAAAATCAGTCCTAGATTTAATCTCGATAGACCCAAAAAACGTAACAAACGTCCAAGAGACGGAAACATGAAAGAGTTTAAGAGATTATTGAAAATCAGTCCTAGATTTAATCTCGATAGACCCAAAAAACGTAACAAAATCAATCTCGATAAACCAAAAAAAACGTCCAAGAAATTATCCTGGAAAGATGCTCAATTCAATCTCGATATAGTTTCTAATACACCCAAGAATACAATTCTTGATAAAGCCATGATTAGTAAAATCAGAGATTGTTTCAATGAATTTAAGCGTGATGGAGCATCCTATTGTTGGTCAACATTTCGAATTGATGGTGTTGTTGACGCTACCATGAATGATGAAAAAGCAGCAGTGATAATTTCACGTGTTGGGGAAAAACGGTATTTTTTCCGAATCAAATTCATTATCGAAGTCAATGGCAAATGGATTATTAGGGATAAATTTGAACCAATTCTCAAGAATAAAAAAGCTGTCATTGTGAGTAGAGATTCCAAACCAGGGATTCTAACCGGCATTGACAAACCATACTACGAAAGATCTTATCCCGTAACAGCAATGGTTTATGGGATATATCCGTTAAATGATAAACCCGATATCGCAAAACTAGCTCCTATGAAATATTCGTCAGGGCTTAATTGTGTAGCAGAACGAATAATAGAACACTTCACAAATGCATCCCGAGGAAATAAACTAACTGATCTGCGACGTAGGAAAATAACCGAATGGGAACTGACAGTGAAACAGCATGGTGCAAAGATTTCTGATATAGCTAAATTAGAAGCATCATTAAAATTCCCAATATCAGTAACAACAATAACCGGAGAAGTATTATACGAACCGAAATATCAATCGCGAGGAGCACCAATACAGATAATTGATCATAACAAACACGCGTGGACACCTGCGGTAACAGTATTTCCACGAGAACGAACCGTGAAATATATCCCTAAGGAGTTCGTCCGGGATGTTTTCTATGAAGAGAGATTATTTGATGCTATTCATGCGTTGTGTAAAGATGATCCTGTGTCAGTGTGGTTACTTAGAAGTGATGAAGATCCCGAAATAGGATTTGATCAATTTGTAAAACCAAATGGTGAATTATATCGCGTTGAAGAATTAGATAACAGAATGAGAAAAATCGCTAGTGATTTTTCACCAGATAGTTCCCATGAAAAACTTTTCACGGATAGTTTTACTATTCCATCAGTGGTAGCTCACTTCGCAAGAGAAAAAAACTCATGGCGTCCAACACGAAGTGATTTTCTCGAGGATGTTAAATTGAGTTGCGTCGAATTTGGTCATGGAGGACTGTGGAATACGAATTACTCACGTGATGGTATGATTTCAATTGATATATCCGCGTGTTACCCCGGAAGTTTTCTCGGATATGGGGAATGCGCTGAGTACTTCAAACGATTTGGACATCCCACGCATGAAATGACTCGTGTTGCGATTAATGGACCATTGCCTGATTTTGATTTAACCGGATTCGCTCGTGTGATATCATTCGAATTAGCTACAGGGTTACATCCGTGTAGTTATGTTTGGCTCGGTAAACACCTATCTGAAAAGGCCTGGATGCCAATAGTGCTATTGAGATATATGATTGATTGTGGTATGCTAATATCGTTGATTGTTTCCGAGGCTATTATATGCTATCGAGCTCAGAAAGAAGTTTGGCTACCACAACCCGATCTAGATCGTATAATTAGCGAAATGCGAAAACAATTCCCTGATTTCAATGAAGAACAAATCATGAATTGGTCTAAGAAGTTATTTGAAATTAAAAAAGAACAAGCAAAGGATCTCGGACGAAGAATAATCGGTAAATTTACCCAGGGTGGACGATACGACAACGCAAAATACTCTTCGCGGTTGATCACAGATGTCGCTGAATACGATTTTATTGTAGCGGATTTAATGAAGCAGGGAAAACTTGTATCCCGTAAGGATGCTTTTCTATCCAATGGTGAGAAAATGGGTACGGTTGTTACCTACTGTGATGGATATAATTCCCAGTACACACATTTGAGAAGTTCAATGCTAGCCTATGCTTCTATTAATCTATTTTCGATGATAAATAGATTTCCTAATACCGCGGTTAGAGTGGCCACTGATTCGATGTATATACACAATAAGTACAAATCAGCTGTAGCTAAATTCACAGATCCCGAAGAAAATTGGGGGCGTTGGCGATTTAAAAAGGAGATGCTACATGAGTATTGTGAATCCGCAGACGTTGCCATGGATGATAAATATCTTTGTTGTAACCGTATTGAAATTCAATCAGAATTTTCTAATGCACCACCGGTATCTGATCCAATCTGTAGATATAAAACAGTTTATTTAAACGGTTGTGGTGGGTCAGGAAAGACAACTCGTGCAATTGAATTATTTCGTGGTGGTGGAAATACTTGTATTTCTACTAACATGATTGTGCTAACACCGACTCACAGACTCGCCAGAGAGATGATACAGCGAGGGGTAAATGCTTGTACTTACCATAGTTTCTTTCGATGGAAGGGTGACAAATGGACTCCTGAGCGTATGGGTGATAAATTCATTCCTAAAATCATAATCTGGGATGAAATATGCACAGTGTCATTAGATGTATTACAAACATTTCTCGAATGGTTGTTAAACAAAAACACAAAGGTCGTCATGTGCGGTGATCACGGCCAACCACCACCATTTGTCGGTGCATCTCCACATGAATGGCTAAGGGGTTTTGTAGACTACTATGAAGAAATCACCACTGATTATAGATCACTTGATGAACGATTACGAGAATTCAAAGCGCTAATTAGATTACAACCGGATAGAATCCAGTGCGAAATAGCGCGTGAAGTGATTTCAGAAACTCAAATAAACGATTTCTGGGAAACATGGAGACCAAATGATTTGATAATTGCAAGTAGAAAAATAGTCAGGGATACACTTCAGATGAAGTTATTTGAATTGCATAAAGAAAAATTTGCAACGCTTCCAGTACCCCTTTGTTATAGGCCATCGGATACACGAAAACAGAACACTGAAGTTGATATTCCAGGACAGAGTGAAAAACAAATTCTCGTATTAAATGATATTGTGCTGGTTGATATCAATGTCGTTGAAGATGCATTGCGTGCTAATAAATCCCCGTGGACTCTAGGATACGCAGCAACAATACACTCTTCACAGGGATTGACTATATCGGATACAATTGTTTGGATGGTGGATAATCACATCGAATGGTCGAATTTAGTCTATCTCGCAGTATCCAGAGTACGAAACATAAATCAACTTCGAAGAATTGTCCTCGATGATAATGACACCACAATAAATGATATTGATGTTAGCATCATTAATAAAAAACTCTCCGGTTACAAACAACAGGACAAAAAAAAACAACGAGAATTTGATATTGATGCTGAATTAATAATCACTTTGAAGAAACAACAGAATAATCACTGCGCGAGTTGCAATTGTATAATGCGTTGGCAGTATTCGGATAAGGATCCTCGCCAATTCACCGTAGACAGAAAAAATAACAGTCTCGGTCATGTCAGAAATAATGTGATGTTGACTTGTCTTGAGTGCAATAGACGCAACGGTGCTAGTTAAGACCATGCGGTGGTAATTGAGTATCCTCGGGAATTACCTGTAGTTGTTGTCGAGTAAAACCCCGCTGAGGGGCAGTTGAATCCAGTTTATAGATTGCTGGTCTACCCGTAGATCGTGTTATACTAGATATCTTATGCGTAGTGACGCTCCAAATAGGATCAGTAGCCCTTTTTCTGCCACCTTCAAGCTCTCCTGGTTCGTATAAGTACCTCACAATGACATTACTACCAAGAATTGGTTCTTTGAAATCTTTTTGTGGTTTTTCAGGTATTGACTTCTTTTTAATCGCGTTGATAGGTTTCATGTTGATTGTTCTAGTAATCTCGTTATTCAGTGCAGTAATCACAGATGGTAATCTTTTAACCCATTCACGGGATCGCTTTTCTTGAATGAATTCTTTTGCGTATTGATATCCAAATAACCGCTCAGCAATCGTCCGATTAAATCGTTCTACAATGGCCTGATCGCGATGTAGCGCAGTATGCCCTCGTCGTATGGTGACATTATGATGTTTCATTGTAGATAATACTGCACCCTGAAATTCCTTGCCAGGATCAACCTGCAATAGATTTGGCCAGTGCAGAGGACCTCGTCGATAAATCCTCTCAAATGCAGAAGCGACTTCAGTGGCTGATTTTGTTTTTAACGGTTCTGCTTCTTTGTATCGACTTGCAATATCAACTACGGTTAAAGCGTATTTGTAACCACGATCATGTGGCAGAAATAATATATCAGCTTGATGAACTTCATTAGGAACGGTCACATCAAAATGCGAGTAGTTAATTTGTTTAGGCGGTGGTAGAAAAATTTGCCATAGTGCCTGTTTGGATAACCAATCCGCCGCTGTAGTTTTTTTCACTTTTGCAGCGCTAGCGAGTTTATGGACTGCTGATTTACCCCTCCAGTATCCTCTTGGGGAATAATAAATTGATTCCATATTAAAATGCTAGCATTTTCAATTACCAGCACCTAACATCAATTTGCCTTTCATAGCTGATTTTACCAACCACGAAGATAACTTTTCTTTGAAGGATTTATCAGGAATAGCATTTAACGCATGAATTAATTTCACATCTGCTAGATGCCTGTGTTGCAGATTGCTGCTTTTATAAGCAACATCATGAAGGTGACAGGCCTTATCAATGGCGTTTATTGGTTCTTCACCGGGGTTGGGTTGATTTTGATTATTGAGTCTGATATCAAGTCTGGTTCCCGGTCCACAGTAGCTATATCCTGGGAGGTGCTTTTCTCCGGGGTACTTTGCCCATGGGGTTCCAGGGAGCCTTGCCAATTTGGCTGCGATATCACCTCCTCGTTTTTTTTAAAACCAGATTTCATAGACACAAATCTAAATTTCTTTGTACCACATTGCACGCATTTACCAGAAAGCGCTGATCGGTTATTTTTAGTTGTAACCGTCGTCACATCATCTGTGCCAGTACGCGTTTTACACTTCACACAATATAGATCCATAATTTATGTATAGAAATATGGATATAATTGATTTTTCGGCGACTAAAACAAGAGAACCAATTAAGCATCATGCAGCGCTACCAAACTCTATCCGGATGATTATAATCGGGCCATCTGGATCCGGTAAAACGCAATTGTTGCTTAATTTAATAATGAGATGGATGAAGTGGGATAAGTTGTATTTAATTGCTCCTAGCGTAGATGATCAACGATGTTATGAAGTGCTAAAAGATTTTAACGAAAATGCATCAGAAATTAGCGGTGAGAACGCCATTGATTTTATAACCGATATCGATGAAGCACCGAGTATTGATGATATTAATGGAGATATTAACAATTTAGTCGTATACGACGATATAATGTTGGATAAACAAAAAAATCCTGCTAGGATCTTTTCCAGAGGCAGGCATAAAAACACTGACGTGATATATGTAACTCAACGTTATACTCAAATACCAAAAGTGATCAGAGATAACTGCAATATGCTGTGTGTATTTAACGGAGTTGATACTCATACGTTAAGAAATATTTGGCAAACCTGGTGCGGTGGAGATATGGATCATAATCAATTTAAAAATTTCTTTAGTAACGCTCAGTCAACCCCGCATGGATTTATAACAATAAATTTACATGATCCTCGGACTCGATATCGTATCGGACTGGATCAAATATTCGGTTAATCATTTCTTAGTTTTTGTTAACCCAGAACTGAAAATTCTAGCAGCAGAGAGGGTGGATGACCACATCGTTGTGAGCAAAATCGTAAAATCTCCGTTTTACAAAAATGGAGACTTTTTTTTTGGTTAAATGAGATTTCGTTGGAAGTCTTATATTTTGCTTGAA
The DNA here is from genome assembly GCA_030141615.1 of Unio pictorum. Classification (NCBI taxonomy): domain Eukaryota; kingdom Metazoa; phylum Mollusca; class Bivalvia; order Unionida; family Unionidae; genus Unio; species Unio pictorum. The sequence goes on from JARLTB010000126.1 coordinate 4,367,169, forward strand.
AACGTAGTGTATAGGCCATTTTTTGCTCGAAAACGTTATCTGGAAGCCTTATTTTTGCTTGAAATCGTGGTCTGTTCACCCTCTCTGCTGCTCAGACACAATATTAAGGGTAAGATAATGGAATACAATCAAGGCATCTGCATATGGTGAGGTACCTAACCACATAACAAGCAAAAAACAAAAACTTTCAATATTAATAAAGTATTATCACACTGAATCAATGGATGTCATATGAAATCAACAATAAGTAATGAATATATTTTATATATTTAAATTTTATCTTTCATCATTTCTAATTTGAAAAACACTTTATAGTAGGAACCGATACAGTAGTGTGCAGTACAATATGCATACAGTACTAGCAAAGTGGGGACCCTGAGTGGCTGAGTGGTCTAAAGCATTCTCCATTATGGATCACTGCCATCTCACCTCTGTCTGTGTGGGTTCGAGTCTCAGATTCTGACAATGTGGGTATGTGAGAAAGCTTGCCAGTAGCTTCTTGTGGGTCGGTGGTTCTTTCCGGGGTTCTTTCTCCACCATTAATACTGGTTGCCATGTATAGCCTATCATGTGCTAAAAAATGGCATTAAATCCTATAACAACAACAACAACTAACAAAGTGTCCAGTGACATGAGGAAATTTCGAATTCATTATTACGTTTGATTCAACTGAGGTGGATTGTGGGTGTTCGACTAGGTTAGAAGAAATCAGTTTGACATTACACATTTCTGGTTTTTGCAGTAGCTTTTGTGAGAGTTTGGAATTGTGTAGCCTATGATGTGTATTGCTTGTGTCTTTGAAGCTCTAAAAAATAGCTAGAGCTGAGTGAGATAACAAGAATGAGATAGCAAATGTAAGGTTAGCAAAAGAGGTAAATTTCTCTATTGCATGGGTGAGAAACTTTAAGCAAACAACAGGCTGAATGTAAGATGAATTTTATCTATATCACAATGAGGTACTTTAAGCAAACAACAAACCGAATGTAAGCTGAATTTAAAGTACATCATGGTGAGGTACTTGAAGTACACAACTGGCTGAATTAAGCTGAGATTTAATGTACATCATCATGAGATACTTGAAGCACCCAACTGGTTGAACGTAAGCTGAATTTAATGTACATCATCATCAGATGAATTTCTGTGTATATATCATGGTGATATACATGAAACAAACAACTGGCTGAGTGTAAAATGAATTTTATGTATAACATGGTAAGGTACTTGAAGCACACAACTGGCTCCATAAAAAAATTACTTTTATGTGTTATCATGGTGACATGCTTGATACACACAAATGGCTGAATGTAAGATGTAGACCTCACATCATACTCTCTCTTCAGGGTCCACAAACTGAACTATGCAGACCTCACATCACACTCTCTCTTCAAGGTCCAAGACAGAACTATGCAGACCTCACATCACACTCTCTCTTTCAGGTCCAAAGGTTGAATTATGTAGTCACATGACACTATCATCAAGTCCAAAGGCTGAATTATCTAATGTCACAAGACACTCTCTTCAGGTCCAATGACTGAATTATGTAGATGCAATAAGACTCTCTCTTTCTTTCAGTCCACATGATTAGACCCACAAAAACAATCTCCCTTTGAGTCCACAGTCTGATATGTACAATCCCAACTAAACTCTGTCTCGCTTCCGAAAAATGATTTATGGAGATTCCACAAGACTCTCTTTGGATTCACAGACTGAATTATGTAGACCTCATAGGAAAATCGTTCTTCAGGTCCACAGACTGAATTATGCAAACCTCACAAGACTTTCTCATTGGGTTCAGAGAATGAATTACCTAGACATCACAAGATACTGTCTTCAGGATCCAAAGATTTATCATCCTTTAGTGTAAGAAGATTGGAGCAAAATGCAAAACTTTCCTTCAAAAATAACTAACCAAGATATCCAAGATGATGGTTTGTATTGTACTCCAGATAAGTTTTAGGACTCACTTTATTTGGATCTGTAGTGTTAGGATATGACAATAGGACTTCATAGGGAGTAACTTCCACTTTGTCGAGTCCATGGTCTCTCCATTGCTGGGAAATGTGCTTCACCAAATCATGGACACCATCTGTTCCTGCCAATCTTTGTCTGCCTGTGTAATTCCTAATAAAATGGCAGTTAAGAATAAAAAGAGAATATTGCATTCTTGACCTTTGTCCATGATTGAGGATAGAGTTTTAGTGTGTACCTGATTTATGCCGTATTTGTTAGTAATATATAGATGGATGCTTGAATTTGAGTTTAAGCCCTAGCCCTGATTATGAACATAGAAGGTTCTTGAATTGAGGTTGACATATTTTACAAATCTGATGACAAAAATGACCCACATCCTGGTCCTTTTACTGAGTCTTAGGTTACAAAAAGATTGTGATCAACAAAATTATTCATAGCCAGATAATGTTATAACTACAAATAACTTGTATCTAATTATATAATAATGACCAGCTATATAAATTTATATCTAGCTATGTAATAATGACCAGCTATATAAATTTATATCTAGCTATGTAATAATGACCAGCTATATAAATTTATATCTAGCTATGTAATAATGACCAGCTACATAAATTTAAATCTAACTATATAATAATGACCAGCAATATAAATTCATATCTAGCTATGTAATAATGACCAGCTATATAAATTTATATCTAACTATATAATAATGATCAGCTATATAAATTTATATCTAGCTATGTAATAATGACCAGCTATATAAATTTATATCTAGCTATGTAATAATGACCAGCTATATAAATTTATATCCAGCTATGTAATTACATGCAGCTATACAAAACTTGCATCTCACTATATTATCACAAATTTCAGCATGAATGTGTATATTTTGAAAATAAAAAAATATTTTAGTCTAAATTAATATTTTAAACTGAAAAATCTTAAAGCTTCAATTTCAATTTTTATCCATTATATAAGTACAGTTAAGATTCATGCCCACTTGAAATTACATTCCTTAACTATCTATTAATATTTTTATTTATATTTATTTATTTATTTATCTATTTATTATAACAACACTGAAAGTGCACAGTTCTGAAAACATACTTACTGAAGGTTAGATATGATATTTTCCTTTCCTAGGTCATTTATAATGCGCTTGAACGAATTCTCCATGCTGAAAAACAGGAATTAATTTAAGATAAGGAGCAAAAATTTGATATCTGCCAAAAAGCAATACATATCCCTGAGCCTCCTAGCAATTCACTAATCCACCTTGTCATAGCTGCAACACCCAACAACAGCATTTCACACACATGCATATTATTATTTACCCCAAAATCATTAGGCCACTTCTGACCTATTGTGCAAGCACTCCACAAACAGTGTCAAGGTAAATGGTCTTGAGAAAAAAACTATTATTCAAGTGACCTTGAACTTTTACTATTGACCCCAAAGTCAATAGGCTTCTTTCTTATTCAAAGTGTAAGCCATTCTTAAACTTTGGTGAAGGAACATGTTAGAGAAATGAAAATTTGTCCAAAATTTTTATTTATTTTTCAGCCAGTGTAACTTTTACCGTTAACCCACAAATCATAAGGCTTCTACTTTACTTCTAGTACAAGCCATGCACGAAGTTTAGTCTGTAATATACAACAAAAGTTATTCTGAAGATACCTTACAGTGACCTTTGTCTTTTGCTGCTGAAATAAACAGGCTTGTTCATTACCTCAAATGCATGCCTTTTAAAATGTTTGATCACGTTAAATGGTGGAGGACATGACTTTATGTCAAACTGAAATGGGAAATGGATGGACAGACATGTGGGTGAATGCACATCTATCTTAAGATAATACACTCCCTTCTGGAAAACAAATGAAAACTTTACAAAACTCATAATAATGTTCATGTAAACATCTGATGTCATGCTTCATAAACCAAACTGCACTGAAAGTTGGTATTAGCTGAACAGTCATCTCTCATTTTCTGTCATGGTCAGTTAGAGTTTCAATCCAACCAACCAGAGTATGTGAGAAAGCTTGCCAGAAGGTTCCCATCAATTGATAGTTCTAGATCCACCAAAAATAATGGCTGCCATATATAGCCAATCATATGCTAAAATAGGGTGTTAAACCCCAGAAAAGCAAACCAAACTGTCAGTTAAAAAGATATATATATATATATATATATATATATATATATATATATATATATATATATATATATATATATATACACACACACACACATTTCACCCATCTGGATCATTATTACTTACTGATTGGTTTGATATAGTTTGGTTTAATTTTTATGGCACAGTATTTGGACTAAAGTGTCTAGCAGAAGGACATAACGTAGCTGATCCAACGGAATGTTTAAAATTTTCACCTGTTTGGTCATGTGTCACCACTTCAGCTCCTATCTCAATTAGCTGTCCCTTAAAACATGCAGGCACAATGAACTATTACTACATCCCTGAATCTGCTTTGGGGGTGGGGGCTTGGGGGGTAATACTGTATAATCCTTATCTAACTTATACTGAGGAAAATGACTGATCTAAATTCAGGCCCAAGTTGATTTGAAAATTATTCTTTGATTTTACTTCAGCAATATATGCTTTAATTATATATTACTTTTAGTAAATATTATTTTTTTCTCGTAAAATGGTAAAAAGTCTACTGACACTAATGACAGAATTCTATAATCACTTGGAAAAAATTTCAATGTAGGTGCTGAAGTATTACATAACCTATTATTATTTTAATTGTAACTTTCATATACTGAAACTTTTTCATGTAAAAATGTAATAGGTTACTTTTACCAAAAGTAATGTTACATTCTTCAAAAATTAACTCTTTTAAGGTGCCACTTTTGGTTATAAACTGAAAAAATTTCTGAGACATTACATTTATAATGTAATGGATAACTTTATCTAGAATGGATGGGGAAATTGCTAATGTGTTGTTTTTGTCGCTTAAGACTTGAAAGGTCACTCAAAGATCTGTGCCCGTTGCAACAGGATCATCAAGGAAAACTCAATTTCCACAAAGATATAGATACAATTTGCTCAATTTTTTTTTAAGTTGACAAGGCTGATAATTTGTTGGAAAATACAACATTCCATGACAATACAACATTCCATGACAATACAACATTCCATGACAACACAACATTCCATGACAACAAAATCAGTTATTTTGAAGATAAAAATATTTTATTTAAGAGGAAAAAGTAATGACAACAAGACAAAATTCTTAAATAAAACATAAGCTATTTATGATAAAATTATTTTCTTACTGAGTTTTCATCTTGAAGACCAACTATTTAAGTGACTATACTATTATTCTAGTCACTTAAATAGTTGGTCTTCAATATATATATATATTGCAAAAAGAAACTTCTCATCCCCTGACTGATGCTCCCTTCTTTTTTTGTTAGAAGACATAATGAGAGACTTTTCATTCTGGAGACTGTTGCGAGAAAAAACTCTGTTTCGTCACGTGATTTATGGTCCCTTATAATGTGTGTGTTTTTGATTTTTAGCTTAAACAACTGAAGTCATATCACTATAATGTCTGCAGTGTGGTAGTTTAAATTGATGTTTAGCACTGAGGCATCATGCCACAGACAAGTAGCATCGTGTCCCACCCAGTCACATTATCGTGACACCAGGCTGACCAGTCCTAACACTAGCTCTAAGCTGAGCTTCACGAACCTGCAGCTTCCTGCATCCAAGGCAAATGCTCTGACCACTTAGGCCACTGGAGTCATATGGAATCTAATAAAAAGATAGCAGAAATTCATTACCTGTATTGTCCGCATTGGAAATTTGTTCTTACAGACATGGAATTTTTGCAAGGTAACCTGAGGACAAGTAAATTGTGGCCTGTAGCTTTTGAAAGGGCAGTAGTTCCCATTTTGTCAGAGCAATGTTTACACAAGTGCTGCTCATTCTTACCAGTGAGTACCATACAGGTTACAGGTGAATTGTGTATTTACTCAGTATATGCTGAAATGTATCAATCAGGACTAAAACCAACTTTTTACAGTTGCATCAAGATGAATTTCTGGGGCCAGTGGATAGGGATTATAAGAGGAAGCTGTTGTTTTGAAACAAAACATGGGACTCGTGAAACCATTCTGCATAACTACAATGAATTTTCCCAGGAATGCTTCTGGATGAGCTATTTTCTTATAAAGCTAAGGCAAAATGGTTAAACATTGAATGTAAGGTCAACAAAACAGACAAAAACTAAATTTAACTATGATGGGGATTATGATATAAAAAGAAGACAAGAATTCAAATTTTCTTGGCTGCACAAGTTTACTTGGCTTGTGGCCACTGAACATCAAAAAAACGCACCTCATAACATGCTATGTATATTTAACTTAATTGTTTGTTTATTGTTTTTCTAAAAATTATTCCATTACATGCTACATGTATTGTAATGTAACATTGTTTAATGAATTTGAGATTGCCCAGAATTGATTTTTTTTCTCTGGATGCTAAAAACTAATAATAGAAACATTGTATCTAGTTGCTGACCTTGTTCCAAAGTCTGAGTAATAGTTTTGGAAAACAACTTTTATTATTTATTTTTTAAAAGTGTCTTCTCAGAGAAATGTCATTAAGTTGAGTCATGGTCATACCTGAACTATGTGACATCAAGTACTAGTATGTGTCAATTGGTAAACAAGCATCTATTTTTTTCAGAAGTATGAACTTTTGAACCTCATCATGGGAATCTGTTTTGTGTCTTAGTCACATAACAGATGTATTGATAAAAGCTAGTCAGTTGAGTTAATTTGATATGTTAAGTTGTATTATGTTGTGACTAGTTTGGGCTGAATTGTATTTTCCTCAAATTATTGAATTCAAGCAATTATTTTCTCTGGAAATACAATAAAGAAATTCACTTGAATTTAAATGGAATTCAAAAACTGGAATAATAATTTCTGTAATTCATGAAGAGATTGTTAACACATCAGTACAATGCTGACTATTACAGACAACATTGCCTTCCATCTTGAATTTCATCAGGATTTGAACTGTGATTCACTCAAAAACGTTTCACTGATTGGTCTTGTGTTTTAATTTTTGAATAATTTTTGGGGATTTAATTTGTAAAATCGTTAAGTACTTTTTTTTCTCATTTTTCACTCTGTATTATAGGGAAATAAATTATTTGTGCAATTTTACAAAGCTTTTTGTCTTCATTCTTTTCTGTTACTTTTTTTAAAAGTAAAGACTCCTAACAAATATAGCAAAGGGATACCCTCACCAGCATACAAATATAGCAAAGAGATACCCCTCACCAGCATACAAATATAGCAAAGAGATACTACTCACCAGAATACAAATATAGCAAAGAGATACCCCTCACCAGCATACAAAACCAACAAACTGATTGAAGGACAGGTTATCATAATAAAAGAGATACCCCTCACCAGCATACAAAACCAACAAACTGATTGCAGAACAGGTTATCACAATAAAAGAGATACCCCTCACCAGCATACAAAACCAAACAAACTGATTGCAGGACAGGTTATCACAATAAAAGAGATACCCCTCACCAGCATACAAAACCAACAAACTGATTGCAGGATAGGTTATCACAATAAAAGAGATACGCCTCACCAGCATACAAACCCAACAAATTGATTGCAGGACAGGTTATCACAATAAAAGACACCAGAGTGCAAAGCATATTACATGTACATGTCAGTTAAATTTGACAATGAAAAGGCCAAATCTGAGAACCAAAGAAGTTGTGGGTGATTTAGAAAAGTGATCAATAGATGCAATGTGAACCAAACTGAGCATTACAAGAAGCTGTTTAACACAGCATATCAGAAATTTGTGTTGTCTTTTACTGAACCTAAATTAGCAGCAATAACATATGTAATACAGCAGTGATGCTCTTGTTCATTGCCAACCTAATGTGTTATTTTATCTCATGTAGTATTCTTTATATGGTACTACAATACAGGTATTTTACAAAGTTGCTGTCTACTGTGGCTCCTATGGAGAATGTCCTAAGATCACAAGTATTTAGGTTTTTCTCATTCTGCTTGATATTCATACTCCAAGACCTCATGCAAGCTGCTTCAGCAACTTGCATAAAATGTGTCTTAGTTCAAGGTCAGCCCAAATGAGCTTTAAATGACTCATCAATGAGTGCTGCACCATCCTACATACTTCTGTTTGCATCATGAATTCTAATATTCTAAATGCTTTTCATGTACGTCTCAGTATGGCTTTTGATTCTCTGGATATACAATGGGTTTCATAAAAATCTCTCCCAAAGGTCAGCGAGTGTGGATGCCATTGTTAGGTTAATACTGAAAGCATTTAATTGTAATGACCCTCATGATATTCACTATCTTTGTCACTAGGTTCACTTGCTGGCACTTTGACTACCATCAGCCATTTAAATTTGTCTTGCTCAAAATCATACAATGACTTTTCATGCCTTTTCTCCATAAACATATCTAGAAACTCACAGAGCTTTTAAATTTCTTTGACAAAACTGTATGACTCGTTAAAGTGCAACAGTGATCTAATCTTTTCTGTGATGTTGTACACACTCAATTGTTTGGGCAATATGATTCCCATATTAGATATACTCATATATCCTTCAAAATACATTACACACCAGTCTAAGTTTTCACCATTACATATGCTGCTTTCATTTTTTATATAAAATGAAACAGTCTCCATTAGAGTTGTGCCTTTGAATCAGTATTTCTTTGAAATTATAAGCACACTGCTGATTTTAAGCTGTAATACATGAATTTATTACAGTCAATACATGTGTGTTGTTAGAGTCAATTGTGATGCTTTGAATTTGCAACCCCAGATGATTCCCTAGCAAGTCCAATGACAGACAAGAAAGACAAAGGGGTTGATTCAAATAAATTACATGTCAAAGAAGTGTTATTGTTGTTGTTGCTTTGCTTTTAATGCCATTTCTTTCAATGCATGATAGGCTATATATGGCAGATGGTTAAGGAAGAACCAGGGAAAATTGCAGCAGTAAACAGGACTCGAAGAATTATGTGTTTCTCACAATTTTTTATAATAACAGCAACTGTACATCATCAGATTGGTTTTTTATTTTTCATGTACAACCAACCTAAGCTCAATGTTTCCTAAGTCATTATAGAAAAATGTGCCTTATTCAAGTGTGATTCAGACCTGTAATGTCTCAATGAGCATGACACAGTAATTGACTAGTCCTCCAAGATCATTTAGCAAGTAAAATGAACTTATACTTGAACTAAGCAGTTAAAAACATGCTTGCATACCCTGCTATATGAGTTCAGTCTGAAAAACTAAGCCATTTTGAATTACCATTCAATGGTATCCATACATGGTCTTCTATCCTGGAATAGGTCTCAAATATAGTTTAGCACTTCCATCAACAATAATTGCAGTAGTTATTTGTACTGATGATTATCAATTTGACCATAGGATGGATCGATGGATGAATGGATGCATCGATTTGTCTACCAGCAGTCATGCCAGTGCCTTGCAAGGGTTATACAGAGAACTTCACTTATGATACTACACTCATGTGCAATGTACATGTAATTCCAAAAATAGTGGTCAGTTTGTTCTTGGAAAGGAATGGACTATCACATTAATCAGTAACAAAATTCCAAACTCTCTATTATCATACTACTCCATAGCATGGGGAGGACACACTAGAGTTCTATTTTGACTTTTGACCTGTGTTTAGTCTTAATAGAGAGTAACAATGCTACTAAAATACTTCTGGAGCATTTATTGGCTGGCTTTTTTTAACTTACTTATCTTCCAATCAATAAAGTATGTAATTGCATCTCCACAAATACTGTTTACCTTATATTTTTGTCTATTGAGCATTAATAACAAACAGAAGTGGCTAGGTCCTGTCATGTTGAGCATGGGCAGTGGTGTGGTAGCAAACATACATGTACATCATTTATTATGTTGTAAATTTATCAGATGCAACTCATCAAATAGATTATTCCTCCATGTCTTGTTTACAAGTCAGATATACACTGCAAGTTGTAATTAATGAAATAAATTTTGTTGATTATTGAGATTTGGCATGAACTTGAGGCAAACATTATGTTCTCTATAAATTGCTTTTTTCTTCTGGTACATAATAAACCCATAAAAATAAACATGCTTGCAGATGTTTACTACCGACATGTAATTTACTTGGCAATTTAGAATTTTTTTTATTCAAAACGATCTTTCGTGGTAAACAAAGATCAATTACAGTCAAGTTGTTGTGTTAGAAAAAAACAAAAAAACAAGAGTCTTTAAATAAATGTGATTAACTTAGAAGCATAAACTTGTTTAAAATATTTGTGAAAAATATAACCCTTTATTAAACTTGATATGTGACTAACCCAGTACATATATGTTACAAGCCAATATATAATTAACTATCCTTAGTTTGGTTTATTATTAAGTTAAACATTTGATGTTAAAAAATCCTAAATTAGCAACTATAAAATTTGATTTATTTATTTATTTATTTATTTATTCAAGAGACTGATATATTATGAGATGATATCTAACTGAAATAGAAAGTAAATGTGTACACTTTACAATCAGAGACAGATATGTCTACATGCGCCACATGTCAGATACTTGATAGAATTACATGTATATAGCAGCGGTCCATGAACTATCAGCCACTAAAAGGTGCATGGGAACTCTAAAAATTATACAATAACTACTGGAAAATTACCAGATATAAAATTATGCAAACTTACTCATGTTGATGTTGCTGATGACTTTCACAGTCTTGGCTGCCTCCTGATTTGTGGAAGGAGAGCCACCCAATGAAGACCCCTACTGCCAGGCACAAACATACCAACCCCATCACTTTCAGCACCTGGCATAATTTACTTTTTGTCGGCTCTGGATTTCGAAAATCCATCTGTCAATTAAAGACAATAAAAATTAAATTTTAAAAAAATGTGGCTTACAATTTAACAATATAAAAAGCAACACTATCATCCACTAGACAAAACATTCTTAACAGGCAAATATATAATTGTATTTGAAAAATTTGAAGGGTGTAGGAGAATTAAATTCATTTTACTTATGTTCGTATGGATGAGAAAAATCAAAATATCCCTATTTCCCTGCAAAAGAACCAAGAAATGCATTTTCTGCTTCCCAAACATGTCATAAATGTCTACAAAGAGTCAAAGACCAGAGGAAGTTTCAATTTAAGTATGTCAAACTACATCTACTAGCTAACTACGTGTAATAGTACAGCTTAAAAGGCAAAATTATTTCATGGTCTTAAGATAACTTGCCCGAGTTTACCAGTTGTACAAAATTCATTTCCTTGTGGAACAGATATGCAGAGATATATCGAAAAATCTTTTTCTAATTTAATCTTTTCCAACAAAACACTATAGTGTCATGGGTAAAACTTGTCCCAAGTCAGTTGCAAGTTAGGTATGAAATTGAAAAAATCCAAGACCTTCAAAACCACACATACAAACCTGAAATATCCCAGTCATTGTACCATTTGTTACTTACCTTACTTGCGGTAAACAATAGATAGGTCATAACTGTAAATTTCCAATGAAGCTAATACAACACTTACTGACTGTCTCGACAAAATGAGATATACTGTATCTAAATACTTCACTCTATCTTATCACATAGATTGGCTTCAATAGCAGATAGTACAAATTTTTTGTGTGACAGTAATTTGCCTACTGGCGTTGTCCGTTCTACTTATTATATTGTGACAATAATTTGTCTACTAGCATTGTCCGTTATACTGATTATATTGTGTGACAGTATTTGTCTACTATTTCTGTTCTACTAATTATATTGTGTGACAGTGATTTGTCTACTGGCATCCATTCTACTAATTACAAGTTTGACAGTGATTTGTCTACTGGCTATTTCCATTCTACTAATTAGATTGTGTGACACTGATTTGCTTAATAGCTATTTCCATTCTACTAATTATATTGTGTGACACTGATTTGCCTAATAGCTATTTCCATTCTACTAATTATATTGTGTGACACTGATATGCCTAATAGCTATTTCCATTCTACTAATTATATTGTGTGACACTGATTTGCCTACTAGCTATTTCCATTCTACTAATTATACTGTGTGACAGTGATTTGGCTACTGGCTAATTTCATTCTACTAATTATACTGTGTGACAGTGATTTGTCTACTAGCTATTTCTGTTCTATTAATAACATCGCGTGACAGTGATTTGTCTACTAGCTATTTCTGTTCTACTAATAACATCGCATGACAGTGATTTGTCTACTGGCTATTTCCGTTCTACTAATTATACTGTGTGACAGTGATTTGATTACTGGCTATTTCCATGAAACTAATTATATTGTGCGACAGTGATTTGTCCATTCTACTAATTATACTGTGTGACAGTGATTTGTCCATTCTACTAATTATACTGTGCGACAGTGATTTGTCCATTCTACTAGTTATATTGTGTGACAGTGATTTGTCCATTCTACTAATTATATTGTGTGACAGTGATTTGTCCATTCTACTAATTATACTGTGCGACAGTGATTTGTCCATTCTACTAGTTATATTGTGTGACAGTGATTTGTCCATTCTACTAATTATACTGTGTGACAGTGATTTGTCCATTCCTCTAATTATATTGTGTGACAGTGATTTGTCCATTCTACTAGTTATATTGTGTGACAGTGATTTGTCCATTCTACTAATTATACTGTGTGACAGTGATTTGTCCATTCTACTAATTATACTGTGCGACAGTGATTTGTCCATTCCTCTAATTATATAGTGTGTGACAGTGATTTGTCCATTCTACTAATTATACTGTGTGACAGTGATTTGTCCATTCTACTAATTATACTGTGTGACAGTGATTTGTCCATTCTACTAGTTATATTGTGTGACAGTGATTTGTCCATTCTACTAATTATAGTGTGTGACAGTGATTTGTCCATTCTACTAATTATACTGTGCGACAGTGATTTGTCCATTCCTCTAATTATATAGTGTGTGACAGTGATTTGTCCATTCTACTAATTATACTGTGTGACAGTGATTTGTCCATTCTACTAATTATACTGTGTGACAGTGATTTGTCCATTCTACTAGTTATATTGTGTGACAGTGATTTGTCCATTCTACTAGTTATACTGTGTGACAGTGATTTGTCCATTCTACTAATTATACTGTGCGACAGTGATTTGTCCATTCTACTAATTATATTGTGTGACAGTGATTTGTCAATTCTACTAATTATACTGTGTGACAGTGATTTGTCCATTCTACTAGTTATATTGTGTGACAGTGATTTGTCCATTCTACTAATTATATTGTGTGACAGTGATTTGTCCATTCTACTAATTATACTGTGTGACAGTGATTTGTCCATTCTACTAATTATATTGTGTGACAGTGATTTGTCAATTCTACTAATTATACTGTGCGACAGTGATTTGTCCATTCTACTAATTATATTGTGTGACAGTGATTTGTCAATTCTACTAATTATACTGTGTGACAGTGATTTGTCCATTCTACTAGTTATACTGTGTGACAGTGATTTGTCCATTCTACTAATTATATTGTGTGACAGTGATTTGTCCATTCTACTAATTATACTGTGTGACAGTGATTTGTCCATTCTACTAATTATACTATATGACAGTGATTTGTCCATTCTACTAATTATACTGTGCGACAGTGATTTGTCCATTCTACTAATTATATTGTGTGACAGTGATTTGTCCATTCTACTAGTTATATTGTGTGACAGTGATTTGTCCATTCTACTAATTATACTATGTGACAGTGATTTGTCCATTCTACTAATTATACTGTGCGACAGTGATTTGTCCATTCTACTAATTATATTGTGTGACAGTGATTTGTCCATTCTACTAATTATACTGTGTGACAGTGATTTGTCCATTCTACTAATTATATTGTGTGACAGTGATTTGTCCATTCTACTAGTTATATTGTGTGACAGTGATTTGTCCATTCTACTACCTAATTATACTGTGTGACAGTGATTTGTCCATTCTACTAATTATATTGTGTGACAGTGATTTGTCCATTCTACTACCTAATTATACTGTGTGACAGTGATTTGTCCATTCTACTAATTATATTGTGTGACAGTGATTTGTCCATTCTACTAGTTATATTGTGTGACAGTGATTTGTCCATTCTACTAGTTATATTGTGCGACAGTGATTTGTCCATTCTACTAATTATATTGTGCGACAGTGATTTGTCCATTCTACTAGTTATATTGTGTGACAGTGATTTGTCCATTCTACTAGTTATATTGTGTGACAGTGATTTGTCCATTCTACTAGTTATATTGTGTGACAGTGATTTGTCCATTCTACTAATTATATTGTGTGACAATGATTTGTCTTTAGCTATGTCCTTTATACTAATTATATTGTATGACACTGATTTGTCACTAGCTATGTCCTTTATACTAATTATATTGTATGACAAGGATTTGTCACTAGCTATGTCCTTTATGCTAATTATATTGTGTGACAATGATTTGTCACTTGCTATGTCCTTTATACTAATTATATTGTGTGACAATGATTTGTCACTAGCTATGTCCTTTATACTAATTATATTGTGTGACAATGATTTGTCACTAGCTATGTCTTTTATACTAATTATATTGTATGACAATGATTTGTCACTAGCTATGTCCTTTATACTAATTATATTGTATGACTTATTTGTCACTAGCTATGTCCTTTATACTAATTATATTGTGTGACACTGATTTGTCACTAGCTATGTCCTTTATACTAATTATATTGTGTGACAATGATTTGTCACTAGCTATGTCCTTTATACTAATTATATTGTGTGACAATGATTTGTCACTAGCTATGTCCTTTATACTAATTATATTGTATGACACTGATCTGTCTTTAGCTATGTCCTTTATACTAATTATATTGTATGACAGTGATCTGTCTTTAGCTATGTCCTTTATACTAATTATATTGTATGACATAGATTTGTCTACTAGCTATGTCCTTTATACTAATTATATTGTATGACATTGATCTGTCTTTAGCTATGTCCTTTATACTAATTATATTGTATGACAGTGATCTGTCTTTAGCTATGTCCTTTATACTAATTATATTGTATGACAGTGATCTGTCTTTAGCTATGTCCTTTATACTAATTATATTGTGTGACAGTGATCTGTCTTAAGCTATGTCCTTTATACTAATTATATTGTATGACAGTGATCTGTCTTTAGCTATGTCCTTTATACTAATTATATTGTATGACATTGATCTGTCTTTAGCTATGTCCTTTATACTAATTATATTGTATGACAGTGATCTGTCTTAAGCTATGTCCTTTATACTAATTATATTGTATGACAGTGATCTGTCTTTAGTTATGTCCTTTATACTAATTATATTGTATGACAGTGATCTGTCTTTAGCTATGTCCTTTATACTAATTATATTGTATGACATAGATTTGTCTACTAGCTATGTCCTTTATACTAATTATATTGTATGACAGTGATCTGTCTTTAGCTATGTCCTTTATACTAATTATATTGTATGACAGTGATCTGTCTTTAACTATGTCCTTTATACTAATTATATTGTGTGACAATGATTTGTCACTAGCTATGTCCTTTATACTAATTATATTGTGTGACAATGATTTGTCACTAGCTATGTCCTTTTTACTAACTATATTGTATGACAGTGATTTCTAACTGTTTTAACTGTAAAGACAGAGGATATAAATCATAAAGACACACCAAGTGCACACTCCATACAGTAACAATCCACTGGCCTGTCGGGTTATGACGGTAGATAGCAAGGCCGGTATACCGGCCTTTCAGGTATATACACGGTTCAAAGGGTTAATACGAATCTTTAAACATATAAAAATGTTAATGCCAAAGTTTATAATCTGATTTTGTTTGTTTGTTTTAGGGTTTAATGCCATTTTTCAGCACACGATAAGCTATACATGGCGGCCAGTATTATTGGTAGAGGAAGAACCAGGGAAAACCCCCGGAAAGAACCACTGACCCACAAGAAGCTACTGGCAAGCTTTCTCACATAACTACATTAGCCGAATCTTAGACTCGAACCCATGCAGACAGAGGTGAGACGGCAGTGATCCATAACGGAAAGCGCGGTAAACCACTCGGACACTCGGGGCCCCTATATATATATATATATATATATATATATATATATATATATATATATATATATATATATATATATATATATATATATATATATATATATATATATAATCTGATATACTCAATATTATGTTTTAGAGAAGACTAAAATTTAAATTAATTTTGATAATGTAAATGCTTTATCAACAGTTAATCCCTCCTAACAACAATCCACTGTATTGCTACAGTGATGATACCTGATTGTTTATCCTAACCGAGATGCCTGATCTCTGTTTATCCATAATGTTTAATCCTAAATGTTAATCTTTAATGGTGAGCTTCATAGGAATTGTTCATTTTTTTCCAGTGGATTTCCTCTCTAACTGTTGAAAATGTACTTGGGTTTCGATACCAAGCACATCATTGCCCTAGTGTGATTTCTGTCTTTAGCTATTTCAAAATACTGGTTTCGATTTACTCTTTGCTCCACAAGAAAAATGAACGCACTTAGAACCCCGAATACTTTAAGCTCTCTGGTTGCTGATTTCACCCCAACAAAGGTACTTATTGAGGAAACATGTGACTGTGTGTGTGTGTTTGGATTTTGTAACATAACATTAACAATTTGTCTGCAGTGTGGCAGTATATAGAGATGCCAAGCAATGGAACAGACGTGAAGCATCATGTCCCACATGGTAAATTATTCTGACACCAAGCCAACCAGTCCAAACACTAACCTCTTAATGCTAGCATTATTTTTCATGTCTATAGTATGACTTGACCATGGTTTAAACCCACGACCTAATGCATCCAAGACAGACATTGTAACCACTCAAGCCACCAGATCCATCAGATAGTTAGCAATGTTTCATCATGATGTAGAGTTTTGTCAGCCAACTGTCAGCTTAATGATGGGATCAGCAACTAGACCAAGGCAAAATATCTGACAATGTGCTCTGCCCAACCAAATCCAAGTAAGAATTGTTTCAAAAGTCCGGGAAAAGACAAACACCAATAACCTTTACCTGTACAGGTATGTGAAATATAAAATTGTATTTTTTGTTTTACTATTCTATATGATAAAAAAGCTTGATATATTCGATGTTCCAGTATTTATTATAAATTTTACAGAGTCATAACCATGTTATGTAATGCCTGTAAAGACTATATGGTCTTATAATAAGAACAAAAGAGTAAAAACTAATAACCTTTGTAAAATTGAAAACAATAGTGGCCTAGCAAAAGGAGCAAAGCTAGGTGAGCCCTAAAATTTTGGAGGGGGAGGTAGGGGCAGCAGCCTTGGACATTTTTATATTTACTTGATAATATATAGTAGGTTTAAGAAACAACAACAACAACAAAGCATTAAATACATTACAGTATATGAACATAAGATATGGAAGCTAAATGGTATCACAGTACCAATTGTTTTGCCATAGACTTCAATGCTAATGTTTTGTGAAATAAATATACTTTTCTATCCTACTTCAGCATGCATGTCACACGCTGTCACAGAGAACAATGTTAGATTGTCAATTTGATAAGGACTAAACCAGGTACTCCATTGCATTTGAGAGAGATAACTCTGCTGGAACTAGACAGGGCTAAGAGTTATCTAGTCACAACAGACCCAGTTTCACCCAGGTGTCCCACATTTTTAAAAAAAATCATAAAAGCCTAACAGAAAGTACAATTCTTACTAATGCACCAATCACAGCTGGTGTTGTTGTTTATTTCTGAATGCAAGGTTCCCTACACTTTAAGCTCCACCTACCTGGGGTTGTACAATTGGTATCCTTATACAATATAGGTAATAATGCTAAACATGTGATGCTTATAAAATACATTTAGTATTTATCATGCAAAACATGGAAAAACAAAGCAGAGCAGAGAAATTTTGTAATTTTGGTAAACAAATTAATGAATAAGTCTCTGAGAACATACTTTTCAGAAAGATGTGCTGGGTACAATAAAGATAAGAATTTCTAAACTATGCCATATTTTGATAATAAATGTTCAGATGGTAAAATGCAGATAATACAAAAGTTGTAAATAGTGACAGAGAAATATGTGAAGTATTCAATAATTTTTGTGTAAATTTGGCATTAGACATTAGAAAGTATATTTTGACCCTTTAACCTGTCAGATTATCAAGGCTGTTAAGGACAACAGTAAAATGGATAAACATTTTTAATCTAATCCAGTCAGCCATGAATAAATGTATCAATGAAAAGTTGACATTCTAACCAAGCTAACGGGTTGATGAAACTCCTGTTAAATGGACAAAAGCTGAGCATATTACAGATCCAATTAATAAGTCCTTACTCTCAAGGATTTGTCCTCATCGTCTGAAGGAAATTCAAGTTGTTGTGATTTTCAACAAAAACAATCATCTTGACAAAAGTAACTATTCATTTGTCAACAATTTAAACCATTATTTCCAAACTGTTTGAGAAATCGATTTTGACCAATTAGCATCATTTTTAGAGAACATTTTAACAAACATCTGTAGGGGCCCCGAGTGGCTCAGTGGTCTAAAGCGCTCTCTGTTACGTATCACTGCCGTCTCACCTCTATCTGCGTGGGTTTGAGTCTAAGATTCAGCTAATGTAGTTATGTGAGAAAGCTTGCCAGTAGCTTCTCATGGGTCGGTGGTTCTTTCCGGGGGTTTTCCTGGGTTCTTCCTCCATCAATAATACTGGCAGCCATGTATAGCCTATCGTGTGGTGAAAAATGGTGTTAAAGATTACAACAATAACAACAAACATCTGCATTCTGTTTGTAAAGGCCATGTATGCCAGATCATGCTGTTAATACTTTTTTGATAATAATGACAGATGTTTGTCATAATGTAGGCTAGAGGACCATAATGCTCCAGTTACGCAACAATATTGCAATGATATGGAGTGCCACATTGCAAATAGTGAGTTGAAAGAGGTATAATGGCAAAATTGCAATATATAACTACATAGTTGTGATCCTCCATATAGTAAAAATAAACAAACAAAAAATAATTTAATTATGTATACATTTTATCTCTTCAGCGGAATGCTGAAAAGGTGTATTGTGTGAGTTGAAATATAACAATATAATTTTCTTTCTACTTCATCAGTGATAACAACATTTATTCACATGGGTGCTTTTTTGCTCAAACTTTCTGGAATGAATCTGTTTCAAAGATCTACATAAAAACGACATTATAAACAAAGTGATATTCATCTTCTATTTGATTTTTATCACATAACATTCACATAACTTTGATTTGTGGGTGGGGTGGGCATTATAATGCCTTTTCTCTATAGATAAAAAATATGAATAGAACAATATGGAGTCAGCTTAATGCATTTTGTAGATGGGCAAGTAAATTAATTGTTATATAAAACTGAACATTTAAAAGTATCATAAAATTTATTACCGTGATATGCTTGGTGCCATTAATTTATAGCTTAATTCCAATCTTGAATTAAATTGTCTATAAGATATTGACTTAAATTCAATAAAAAATACTTTTCTATCTCTTATATCCTGTGTGAACCAACTATAGTTACATCCATATCTGAATAGCATGTTTTAACTATAGTCACATCCATATCTGAATAGCATGTTTTAACTATAGTCACATCCATATCTGAATAGTATGTTTTAACTATAGTCACATCCATATCTGAATAGCATGTTTTAACTATAGTCACATCCATATCTGAATAGTATGTTTTAACTATAGTCACATCCATATCTGAATAGTATGTTTTAACTATAGTCACATCCATATCTGAATAGCATGTTTTAACTATAGTCACATCCATATCTGAATAGCATGTTTTAACTATAGTCACATCCATATCTGAATAGCATGTTTTAACTTTCGAAACCTATTTAACTTACCTGATTCATCCATTTCAGCATAATATTGTCTTGGATATCGGTGATCATCTATTCTAATTAACGTAATCCAATTCTTAATACATTTACAATAATAGTTTAAACCAAGATAAAGTCTTCCACATTCTCCTCATGGTAGAAGGAAGTATGTATGTTTCAGATGGGTTTAAAGTCTTGTGCAGAACCTATCATGTTCCTTTTGAATTTTATATGAATATTCATACCACCACATTTCAGATGCATAGGTTAAATTAGGTGTGATCATAGCATCAAATAGTTTGAAAGCTTCTGTCACAGAAAATTAGCCTAATTTGTTTAAAATAATATTTACAGTAT
Source organism: Unio pictorum (assembly GCA_030141615.1). NCBI lineage: Eukaryota > Metazoa > Mollusca > Bivalvia > Unionida > Unionidae > Unio > Unio pictorum. Next base: position 4,387,568 of record JARLTB010000126.1, read on the forward strand.
GTAGACACCGGTTTGCATGAATTGCGAGTTCTTTCTTGATTTGCTTTCACCCATATAAATTTAAGAGTGAAATATAAGCACAAGTATTAATACCCGAATAGGGTTTGGATTTGTTTACCCTTTTAAGACCACTTTTCATTACTCCTATATAAAAAAAAATCCAGTTTCTGCGTATATTAAATTTAGTTTTACCTTATTTAACAAATATTCCACCACTTTCACAAATGTTTTCCACAATATTAATTTTCCTTTGCAAAGAACTGACTGTATCAGCACAGTCTGCATTGTCATCAGTATACAAGAGTGCAGTAAAAATTGATATTTGTAAGTATTAAAGATAAAATTAAAACTGTGGTTAATTTCTGAGTCACTATGTTACAGCAGCAATCTGATCTTCCAAAGCTGACATGAGATAGTGCTGTTACTGTGTTTTTCTTATCTTTGTTACACTGAAACAACATACATCTGGCTGACTTGTGATATATATAAATAATACGTTGTACAGCTTCCTCAATCCCTTCGGATAAATAATTATTAAAATTATAAATAAATTCAGAATATTGACATTTCAATGAAATAATAAACTCATTAGCCTTTTTTTAATATTCTATCTGTACCTGTCAAAATTTTGACCAGTATACCCTAAATTTCCTCCAAAATGTGCCTGTTTCTAGTGTTGGCAAGTGGAATAGTGAACTCACATATGATTGGCACATGTACAATTTCACTCCAAGACCCAATATTTAATATATTTAATTCTGAACAACATTTTAAGAGGCTGGTTGAATCAAACCATTAATCAACTACACTAGCCCCCTCATTTTCAATACAGGTGAAAATTCATTCTACCATTCAGAATCTATATAGAGTATGTTTTGTTATGTATCCTTGAAGATTTCAGGAAGGCTAATAAAAGTAAACATGTAGCAGGATTTCTGATGGATTCAGCTATGGCCTTGGATGATCTACATCAAGATATTTGTATTTGCAAGGGCTTTTGCTATGCTAGATGGCTCAGTATGGCGTATTCTGCACCCCGTGTTTATATAGTCCTAAACTGGTGGCTCTGCGTTTAATTTAAATTTCTGTTTTTATCAATAATACAATTCTTAGTAATAGCAGCTTTTTTTTTTATAAATTATCCTTACTTTTGGTTTTAATGTATCTAAATACTAAATTCAGTTTTAAGTATTGCTTCTTAAAATGCTTTGTTTGTGTTTATATTATATGCTGTGATTATCTTTCAAATTGTACAGTAAAACGAGGATTGAGACCCCAATGCTATGAGAGACAACCAGTTCTGGGAGACCGGAATCTCAATGCACTGATTAATTGATTATATAGTGTTATGACCTGTTATGAGAGACCATATGTCTTGAGAGACCATTCTCTTTTGGCAGAAGATGTGGTCTTTCAAGACAGGTTCGACTTTATTTTGATGTGTAGGTTTGTCCTACAAATTATGCTTGTTTTAATCTCTTTATTGTTCGTTATGTCGGTAAAAAGAGACTATGGTGAACTGTTCTTTTATATCATGCTGACTTTAAATAAATCTTATCCTATCTCGAGTTAAGCTGGTAATCACAGAATGAAAGGCGGTCGTCTCTATAGCAACTACGCAGCTACCCGTACAACATGTGATTTTACACTGTAACAATTAGGTCCTGAATTCGTACACTAATCTCAAACCACAAGTCTGACGTGTTATCAATCAAGTACGATTAAATATCTGACAAGACGAAATCACCTTATCGGTACTATAAATGGACCACAGGAGTCTGACGTTTTATCAATAAAGGGTACCTTAAGGGTAAGGGTAATTCATGTTGTCAGACATTTCGCCGTACTTTATTGATAAAAAAAAACGTCAGACTCCTGTGAAATGGACACCCGATAAGGTCATTTTGTGTTGTCTGAGATTTCATTGTACTTTATTAATAAAACGTCAGACTCCTGTGCTCTCAACTAACAAACTATATTGCCTTCAAATAATTTATTTCCTCATTTTAGACCCAAAAATTGATAAAGGTGACGTAGGTCAATTGTTTAAGATCAGAATTTAAATGTATGAACAGCAAAAAATAATTTTTAAAAAAAAATAGTGATTCACGAGAGGGGCATTCAAGTACATGTAGCTAATTACGTTGTTCTTGTAATGTGGAGTTCAAATGACATATGCAACTGAAACAGAAAATATAATAATTACTAACCTCATTTAATAACTGATATTCCGTCATTGTTTCTGTTTCTGAAGTTCCCTTCCGCTGCCTTGCTCGATTTGCCATGCACCACGAAAAGAAGTAAATACCACGAACCGAGCACAGGTACCGGAATAAAACAAATTCAAATGTATTTTAATACAATAAACGATAGATATAGTTCGTTCGAATTCTACACTCACCCAAATTCCTTCCGAAATATGGAGAGTTTGTGGTTGCTGTTTTGTGCATCAATGAGCCAATGTTAAGCAAAGATAGTGAGAATATTGTTTTATATACTTTTAGTCCAAGTTTTCTCGGAATTTGACGATCCCATTTTTTAAAATCATATTGGGACAGTTATAATTACTCAACAATAAATGCCCCAATATAAAAACAAAATGATAGATTCTGAGTCAACTCCAACAGGAAAAAAATATTGTTACTATTTGTTAATCTCAATAAAGTAATAACCATCAACGATTTCATCGATAGAGTTCGATAAACGATAATATCCATGATACCACCTGTAAATAATCGTTGACAAATATCAGCTGCTTCATTAATTTTTTCTGAATAATTATTTCCAGCTCGTTTACCTTAAATCAATTTATAATAGTTGTACATCATCGAGAATATTGTAAGGACATGAAATAGACCACTTCCCCATGCAGTGCTTGGAGACCCACTTCAAGTAGCACCAGCAGGATCATCCTCTGGATCATAATATTCTTCTTTCTTTTCCCACTTTGCTTTTACAGGGCCGAACCTAAGTTTTTCAGGGGGGGGGGGGGGCAAACTTATTATTGGGTTAAGCGAAGGCGCGAAGTGCCGAGCCTTCTAGGGGTGTCCGGGGGCAAGCCCCCCTCTCCCCCCCCCCCCCCCGCCAAGTCAAAATAAAAAAAGGCTTAGAGACCAAGTTACCTGGTCTAGGGTAAGTCCGTGCGGGACAGCATTGCTGATACGAGAGTAGACGATTCTACATGTGTCCACATCTTGTGACTAGAACAGGTGAATGGAATGCGACGAAAGAACGAAGTTTAATTATAGTCCACTCGTCCACGGAGGGACATTTGGCACTGTTTAATGTCAGCAAAGCTGACTATTTGATTAATCCCTTGGGGTAAGGAATAGTACCACATCCCCACGGGCGTTTATGCACACATGGTGTGCTATTTAATTTGGTCATGTCGCGTCCCTATTGAGGGAGTATCGACATGAACGAAAGACCTTCAGGTGAGTGTGAATAGGCCAAACACACACTCAACTCTGTCAACCAATCAGCGAAGGGATACTAGAGGTGCAATGGCACCAAGTAATGACGAGTGAAAAATAGTTTTCACATATTGTCATGTTGAGAGGTACTGGTCGTGAAAAAGAAGGAAAAAATCCCAGAAAGCCAGCCTATGGATGTCGTTAGCCTTGAAACGCCCTAGCCATACTTATTTCAAATCAAGTCCAGTTTTACTAATGGAATTTTCCTATCTCCTAACATACCTATGTTTCTAGTACAAAGTGTACAAAATATAAGTCCCTAACAAACTGAATTCTAAAACGTCTAAGCGACATATTTGGTTTGGTCACTGTTAGGTTCAATGGATTGTAAATTTTGAGCGGTGGTGGTCAAAATTGATAAAGTCAGGATTCTCAAAAGAGTTTGTTCGAATAGAGTTCTCGTACCAAATGACAACTCAGTAAAATAAATGACAATATGGCAAGCCCTTAAAAGGGCTGTGAAGCAGCTCCGGTGAAGCTCCCTCTTCTTTCATCTATTTGAGCTACATGCGCCGCTGTTTTTTCTTCCTCCCTGATAGATCTGGGAAAGTAGATCCCATGCAGGGTAGCTAGGTGCTGCGCCGCATCAAATAGGTGGGTGAGTGGTCGCTACTCGAAGATATCGTAGTAATATTGCGTAAGAATGGTTATGGCAAAATTCAATTGTGCAGCTCTTGGTGGTGAAGTTTGCAGAGACCGGAATCCTACGTAGGTGATGGCGTTGATGAAATGACCAGCCTTCTTTTTATCCTTTAGTAGTTTGTTAAGTCTTAGGTCGCTGAAAAGTTGTGTCATGAGCTCATCTCTGGTTTTCTTAGGCATTCTAACCGTTTTCTTCGCTGGTGTAAATTCCCCCTCGGAAGACGAAGAAACTTCTAAGTCCTTCTCCAAGTTAATTGCCGCCCTTGGAGTCTGCTTAGGGGCAGGTGTTAATGGCTTTTCCTTCCCCTTAGCCGGTGTTTCCTTGGCTTTCCACTTTGGTGGTGGTGGTGGTGGTGGTGTAGCTTCGATTAAAGGCTCTGACGTGGCACCCTGTTCCGACGTTGCTGTTAGTAGTAATTGAAGCTTATTGTCAAAATTTGCCAAATATATAACTAAGAACCGTTGCTACATCCTCTGTTACAGTTTCCTCCTTTTCAGGAGGAAGAGAGGCCGGTTGCTCAATGACTTGTTGTGTTGGGGGTGTGGTGTTTTCTTGATCTGGCTGGGTCTTTCTCCTCTGCCGTCGTTTTCCCCTATTTCGGATTTAACCCAGATTACCTGTATTTTCTTTATCGTAGTTATCCCAAACCAAGAGAAGGGAATCTCTTTCCTTTTCGGAATCCCTCTACCCCTCCTCGTGTTCCTATTGTTTCATTGAGCAGTTTGGAGGTCCTACACCTACAACGGCGATCTTTTATGAGACAGAGCAAGTTAAGTCGTGATGTTGAGCGAAGGTGTATAAACAACAACTGGCAAGCCCCTATTTTCCAGTTCTGTTTGATATAATAACTTGCGATATTTTACAGTTTCTAAAGTGGAACTGTTTACAAGCCGTACAAGAGTTATGTGACTATAGCACAGACACTTCACTTCATAAGTGTCACGAGAAAAATTATCTGTCCGATTTCTACCATTTTCCAAAACACGCACACACTTGCAACGTGACCAGAATCTGCACTTTTTTGTGGATTTCAACTTAAGAAAATGTGAAGTATCGCAAGTTATTATCACAAACATAACTGGAACATAGGTGCTTGCCAGTTGTTGTTTATACACCTTTGCTGCTGTGGAAAATTTCTAGAATTCTTCATGGAGCATGGTTGGATCGATCCTTTGACAGAAGCTTGTACCATCGCCAAAGCGTGTTCCTTAGTGTACTGCCCGAAAACACCCTGGCTGTCATAAGCCCTCAGACGAATAACTTTGTCAAACGTCAATATTCGGTCAAAGCACTACGCTGGCTACATTGCTTGTGTGACAAGGAAAACAAATGTATCAAACACGCCAGCAGCGGAGAAGGCGAACAGACCATCGAAACGTATTCGGTGGATGGTTGGGAATTAGAAAACCCTCAGATCGTTTATAAGTTTAACGGATGCTTATTTCACAGATGCCCCATGTGTTACCCTCAACGTGACACCAAAAATCAGTTTTTACAACGGACCATGGAATACATGTACCAGGCTACTTGTCAGTGGCGTTTGAAGTTAGAATAGCAAGGATACCAGGTGGTGGAAATGTGGGAACACGAGTACGATCACCGTTTGAAAAACGATACGAGTTTAAACGTATTGAAAGAAGCCTTACAGTCTGGATAGGATGAAAACGCTAGAGTGACCACCAACGAACCGCACAAGCTTGTATGTTTAGCCACACACCAAATCGTCAGTCGACCTTTGGAAATAGTGTATCAATCTTGTACCGAAAGACAGTGTGGCTTCCAAATCACTTCACTTTACTGTACGGTCACGTCGATATTTGTCAGCATATCAAAAGGAAAACGTCCAAGACCAATAGTTCATTGTGATTACCATTGCCAAATGAGAAAGATGTATCCTTTTACACAACATGTATCGAGCGTAAGACTCAAGTCCAACAAGAAACTCGAGTGCGATGCTGTGCCAAACGATCACATCACCAATTAAGCACCACATCTTAGTTGTTTATTTACTAACGCCATGAAAAACTATGTGCAACAAGTGAGACTTCCAGACTACAAGACTTTAGCTTATGGACACGCTGATATCACACAGTATAAAAAAGGGATGACTTCCAAGAACGGCACCTCATTGCGAGAACAAACACCGAAAAAGATGGATCACTCTAAGTATATGATAAAAGCGAAAGAATTTTTACCTCTTTCACCACCATACCGTCACAGCAAAGCACGTCCAAGAAGGAAAAGGATTCAGCAGACCTAAATGAATATTTTAGCATCCAAATAACAGCGACTTCGAGAAAATGTAATACGACAACATACACCAAACGATGAAATTTAAAGACTTTGCGTCTGACCTTGTAGCCAAGGAACCAGCAGGGTTCATTTCGGACATATCTGACTCGCTATTAGAAGAACTGAAACGTCAGTTTCAAGTCAAAGAGCGAGGTTGTTTGAGCCTATCACGACAGTCTGAACTCTTTAGGATGCCTCGGGGTAAGTACACCTGCAGAATTAACTTCTTCTAAACTATTGAGGTATATTGAAGATGCGCAGAGGATGAGAGAAACATTTGACATCCCAAATGGAAAAGTGACCATTGATATGGCGTATGTTGCACCTCCATGGGGAGCGGACAATAACCACCATTGATCTGCTTATCGATAAGTTTACCTAACACAATAGACATAACAGCAGATTTACGAATGAAAGAGGGTACTTAATGGGAAACATCTACGCTGGAATACAAGTGTAGCTGACCAGATTTTAAAAAACAACGTGTATGACGGATATAGAGAGCAACATGCCTTTCTCCTTTTTGATTGTTTCTTGCTGGTTTGGGTTTAGCTTTTGTCTTAAAAAATTAATATTAATAGTTGTATGAAAAGTGCCATTCTTACATGAAATGCGTATTCGTGGTATAAAAATTGAGGTCTTTTTTTAAGGCATAAACTTTAATTTTTTAAAGTATTTTTTTTACATAACCAAGAAATATATAACATGCGAATAGGTTTGTTCCATGTCCAGATTTGAATGTTTTAAATGGATAGTGCTTAGACTAAAGCACAGGCCAGAAAGCCCATGTATATACTGGAATAAATGTTTTGAACCCATATCATATACTTTTTCTATATGTGGGTCTTTCTTTAGAACATTTCTTTCCTCTTGTCTGTGTGTTTGGATGTGTATTCGTTTGTTTCTGTATGTCTATGTTTGTCCCTATTATCTCTTTGTCCCAACAAGTACAGTTTACACTATAAATAGTTTTGACCCTATATCATAATGATGTCACCAATGTTCAATTTCCTTATAACTACAGATGAAATTTCCCATGTTAAAATTCCCGTTGACGCCATTTTTGATATACTCATTTTTAACGTTAAGGTCCTATTGACGCGAAACTGACCCAATCCTTGTCTCTATGTCCAGTTCCTAATTCACTCCATGTTACATTTCCTAATGTTACATTTCCTTTGATGCTAGAGTTGACCGCGACCTTTTTGACAATTTCCTTTGACGCTAGAGTACCCCCTATTACTACTTATATCCTTACTGCGACTGATTTAATATTTCAGTATTTCAGTATTTGTCTGATAACCTCCATCAACTGCATTACACACAAGATTGACTAAGATCGCCGAACTTATATTTACGATTCCCGGTGAAATATGTCTACCACCACCTTATGGATTATAGTTGTATCTGAGAATATTATCCTGCTGAGGTTTTATCTTTCTCCGATCGGCAAGTATTCGATGAAAGATTTCATCAATGATATCATTTAGTTCGTCTGGGTTATACCTGAGAAATTTAAATGTTGGTAGATGCACTTCTGGTATCTTATATTTGTTAAAAATATTTTATTTATGTTTGTTTTCTGATTTAAATACCCGTCGTAAAATACTTTGATTTTTATATTCAATATCAGCCACAATTTTTTCGTCTTTTTTTTTTGTCTTATCTGTTTAATGATTTATTTGTGTGAACTTGTTATATCAAAAAGATATTCCGTGATTTTTTATCATAGAATTTCTCGCTGTGTTTTATGTTTATTGCTATTCCTCTTCCTGTTGCTTTCTTTAGTGTCATTGCCGCCGCTGTCCCGACAGCCCTAAGGGCGGTAGCTTATGCGACAAAAGGTGCCACGGCTGAAATTAATATTGCTATTTCTGCGATGAGTCGAAATATACTACCTGATTTAGTTATATCGGAAACAACGCACGGATAGAGTAATTCTTATTCCAATCTTTGCCTTGTTTAGCATCATTAACTTTTTTTTACGCTGGCGTTCTGTCAGTGACAGCTTATTCTGACCACATGTAATCTGATTGTTTTTTTAAAACTTTATTATGGACCGGATATTTCACTGACACGGTTTGTATTTTTTAAATCTAACCCGGAGTCAGAGTAACATTTACATGATGAAATGACAGTAATAAAATCTACGATGATCTAATTGTACTACATGTTCAGAAAATATTACATGTTTTTGCTGGTGCATCAACGACTCGCATTCGTTCGCCAGCACCTTCAAGTAACATTGATTTATCGCTGAGCATAACAGCAATTGCTGTGTAATTAATATCAGCAGGGTATACGCGAGCTCAGAAGTGTATATCAACGACAGTCTGCCTGGTTAAATCAAGATGTTCCAGGTAAAAATAACAGATCGGATATAGATTTTGAAAATCTAGTTCTGATATTTGCAAACCAGTATCTGAATTCTGATCACGTCCCATGAATGTCATCAAACGATGATATGCACGTGCTACATGATTATTTTCAAAATTAATTAAAATATCTTCAGATGGTTCTTGTTGACCATTTATCCTTGAAACATGGAGTTCGTCAAATATCATATGACTCAGCTCTTGAGGATTTTATCGATAAGTAGTTTGAAAGCAATGAAAATATGTCGCGGTGCAGAAACACCTTGTTGTGATGTGGTTGTTGTCAACCATGATAACATCGATTTACCACCTTGATCACTAAACGTGAGTAATTTGTTACTTCAGTAATCGCTGGAGTCATTACTGGCATCCACAATGAAAGTTTAGTTAATATTACTTTACTAGCATCCCCCCCCCCCCCAGGTCGCCAGATTCCACCATCATCAGTAGATTTTGTTATAAGCGCAACTGTATTTTTGGTTCCTAAAAAAAACTTTCTAACATTTCAACAAAATTCGAAGAGGTGAGATAGTGGTATTGCACATGAAAATCTTCTTTTATCGCCCATTAACATTGATGGGAGTATATAAAGAATCCTAAGTTGAATTTATCATTTACCTATAGTACTGTAGGTATTCACGCAGTTCCTGCGGTATTTCTTACATTACCGATAGTTACGTTTTCACTATCAGGATTATTAGAAGTATCTTTAGCAAACATCATCGATGGACCAGCTGATCTTGTAAACTCATCGTAATATCTAGCTAGGCCTATTATTGTTGTAGCAACATCAACATCTTTTTGAACTATATCAGTATTTCTTCCATCAATCATAGATGTAGCGTTTTCGTCGTATTAATCGTGCTAATCTATCATTGATTGCCGTGAACGCTTTACCAGAAACATTACCAATAGCACCAGTAGCATTTTTATGAGCAACGTGTATAGCTTTTATTGGTAATTGTTTTGCAATCAGTAAAGCTTTTGGGGCTATCCTTCTAAATAAACCCTGAAAAACATCACAGAGTCCATTTCCGTAAGTTGATTTATGGGTTTGCAGTCGTGAATTTATCACCCTGACCATTACAGGTCCACGTTGAGCATTGTGTATGATCATCTTATTTGTTATCTATTTATCTAATCATGGTGACAATAAATCACTATGATAACCATCAACAATTTCATCGATAAGAGATCGGTAAACGCTAATGTCCATGATACCACCTGTAAATAAACGTTGACATATATCAATTGCTTCATTATTTATTTATGGAGAATTAGGCCTATTGCCAGCTTGTTTTCCTCCAATTAGATTTTCTAGTCATTGTATGTCATCGAGAATATTGTTAGGACATGAAATAAGACCACTTCCCCAAGCAGTGCTTTGAATACCACTTTCAGTAGCGCCAGGTTGATCATACTATTCTTCATCTTTTGCTTTTAGTTTTGCAGAAAACCTTAAAAGATCTGGATCATCCTTACTAATACTATCCTTATTATGACGAATTCTAAAGATAATCTTACGATAATCATTTTAGTTAAGTTCATGATATGTTTGTAACATATAAGAAAACTCATTCGAATCATCTGAAGTATATTTAGCTAATTGATCATCATGCAAATCTTTAACTTTTTCATAAGTACCTGGTTCAAATTGATCAATTAATTTTTGAACGGATGGAAGAATCTCTCTCGCTCCCTCTCTCTTGTGGTTTCTGCTGTTTTTGTTCTTTCATAAGTTGTTTTTGTTCTTTCATATTTTTCTGTTTTCTTTCTTAATATTGACCATATATATCGTTTACCTCATCAGTGAATCCAATATACGATGCACTTTTTTGTGTCGATTCGACTTGTTTTAGTTTTAATTTTATAAAACACATCAACCCAGTGTTGTAGCCTGGAAATATATTTTCCATATGTCGGTCTGAACATTTTTGTTTCTATTTTCATAGGTCGCAACAAGAAGCGCTGGAAATGCATTTGGATCAATTTTATTCATTTCTTTTAAAGTATCTTCAGTATATTTATTGCGTAATTATTCGACTATTCCTTCATCAGCTTTGTTGTCTTTAGTAACAGGTTTTGCTGGTGGAGGCATTCGACCAGGAACACCTTGTAAAATTCTTGATGTTTCTTCAGGTGTTTTTTTTTTCTACAGGTATCTTTTCAAGTTCAGGAATAAGAGGTTGAGTTGTTTCAGTAACAGGTTTGACTATTTGTTGAGAACCTTCTGCATAATCAATCAAGCTGAGATTCCTGACGTTCTTAAACTTTTCGCCTGACAGAATCACGGACTGGTAGAATTTTCTTAATTGCTTCTAGTCGCTCTCGTGCAAGCCGCGTGGTATACACTTCTTCAATCATTATTGATATAACAATGGTCTAAATTACAGCAGCAGAGAGGGCGCGACCTGGATAAGGTGTCAACGGGTAAACAATCACATACATAATTTAAAAAAAAAAACAATTAAAGACTACGACGACAAAAAAAAAAGTAACAAAATTAATTAACCCCGCAAGAGAATCTTGGGGAGGCTCGGTTAATTAGAAGCTTCGTTTGATGTTGTTGACGTTATTGTTTCGTTTTTGTAGGAAGCCTTAGTTTTTTAGTAATAAAAAAAAAGACACTTATAAAGTTGGTCTGTTCGTCTTCTCTGCAGCTAGGCCCTGGTAAGCAAAAGAACGGTGTCCATATGACTTTATTTTCATAGTGGGAATAATGAGTATACGATTGTCAGAAGAGGAGCGTAAGTATCTTGCTGGTGTGTAAAACTGGGTGAGGCTAGAAATGTATGTTGGACTGGAGTCCGTCATTGAAACGTAGCACGAAGAACAAAGTTTGTATTTGATTCTGGATTGCATGGATAGCCAGTGTAGGGTACAGATCAGATTGAAGGTGCGCAATGATCGCGGTACTCTGAGAATTGATCTGAGCAGCTGTGTTTTGAAGTTTCTGGAGTAGATATTGAGACGAACCAGACAGAATTGAGTTACAATAGTCCAGTCTTGAAAGTACTAATGAACACACAAGTGTTTTAGTGGCATCAACTGAAAGATATTTGCGAATGCAACTGATGCGTCTCAGCTCAAGATATGCAGCTATGCATATGTTCATGACATGTTGGTGCAGTGTGAGAGTACTGTACAGAGTAACACCTCTGTCTTGTACTGACTGTATGAATTTAATGTTGGTGTTGCTGATATTTATTGTTTGAGGTGAATGAGAAAATTTTTGTATTGTGATCAGAATGGCCTCAGTTCTCTCATCATTCATCTGCAACTTGTTACATATTATCCACGATTTCACATCAGAAATGCACCTTTCTACTCCTTGGATGGTAGCATCAACTTCAGATGGGTGGCTAGATTTGTATATTTGGGTGTCATCAGCGTAAAATTGGTGAGACACTGGATTATGATCTATGATAAATGCAAGTGGCTGAGTGTATAGAATGAATATAATAGGTCAAAGAACAAACCCCTGTGAAACACCACAACATACATGTAGATCAACTAGGCTTGCATATACAATTTGTGTCCTGTTCATTAAGTAGGACTTTAACCACTGTAAAGCTATATTCTGAATGCCAAATACACTGGAGATGGTGAAGTAATATATCATGGTCTATTGTGTCAAATGCTGCAGACAAATCAAGGAAGGTGAGGACTGGAATCTTTCCGCTATTTCCGCTATCCAAAGCAGAGATAATGTCATTCACTAATTTCAAAAGAGTAGTTTCAGTACTGTGGCAAGGGCGATATGCAGACTGTACATTGCTAAAATGACTGTTTGAATTCAGATGAGATGCAAGTTGGGTTAGAACAACTTTTTCTAAGATGTTTTATATGAACTGGAGATTAGAAACTGGGCAGTTATTCTTTAAATTGTTGTGGTCAATTGTTGGTTACTTAAGCAGAGGCTTTACAATGGCAGTTTTAAAAAATTATGAGAGGTATTAATATAACATCAGCTATAGAAGGGAATATTGGACTTAAGCACTCAAGTAGCAGTGATGTTGAAACTGGATCACGTTCACATGTTGACATGACTTAGGTGCAATCTTCATCACAATTGTCCATACTAGAGACAGGTTCAAATGCTCCTAATTGTTGTCGCTAAAATTCTGTATCGCAACTGTATGGTGACGACGAGTCAGTTGAAGTTGTGTTGTCAAACTTATCTCTAATGGTTTGTACTTTGTCACGGAAGAAATTTGCAAATAGGTCTGGAAGGAGAAGAAGGTACTTTGAAAGTGGTGTATATTTGTTCCTTGACATTAGTTTCTTAGTAATGTTGAAGAGCTCTTTGCAACTGGAACTCTCCATGATCTTAGTACTGTAGTGGGATAATTCGGCTAAATGGAATATGTTGGTGACATTTTTCTTACTGGCTTCACAGATTTATTTATGAATAGTGAGTCTGGTGGAAAGCCAATGCCTCTCTGCTTTTCGGCAGTCTCTTTTAGCAGTATATATATATATACACACACACTGTTATGACAGTCATATATATAGGTAATACATTTGTGTAATGCTAGAATTAGTCTTGTTCCTTAAGTTTCTGCCATTAAGATCCCTGAACATGCTTAATTGTTATGTCATACGTGGACTATTATCCAGTGCCATTAGAATCAGTATAGAAATTCCAGACCAAAATGCATAAATCAGGTGATTTACTTACCACTGCAAAACTGTTTTATATCACCAGGCTCACTTTCTGATTCAGATTATCACTCCAACAATGAAAGTTATTCATTACAGCCTTCATTCTAAACGATTTATAAGTGCCTTCACCTCATGGGTATTATTGGCCACCTATATTAGTAATATGAGGCAACACGTGATTCTCCACCACACCCCCTGAACAAACAACTTCTGTATGAACCTTCATTTCCTGCTTTATTTTCTATAGAACAATCCCTTCAGCAAATAATTGCATATCTTGTCAATGTTTTACAAATTGTTTTCTTTTGGCAAAGATGGACACGTGTTCACCTAACCATCTAGAGAAGAGGTGCCACTGATAAGTGGGATTAGAGTAAATGATACTGGCAAAAGAATAACATAAGATTCTGGCACAGTCGGCTGTCAATTTCCACACGTGCTAATTGCATGCTTCATCAGGTCAGCTAAATGTCAACAATGAAGGCATGCTAAGCATTGATGACATATCCATCACATTTTACACAAATTTTCAAGTCACATAAAAAAGATGGCAGTTGTTCTTGTACAACAGTGGAGTGACATTTTTACTGCCACAATGTTCTTACTGATGATTGGAATGTCAAATATGTATATATATGAGTAAGAATAATATATTGATAACAGGCTTTCCAAGACATAAGCTTTAAAATTACTGGATTTCTTGTGAGACACAACTGACCAGTTTTCCCAGATTGCAGAAAAGAGCAAGAGGAGGGTTCTCTTTCCTCATTGGTAACATCAACAGCGGCATAGACTTTATAGTATAGTCATCATATACATCGTCCAACTCCATTTTCTCTGCATCACTGTCATATTCTCTTGTGTATACATAGAATGATGTAACAGGATAGACCTGAATCAATGCTTGAATAAAATGGCAACACAGAATAATGTGATGAAAATGGAAATTTATGGAATATTTTAATAAAAATATACAGTGATTCTTTCATGTTCTAACATATGTCTCCTTCAAATACTCTATCCAAATATTCACAAATAGGAAAGAAAACAATGATTCATATATTCAAATGTATGATGGTAAGATTCATATAATCTCATGTAATTTCATACAATGAATGTGAGATTCAAAATAATCTCATGGAATGAAAAAATGATTAAAATAATCTCATGTAATCAAAATGACTCAAATTGTACTCAGTTGAAACAACAATCAATTGGAACAAACATATGACTTGGTCAATTGTACAGCTGTATGATTAATAAATATTTGTAAAACTTGCAAATGTGTCCACTGACAAACCACACAGTTATCCTGAATTCTTGGGTTGGACCACACTTGTATTGGTTTTTCACACCCTTCATGGATCCACCATGCACACAAGTTTACATATTAGCGGTTTCGTCTATGTATAGCCTTGATGGTTAAATCTTCCATATCAACACACAGACAGCCCGACAGCATACATAAATAAAGACAGCACAGTTCTCTGTATTGGGTTAGCTCATTTGTATTGGCCACGCCCACATTCATGGATCCACCATGTGCAGACATACATATAGACATATTTACAGACAGACATAAAGACATCATACATATAGACATATGTACAGACATAAAGACATCTGTATAGACAGGCACAGACAGCACAGTTCTGAATTGGGTTGGCCCACTTGTATTGGCCATGCCCACCTTTCACTGAACCACCATGCACACAGACATACATATAGAAATGTGTACAGACAGGTACAGACATCCATATAGACAATTACAATGAAACCAAACTTGTCATAAGAACAGGTATATAATTAAAATCTACAGATACATGCTATTAAATTAAACCTTTAATATCAACTCGTAACAAAAAGTTCACCATGTTTCAAGTCTGCGTAGTAAAGTCATTTCACAATATAACTCAATCAAAAGGATTGTCAACTTCAGCACAAAGTGTGTATGACCTTTACAGGCCAAGGGATTATCAGCCCATGTGCAATAGCAGAAAACATGGCACTTGGGGAATAAAATCTAACACATGGAAAAGAAAAATACAAATTAAATCAAAACTTTTATTGCATCAAACACAATATTTATAAAGAAAACCATAAATATTAATACAAATGCAGGTTGTTATATCTGCATAAACATGGAATCAATATACTTGCAAGTAAACAACCATAGTAAACAACATTGACAAGACACTCCATTCTGAGGTAGGTAGCATTTCTTCTACTTGCAATATTTTCATATCATTAAAATGCAATAACTGTAGATACTTATATTGTGTAATAAATACTGTCATGAAACAGTTAAACACAGAGCATACCATATATGCACTTCTGAATTGGAAATTGGAACAGAGGAATGAAAGCTAAAATTTTAATTTGCAGTGTTTTTGTCAACTATAAACATCTAGAGTTTCCAACATTACCCCAAGATTTATCAATTGTTGTGCTTTTAAGATGACCCCATTCTGCACAAATTAAATTTTCAGAAGAAAAAAAAGAAATTATTGACTTATAAGCAAGCATATATGATAAGACAAAAAAATGGGAAACATTAAAGGACTATTATTATACTAAATGTACATGTCATGGATGCCTAAATGACTTTATAAATGTAATAACTATGTAGAGTATGAGACATATTAAGAAATAATAGAGGACAATAATTATACTAAATGTACATGTCATGGATGCCTAAATGACTTTATAAATGTAATAACTATGTAGAGCATGAGACATATTAAGAAATAATAGAGGACAATAATTTTACTACATGTATATGTCATGGATGCCTAAATGACTTTATAAATGTAATAACTATGTAGAGTATGAGAAATATTAAGAAGAAATAATAGAGGACAATAATTATACTAAATGTATATGTCATGGATGCCTAAATGACTTTATAAATGTAATAACTATGTAGAGTATGAGAAATATTAAGAAGAAATAATAGAGGACAATAATTATACTAAATGTATATGTCATGGATGCCTAAATGACTTTATAAATGTAATAACTATGTAGAGTATGAGAAATATTAAGAAGAAATAATAGAGGACAATAATTATACTAAATGTACATGTCATGGATGCCTAAATGACTTTATAAATGTAATAACTATGTAGAGATAGAGACATATTAAGGAGAAATAATAGAGGACAATAATTATACTACATGTACATGTCATGGATGCCTAAATGACTTTATAAATGTAATAACTATGTAGAGATAGAGACATATTAAGGAGAAATAATAGAGGACAATAATTATACTACATGTACATGTCATGGATGCCTAAATGACTTTATAAATGTAATAACTATGTAGAGTATGAGACATATTAAGGAGAAATAATAGAGGACAATAATTATACTACATGTACATGTCATGGATGCCTAAATGACTTTATAAATGTAATAACTATGTAGAGATAGAGACATATTAAGGAGAAATAATAGAGGACAATAATTATACTACATTTACATGTCATGGATGCCTAAATGACTTTATAAATGCAATAACTATGTAGAGATAGAGACATATTAAGGAGAAATAATAGAGGACAATAATTATACTACATGTACATGTCATGGATGCCTAAATGACTTTATAAATGTAATAACTATGTAGAGTATGAGACATATTAAAGAGAAATAATAGAGGACAATAATTATACTAAATGTACATGTCATGGATGCCTAAATGACTTTATAAATGTAATAACTATGTAGAGATAGAGACATATTAAGGAGAAATAATAGAGGACAATAATTATACTACATGTACATGTCATGGATGCCTAAATGACTTTATAAATGTAATAACTATGTAGAGTATGAGAAATATTAAGGAGAAATAATAGAGGACAATAATTATACTACATGTACATGTCATGGATGCCTAAATGACTTTATAAATGTAATAACTATGTAGAGATGGAGACATATTAAGGAGAAATAATAGAGGACAATAAATATACATGTATATGTCATGGATGCCTAAATGAATTTATAAATGTATTAACTATGTAGAGATTGAGACATATTAAGGAGAAATAATAGAGGACAATTATTATATTTCGTGTACATGTCAGGGATGCTTAAATGAATGTATGCATGTAAGAATTGTGTGCAATACAAGACAAATTAAGTAGAAAATAAAAAAGAACTATTATTATACTATATGTACATGTCAGAGATGCCTAAATGAATGTATTCCTGTAAAGAACTTTGTGCAATGCAAGACAAAATAAGGAAAACTAATGGACAATATTACCCTACATATTTAGTTTGTGGACAGCTAAATAAAAATGGATGCATGTAAAAATGTATTAAGCAATAAATAATACACAGCAAATGGAGTCAGTGCATGGATAACATCAACTGTAAAATCTGGACTTATTTTAGTTACATCATTTAAATGATTCAGCATGACATTATTAATAATTAGTAAAACAAGTAAATGGACTCAATAAAATAAACCAAATGAAGACACAGGAGTATCCTAAATGTGACTGACATATATTTACACTGCCACAATGGAATTCTATTCATGAAAGACCAATTTATGTGGTAGTTTTTTGTGAATAAAAACATAAACTAACTTTATCTTCAAGTAATGAAAATCTTCTGGAATTAAGATTTTGAAAGTGAAATATTAGTTGCACATTCATTTGAAACTGGTAGGATGGCAGTATGTATGAAAATTATATAACAACCATGGATAAAAAGATTTTAAACTTGAAAATCTCTTGTACTTGAGCAGTAGATAAAATTTTAATATTAAAGTGAAGCTTAAAGACACAAAAATACATTATAGCTTAAAGACACAAAAATACATTATGGCAAACCAGCCAGAACAGAATATCGTATATGAATAGTTCATTCTGTGCCATAAATACATGTAAGTAAAATAGAACACAACAATTTCTGAACATATTTCTCAAGTCAATATAAAATGGCTGCTGTATAATTTTCTCTGTCACTTCTCTTTTACAAGATCAACAAAAACCATAATTTTCATTAAAAATAATCAAACAATTAAAAAAGTATCTAAGGTAGCAACAAGAGGTGAACACTCTTCAATATCTTGATAGATGTTGGAATCCAGCAACATATTTGTTTTCCACCCACTTCTTGAATTTTAATTTTAATTAAAATCAACACAACAGATCAACACAACTCTTATAATACTCTGTATTACTTGCACAATCCATATATGATTAAGTACCAATAGCAGTTTATTATAGGTCCACCCTGTTTTTCATAGCTCTTAATATAGATAATTAAAATTGTTGTAGTCAGCTCATATTTTTATTCAGCTTGCTACCTTGACCTTTAACTTATTGCTTCTCCCCCCCAAACTGATGGTATTCTTCCTTGCCCAAAGTGTAGGCCATCAAAACGTTTGGTAGATGTCTGTGATCTGTAATCTAATCTTATTGTGTAAAAAAAAAAACATTTTCTTCTTTCTCACAGTGAACAGTGCCCTTTATATTTTAATGCCACAACTGAAAGACTTCTTAATAAACCCAAGCACAAACCATCCACCATGCAGGTATGTCATAGAAAACTGACATTATTGTGGGCAACCATTTTTACTCTTTCATTCACAGTAGCCTTGACATTTAACCTTTTGACCTCTAAAAAAGAAAGGATTCTTCCTTACCCATGTGCAAGCCATGCACAAAATTTGTAAATAAGATGATGATGAACTCAAGTTTTCAGTAACATACCTTAACATTTTTTCCCCTGAAGACATTAGTTTTTTTTTAAAACTCCAAATGCATTGACAATGTTTGATAACTGTTGATGGTGGAGAACTCAATTTCTTCAGCAGAAACCAGTTTTATTTGTTTAATTACAATGAATTTATCATTCACCTGTTTACCCCCAAATCAATTGTTTCTTCATTACCCCAAGTGCAAGCCATTCACATAGTCTGGTAAACATATATGGTTCAGAACTCAAATTATTCCCTATCATTGACCACCAAACTGATAGTTCTTCCTTACCCCAAATACAAGTCATTCACCATTTGGAAACAATATGGTGGATAATTCAAATTCATGTCTGGGAACAAATTTATAACTGACAGGTAAATATATGGATAGACTTCTGTTTTATGGTGGGCATAATAAATAGGAGCTATTGGTGATGTCTGCATCACAAAAAGTCCTTGATCACTGCAGTTGCCTTCAGGTCCTTACACAGATGAACTTGAGTTGGGAGAAGATGAATATTCAAGGACTATAACCCCCTCTAACTGATGACACAGACTGCTGGTAATCCAATTACATTAAGGTCTGTATAAAGACTGAAAAAAAAATTGACTGCTCTGGTGGCCTAGTGATTTGAGGGTCCATTTCGGAAGTGGGAGGTCATGGAATCAAGCCCTGGCCGAGTCATACCAAAGACTTACATAAATGGTACTAACAGCTGCCTTGCTTGGCACCCAGTATTAAGAGGTTAGTGTTAGGACTGGTCGGCCTGGTGTCAGGATAATGTGACTGGGTGGGACATCATGCTAAATGTCTGCAGCGTGATGCCCCAGTGCAAGACATCACTATAAACTGCCACAGTGCAGATATCGTAGCGATATGACTGAAAAATTGTTAAAGATACCTTAAAATCCTAAATCCCACACACTGACTACAAATCAGGCTGAAATTCAACTTTCTTTTGCAATGCTGCACAGCATAAACCAAATGCAGGGAAATCATGGCCATAACTATTGTAAATACTATGGTGGAATTCTGAAAATTAACTTCTCTAAAAATCTCATTAAGAAACCAACTACATGCAAAATTGGTTAAAATCTAGTATTCCTTGGTAAAATAATGCTGCAGAAAGCAAATCCAGGATGCTGAACAATCAGGGACCTTAACTCTTGTTTAAAAAAACACCATGGAAGGCTAGATATCAAAGTCAATGAACGCTTACGAAAAAGCATCTGAAAATGGTTGAAATGCAACAACTCTAGGTAAATTTAATCAACAGTCCCTTCTGAATAAAGTTACGGAACAATGAAAATCTAATTCATTCATTATCTAATCTATAAAAACAATGTGCATGCCACAATTTGTTTAACTCAAACAATCCTCAGTTAAATACAGTTGCAGAAAACAAATCAATTGAGACTCAGACGTAACTAATTCAAAAGATACTGTGGGATGCTGGAAAATGAATTCATTCAAGGTCTCATCAATATCAAACACAATGCCACATTTTTTTAAAAACTGAACAAATTAGGATCATGTTAAAAACCAAAGTCAAGGTTAATAGGCAATCTGGTGGCATAACTCTTGTTAACAACAGCATGAAAAACTGGAGGACAATGCTGCATACCAAAATGGCTGCAGCCAAACAAACCTACATTAAGTGCTGCAGAAACCAAAGTCTGGCGGATGAGTAGTCAGGGGACATAACTTCTGTTATTTACATTGTGGAATAGCAAAACTCAAACTTATTCTAGTTCTCATCTATAACAATACATACTAAATTTGGTTAAAATGCAACAATTCCAAAACTGTATCTTTCTAAAATCAAATTGATCTAGGATAAATGTATGACATTGCTATAGTATTCCATTCTTTATAACCCCCTCGATTTTAATGTTAAGCTTATACTGTTGATGTCAATGTGCATTAAAAGAAACGGACAAGACCATTTGCTGGTGTTGATACAAGCAAACAACCACACTGCAAAGCTGAATGAGCAAAGGAATTATGTGTTTCAAATCAGCAATCAACTATATGCAACTCTGTCATATAAATAAAACTGTTCCTTTTAAAAGAACGGTATAAAAATCTATTTTAGTATCATACTTGTATCATAAAATGTATCATTTTCCATCATATCCATTTCTCTTTCATATTCTATCCTTGTAAGTTATTTCCATATCTACATTTTTCTAAAATGGGTCAACTGAGACTGCCTAAAGGTTTCTGAAATTTAATATACTGGTGATGTCCATTTGATCTTTGTCATCAATAAGATTGGATGGAATTTCATCTCTTCTCTGAACTTGAGTAGGACAGGATGGTATATTTTACCTACTGTGGTTTATTGGAATCCAATTGGATCTAGGGTATTAGCCGCAGACTGAATAGTATATGTAGACACATAGACCTGTTGTTTCAGTTCATCCCAGCTATTGGCATTGTTGTGTTGTATTTCATACATGGCATCCACAATTCCTGGAAAAGTATTGTCTTTGTAGCTATCAAACTTGCTTGGAGCAAACAACACATGCCTACAAAGGAAACAAAATTAATTGGTCAAATGTGAGTACATGGCAAAATAGACTTTATCCATTGCTCCATTCAACTCAAATACCTGGATACATAATTTGTTATCATAAATCCATGATCACTGAACCAGCCTGATTTTTTTATGATAAATGTCATGTTATATTTAGAAGATAAAATCATCATTAAAAGTCACTTGTGTTATGACAATATCAATCAAATCCACTCTTAGTCCTCCTTCTATGCATTAATTACTGGCTTGAATAGTCACATATTCAATGCATCTAGGTTCAGAAGAAGCAAAAGGCCAATGTCTGAAATTGCTCATCTGACTGATGTCTGCATAATAGTGAAACACATAGTCAAACACAAAATGTCTGCATAATAGTCAAACACAAAAATACTTGGTAAAGAAATATGCCCACTGTCAAACTTTCATCAAATCTCTCATGACTGGTTTCAAGGCTTCACCATTCTTTGCATCAACCATACTTCACAACATATCAGTATCATTTGAAAACAAAAATTGGTACAAACTGTACAATATACAAACTACAAACTGTACAATATACAAACTGAAAATCCTGAATACCATTTTGCATTATGCAGTATTTAGTGAAATTCTGCTTAGCAGGTAGTGCAGAAAGTTGTTGCATTTTTAAAAAAAATAATTTCAATAACAGTAGGTAGATCAGAATCTATTATTCCAAATTAAACGGTCCTCAAGTCAGGGTGCTTTCTGCCAAATTTGATCAAATTATGTTGAGCAGTAAGTAGATACTAAAAGAGTGAAGAAATAAAATCATGGCAGCCGTATCTGATGGTTCATTGCTATCAAAAGAAGTTTTGAAAGGTTTCATTCCAGCATTCCCTCTATAAACTTTGGTGAAATTCAGTCCAGAGCTGTAGAGAAAAAGTCATTGAAAGGTTTTTCTCTTTTAGTGACAGGGAACATACTGATGACAGATCAGCATTATTAATTTTGAAGGCCTCAATGCCAGAGTAACCTCTGCAAAGTTTGGTTCAATTCTATTAAGCTGTTTTTCAGAAGAATCACTATTATTCACATAATTGTAAAAGCCCATCATAGTACAAGGCTTTATGCTAAAGTTTGATGAAAATGATGAAGTAGTTCCTAAAAAAATGAAAACATCTAATGTAGAGAGACACGTGGAGGAGCACACAGGGGATGTTGGGATATACCACAAGCTTACTCGTCATTACAATCAGGAGAGCTATTCAATTAACATTAGACAGCCATCTAGATTTGATGATAACTTTCTTCAAGAGGTGATTACTTCAAGTAAGTAAGACTGTATTAGTCCTTACTGCATTCATCTGACAAAACTACAACAGAATTCTCAGAGACAATGACACTCAACTAAAACAAATATTCAGTCATTAAGGTGAAATTTTGACTTTCACAGACAATAAGACTCAACTAAAAATTCTGTCATTAAGGTTTAAGAGAAATAAACCTGTATTAACTCTGCTGATTCAGCTGTATTCAGTTTGCTGAAGGCCCCATGATTATAAACAATTCTCATACACAAACTTAGCCTAAAAAGACATTCTGATATATGAAATGGTCAGTAATGTTAACCAGAAAGAAGTCAGAATTTTGTTGAGTGTGACAATTACTATTATTAATTTGTTAATGTTCATCTCATTGTGTACATTTGTCATCAAACTTAGTCTCATGACCCATGACAGTTGGGATAGTATCTGCTTTACCCATTGATGGCATTCATCTATTACTAAGCAATGACCCAGCTGGAGATAAGGTGGTAGACAATCCACTTGTAACTGACATGCCTTGTTTGGATCAGAAAGTTGATTCTGTTGAAAAAGAATTCCCTGATTTATAACCAGCTTGTGCAGTTACTAGAGCTATGGCAGAGAATGCTCTTGAGAATGATGTTCATCTTGAAAGTATTACATGTACTTTAGGTGACACGTGTATTAGTTAGGCTTTTGATGAGGTCACTTTCACTCCTCGTTTGCATCAGTCAAAGGATATTGATCACAGTTGTGATAAAAAATAATTAGTGTGTGGCTCATTTTTTTAAAAAGAATCACATGTCTCAGCATTATTAAATTTCAGTAATTCATGTCTATATCAATAGTCAACAAAATGTGATATATTTTAATACATACATGAAGACATAAATTACTTGTATGGTTGCTAGGCACAAAAAATAACTGTACAAATGTTTTAATAATATGTTTAGTGATTTGTGGATTATTAATATATTGTTAATTTGGGTAATTGTGATTGGCATTTTTTTGTCTCCTGTAGTCAATGTTGGTTAAAATCAGTCATTGTGTTTTGACCTCTTTTAAATCCCCTAACACTAATTAATGTAGTATATTCATTTTCGGAGATAAAGAGTTAAGTTCTGAAGTAAATATGTTCACATAAAGTGTCCAAATACAGAGTGTTTCCACTGCCAAAGTACCTGTGCAGGTGCAAAATGAAATTCATCCACCATTATACTTGTGGGCGTTTCTAAGGTGTTGTTAAAATTGGGATTTGGGTTAGAAAAATAATAAAACATTGAAAATTCTGTGCAACTAATTTCGCAGAATCTATAAAATACATGAGTCTCTAATGAATCCTGAATCAGCAAAACAATACAATTAAATATAGACAGTCATATATATAATTCTATTGTTAAATTGAATGTATAATTTCTTTTAAAAATGAATAAAATTTTAAAAAATGCATTGGTATTAGGACCATTAGGATACAAAGTATCTAACTTATGAATCCAATAAGTTTCTTTTATGAGACTATTCACGTCACCATACACAATATCTGCTGACATGAAAGAAAAATCAAGTAGAGAGTGGTTACTGGTGTTAAAGTGTGTTGAAATATTAGAGGAAAACTGAGGATCTCTATAAATGTTCATATCAAAATGATGAATATTCATTCACTTGGAAACGACCATGATTTTTCACATCAATCTCTGTGTAAGACCATTGGATCTCAAGGGTATAAATACCAGTCATGGGCCATATTCTGGCAGACATATTCTGACCGACAGACTATAATAAGAGAACAGTGTATACGTGAGTAGGAGCTAATATGACCACAGTATTCTTACTTCAGAGATCACATTATAACATTATAAACCATTAAAGACAATATAATATTGCAAATGATATCAAATAAACCTACAATATATTCCACGGTATTGAAGACTGATGCCCTTGCAGTGCTAAACTACAGTAGCATTATTTAATTGACAGCATACATCTATATTGACTAGAGTGATAAAACAATAATCTATTTGATGGCTGTTATATAACTGCTGCATATGGAAATTCAAATTGATACATATATTAAAATATCAGTACCATTGCTACTGTAAATAACTAAACTTGTATAGAAGGGAGCATTCATTGTAATATTCCTACAAGGAGTATTCATTTTTTCCATATTACATTATTGCAACATTAGTTGGCTGCAAATAAGAAAAACAATTCTAAATTTATATTTTGAAGTGCATTCTGGACCATAACAATACTAAATTCACTGGGAAACACATTCAAGTTGTATCATTTTTCATGTGTTTTATATTTCAGTTTATTTTGGGTTGTACTCTTCACTGAGAAATTAAATGATCATTTTCAGTGAATATTTTTTTATGTAGTTTCTTAACTTTACACTGAGCCACACATTTATGTAAAGAAGGAATTTTAGGTGTTGCTGACTCGTTTTGACCTATTTCAGAGTTTTGGCTGAAACAATACAATTTCAATCTTGATCTGTTTGCACAGTTAATATTTACCATTATTAGCATTTATTAAACTGTTGAAACTTAAATAGCTTTCCTGTCTTGTGATTAAAATCCCAAACTGACATCTAGTCAAAACTGTCCTTGTGCTCAGGATGTTACAACAATGGTCTTCTTTTAACTATTCAGTTTCTTTATCCTAATCAGGGAGATAAATGGCAATCACTTATTGTTGAACTGGAAAAGGATCCTGAGATCTCCTGTTATTTCAATGGGCCATTAGTGAAACTGAAGCCACAGAAGTACTTGTTTGTTATTTCATTAGAAATGGGATTTTTTATGAGAAAATGGAGACCATTAACTTGCTCCAGATAGAAAATTTTCAGAATAATGTTATTGGATTGCAAGGTTCTCTTTTGATAGAGAGCATGCTATTTAGCACAGGTGGAAGTAGCAATTTAAGATTTTGCAGGGAAGATCACTCTACCTAACTCTCACCCATAACCTGCCACCAGATAACATTTAGCATTTAAGTTAAAAGGTTTTAGGCTGAGATGGAGGGATTTGCAAGGAAGTATTAAAAGGTATTATGACTAGGAAATGTATTTGAAGAAGAAATCGGTTGACCATCATTTCATATCTACAATGTTACAATGTATTTGAAGAAGAAATCGGTTGACCATCATTTCATATCTACAATGTTACAATACTTTGGCAAGTTAACAATTAATAAATTGTACAACCCATCATGTAACTGGAAGCATGTGCTTTACTGAGACTATAAACTTTATTTTCAGGTAAAAATGTTAATAAATTAGTAGAGGAAGATACCTCAATACATTACTTGAATTTAATATTTATTTCATCAGGACTATTAAAAATGTAGGCACACTTCATCTAACTTCATCATACAGTAAGCATGTCATGGTATTTTATCAGCCTGTCCTTGGGTCTAAAGTACTTCAACTCAGTATTCCATCATGTCTACAAATTCTGACTAACAAATGTCTCCTATTACATCTTGAAAGGTCATTCATGTACTTTCCACAGTTCTTGTTAATACTATCATCCACTTCAAAGAAGAGTTAAATGCAGATTTATCTCACCCGTATTCAATTTTTTCTCTCTAATTATAGGTGTCAATACACTGTACAGAATTAAGTGCATGTGGTAAAATGGTTTCAGCTGGAAGAAGATCACTCAATTTCTATAAACTGTATGTTGTGTGTAATTTCAATGTATACTCACATCTGTATCAACTGCAGTGATACCCAGGATGTACAATGACAGTAATGGTCAGTGAATGATATGTCCAATAAATGGTCAGTGAATGATATGTCCAGTAAATGCCTTTAAATAACCATGTCCCAACATGGCCAAACATACAGCCAGAAATATTAAGAGATTCCAGATGATGCAGACCAAATCTGGATAATACTATAGTGGTAGCCATAATCTAATTAGCTTTAAATGTCATTCAACTGTTCTTGACAGTAAAAGTATTCAGATATTCCATAATGGTCTAGAACAGATATAGCACACTAAAGGCTAGTTTATGTTATGCCTGTTTTATGAGAGAAATACTCTAATGGCAGTCTTGTCTCTGCTTCGCAACTGTACTAATGTCTTTTAATTAATAAATTATGGATTGCCTACTGGAGGAAATAACAATACAAATACAGCAGACTGACATGGCCTTATGGCCAGGTTAGCTAGAAACACAACTTGTAAATAAACTCACTTATAGAATGGTCTTCCTGGCAGACCCTCTGGATCTATGAAGGCCCTCTCTAGTTGAATCATTTTGTCATTTGCCATCCTCACAGCCAATGGACTGGAAAAGAAATTTAGGAGACTCCATACCTTATACTTTTTATTGTTCATTTACATGCAGGACAAAATATTTTTCAAGCAGATCAGTTTATTGACAAGCACATCTTTTTATATTAATTGTTTTGAGAAGCATGAAACTCCTTGACAGTATTGATACTAACTTAAGAAACTGTATTAGCTGCTGTCACAAATCCAATTGCTTACTTATTAACTATTATGGCACTGTGTTAGCATGCCATCAAAAACCCCAGTGCTTACTTATTGCCAAATATAGCACTGTTAGCATGCCATTACAAATCCCAGTGCTTACTTATTGCCTAATATAGCACTGTTAGCATGCCATTACAAATCCCAGTGCTTACTTTGTTTATTACCTAATATAGCACTGTGTCAGCATTAGAATGCCATCACAAACTTCAGTGCTTACTTATTATCTAAAATAGCACAGTGTTAGCTTGCCATCACAAATCCCAATGCTTACCTATTACCTAAAATAGCACAGTGTTAGCTTGCCATCACAAATCCCAATGCTTACCTATTACCTAAAATAGCACAGTGTTAGCTTGCCATCACAAATCCCAATGCTTACCTATTACCTAATATAGCACAGTGTTAGCTTGCCATCATAAATCCCAATGCTTACTTATTGCCTAATATGGCACTGTAAGCATGCCATCACAAATCTTTATGCTTAGTTATGACCTAATATGGTATAAAATTATTTTTAAAAACACCTCCTCACCCTAATGACCCAAGAGTCATAACCTGAGATGTGTAAGATATCTTATAATCCTTCCTGTTTTGTGGTTGCTGTAGGGTTTAACGCCATTTTTCAGCACAAGATAGGATATACATGGCGGCCAGTATTAATGGTAGAGGAAGAACCTGGAAAACACCGGGAAAGAACCACCAACAATTGAGAAGCTACTGGCAAGCTTTCTTACATACCCACATTGGTCGAATCTGAGATTCGAACCCATGCAGACAGAGGTGAGATGGCAGTGATAACTACAATTTCCAAATTGCATCCCAAAATGTAACAATCATAGTGTGGGAGGAGTTATTGGTTATTTATGCATGAATATGCAGTATTCTAAATCAGGCTTCCTGAACCACACCGGTGGCCTAGTGGTTAGGGCATCTGCCACAGAAGCAGGAGGTCGTGGGTTTGATCCCTGGCAGAGTCATACCAAAGACTTATATATAAATGGTACTAACAGCTGCCTCACTTGGCGCCCAGCATTAAAAGGTTAGTGTTAGGAATGGTGTCAGGATAATGTGACTGGGTGGGACATCATGCTACATGTCTGCAGCATGATGCTCCAGTGCTAGACATCACTATAAACTGCCTTACTGCAGATATCGTAGCATAATGACTGAAAAATTGTTACAGCTACGATAAAAATCCAAATCCAACAAACAAACAAACAGGCCTCCCAACCAAACATTTAATTATGAGCATGCAGTATTCTACAATCAGGCCTCGAAAACAAACATTTCAATTATGAGCATGCAGTATTCTACAATCAGGCCTCCCAAACAAACATTTAATTATGAGCATGCAGTATTCTACAATCAGACCTCCCAACCAAACATTTAATTATGAGCATGCAGTATTCTACAATAAGGCCTTGAAAACAAACATTTCAATTATGAGCATGCAGTATTCTACAATCAGGCCTCAAAAACAAACATTTAATTATGAGCATGCAGTATTCTACAATCAGACCTCCCAACCAAACATTTAATTATGAGCATGCAGTATTCTACAATCAGACCTCCCAACCAAACATTTAATTATGAGCATGCAGTATTCTACATGCAGGCCTCCCAACCAAACATTTCATATTTATACAGATTTTACAAGGCTTTTGTACTTCAATATAAAGGAAAAATATTAGGGTTAACAGGGAAATCATAAAAAAATTAGAAGAATAGTGGCATGATAACATTGTGAATTGAACACCATTTTTAAGTACTAGAATATAGAAATTGGCCATTGTGTATCAACACAATGAAATGATAGAATACAGAAATTGGCCATTTTGTATTAACACAATGCAGTGATAGAATGGTTAAAGCATAAACATTCTATTTCTGCTTACTGTTTACTCTGCTGCATGGAACACATTCATCAGGATGAATCAGTTTTACATTAGTAGTTTTGGCCTTGTCTATTCTGTAGTTGTAAGGGTAAAAAAAATAAGAATTTTATAGGGATCCATAAAAATATATATATAAAGTGAATCAGCATTCAAATGACTGCATAATGTGGAAGGAAACTTAAATATGTAGTATTACATAGTAACATTAATGAAAATACTTTTATGGATTGCAAATTTGATACACCATGTTAGTTGTTAGATCAGCTCAGACCATCAAAATTGTTTGAAAAATGTACTTGCCCACAGGCAAATTAATTTGGGTAAGGAGAAAAATAACTATCCCATTTCATTTTTTGTTGTTGTTATAGGGCTTAAAACCATTTTCAGCACAAGATTGGCTATACATAGCGGCCAATATTAATAGTGGAGGTAGAACCCAGGAAAACCCCAGAAAGAACTACTGACCCATGAGAAGCTACCAGCAAGCTTTCTCACATAACCACATTGGCCAAGACAGAGACACAAATCCCCAAAGACAGAGGTGAGATGGCAGTGATCCGTAATGGTGAGCACTTTAGACCACTCTGCCACTCAGGGATCCCCATTTAATTTTACAATACAATGAAAGTATATCTATAGAAATGAAAACAAGTTACATAAAAGCACTACATTTTTCAAATAAATCTTAATATCTATGCTACAGATGGGATGTATGTAGTGATTTTATCTTAGTGCTTATTTACATGTAACAATTAACCTAACTGCATTAGGAAATGGAAAATACATTGTGTAAGGGCTGTTAGACTTCAAATTGTCTATGTTACAATTGCATACTTGTTGTCTTGAATTTTAATGAAAATTTTGCTTTTGGCATTTTCTTCATTTTTATCCTTTCATCTTACAATAAAAAATAATAACTAAAATTTAATACGTTCTTGCCATCTGGTTGAAATATTGTCCATATAAAAATGAATTGCATATCAATAAAACCTAACAATTGTTTTAAATGACAAAAACGTATTCAGGAATGTTAAATGGCAAAGTACTATAACAAAAGATGTTACCATGAGAAAATTCATGATGGAAATAACATTTTTGGATATTTTTAAGTGCAGGCAGCCTGACAGATCTACAAGAGGATCTAACAAATCTTGTATTATCAACTCAGTGTGAAATTCTGAACCCGAAACATTGTAACCAAGGATGGCCATTTGCAAGTACTTACTTACTAAGACCAAATGTATAAAGTTACTTCCAATGTTTAAACATTTCTGGTGTCAGTTAATAATATTCTTTAATAATATTTTAAGTAGAATGGTTCATAAGAATATAACCACAGCTTATATTAGGCACAGTAAAGGTGTTTCCTACTGCACTGGTTTTAAACTTTGGGTAGGTAGGTAGGTAAAAAATATATAAAATTATGAATAGTATATATAATGTACTATGCATTCAGGTACTGGGCCAAACCTGCTCAATTAGATGCTTAGATCAATTTCAGGCTATTTTTTCTTATTTATAATTTTTTTAAAAATCTTCCTTTTTAATCTTTGGGGAGACAGCAGTAGCCATGAGACACACTAATTTGATGCACTTCATGAATCAATGTCTCAATCAAAATGAATTTTATGAAATGAAAAATATAAAAAAAATTAAAAAGAAGAAAGAAATAAAACTTGAAACAGAGTCCTAAGATAAATCTTGTGGCAAACTTTAGTGATGAATCTCAACACTATTAATGTTCTAGTTTAAATATACATACACACTTATTTTTCTCTATCTATAATTAACAGATGAAATGAAAGCTGTAGTAGGTTTTATATTCCAGTTTAAATATACACACACACACTTACTTTTCTCTATCAATAATCTGCACATGCTCATGGAATTTCTGTGCAGCTGTTGTAAGATTCATACTTGCCGACTCCAAGGCAGCTGCAAAATATTATTAATTTTACATTAATGTCAATCAAATTTAAATACTAAACCAATAAAAATTGTAATAAATTTAAAGTTTCCTTTTCTCTGTAGTCTACTGAATTATTAAAATGTCATGGTTGTTTCATATAATGAATATATCTTGACCCAACAAAATAAATACACTAGGCACCACAAGAACATTCAAAAGTTTAGTACACACTAAAAAATAATTTCTTACACACCATGAACATTAAGTTAATTGTCTGTATAATTACACTAAAACAACCCAAGTAAATATAATGTGAAATGTACATCACATAGAGATTATTTTGTTGTATGGTTGTGATACCAATAGAACCACATACATATCAACTAGTTTAGAGTGGTCTAACTACAGGCCACATACCACATACATAACAACTAGTTTAGAGTGGTCTAATTACAGGCCACATACCACATACATAACTAGTTTAGAGTGGTCTAACTACAGGCCAACTGGACAAATGTGGTCTTTCTTTTACAGCCAGCACTCATACAAAAAGTCAGTTCTATAATTATAATATAATTACTAAAATTATATCATGCACAGCCCATAAACTTTATATTTTTGGTCCAGACCACTCCAGTGGCCTTATGGTTAGAGTATCCACCTTGAATGTGACAGGTCGTGTGTTTGAACCCTGGCCGAGGCATACCAAAGACTTGTAAAAATGGTACTAACAGCAGCATCACAGGCGCTCAGCATTAAGAGATTAGTATTAGGACTGTTAGGCCTGGTGTCAGGATAATGTGACTGGGTGGGGGACATGATGCTACATTTCTGTGGCATGATGCCCCAGTGCTAGACATCACTAGAACATGCAACACAGCAGACATTGTAGTAATATAATTGAATTGTGTTTTAAGTCATGTTTAAAGTCCAAATCACAGACACACAAAAACATTTTTGGTTCATGTGGAAAATATTAGACCATCCTGATCAAGTTAGATTATTCTAGCTTGAACAGAACTTGAAAAATAAACAGAAGACATAAGTCAGAAAAAAACAAATAATAGATTAATGTGACTTGTATTAGGGATATGTATAGTACTATATATATATATATATATAAAGAGAGATACACACAACCATGTAAAATATAATCATTGTGGGGAAGAGATCGTGTATGAATTCTATATCAAATTTAAGATGACCAAGACAATGATCATGAAATTTTAGATACATTTATTTTTTTCATAAATGAAACAAAGTTTTTCTCTGCTTAAAAGTACAAAGAAAAATGTGTAATCAGTTTATTTTGAAACCACACTGGACTTTGCCAATGTCACAAATTGCACATTTATTTTCCTTTTTGCTGTCCAAACATAATGTCTGGCAATTTCTTTTTGTGACATTGTTGGCTGTTTAAACTTGCATATACAATCTTGGGTTTGGAGTGGAGCAATTCAGAGGCACCAAGAAAGAAGCCAAAAACTTGCTATAAAATGCACTTGAAGCTATCTATTTTCTACTCTGAAAATAAAGTTTTGCTGAAACTTCAAAGAAAACTGATTATCTTTGAAACATTTTGCATAAATACTAAGCAAATTTTAAATAATTCAGTCTCAATCAATGTTCTACTATTTTTTGACATTGATGCCACAATAAGAAATTTGTTTGGTCCTTTAAATGTGTCCTTTAGTGGTGACACATAACATATGCACCCTTCATCAAAGAATGTGGACTACAATCTTCAATAAAAAAACAAAGAAAATATCATCAAAGGTAAATTAAATAATTACAATGGTATCTGATGGAATGTTGCATTTTCCAAAAAGTGACTGTAAAACATTTATTGTGTTGTGAAAGTTTTCTTTTAGCAGGAACAAAGTTTATGCTTACAATCACTCCCAATGACAGCATAAAACACAAATTAAATGTCCAATCTTTCGAAAGCATATATATCTGGCCATCAACGTAATTGAAGATGGGGTACCTCACAAAGATGTTTTCTAAACTTTGAATTTGTTCAAATATTTTTTACTTCCCATTAAATTGCTTCATCCCAATAGTAGCCTCAGCAAGATGATAGCTGTCTCCAGCTGATCAAAATCTAGACTCTTTTTAGTACATGCAGCATGTAAACAACTACATCAATGTGCTACTGGTGACTATATTTTATATAGGTGTTATTTGTTGTTTTCTAATGGAATGTGACTGATACGTGAATTTAACATAACATTTGTACTTGAATTCATGTATTTTGTTTTGTACATTTACAGTATTATATGGATCCTGGATTGTACTACACAAATGTAAGTTGTCAATATATAAGTCTATTTCAAATAATCAAAATCACTTATTTTTGTGCCCGCTTTTATTTCCACAATCATTTTCTTCAACTAAATGACTTGGTTATAATACAGTTCAGACTATAACAATGGTCAGGTTCAATGGACCACAATAGTGTTATAGTGGGGTCGGTCACAATGTGTGTGTGTGTGTGTGTGTGTGTGTGTGTGTGAAAAACTGGCCAATGCATTAAAGTAACCACTGTACAATGGTTCACTTTTAAAATTGATTTTTGAACAAATACCATGCACAAAATGTTTTTATTATTATTATTATTATTATTATTATTATTATTATTATTATTATTATTACTGTATCCTGCTCACTCTAATCCACCATAGAAATGAAATCATCACAGACTTAAAAATATACACTGATCTTACTTTGTTCACGTTATGAAAGCAATATAGGGATTAGACAAGCTCATAAGACAGATGATTTTTGTGAGACGTCTGTGAAGAACAGAAAAATATGGCTATTAATTGTGACCCTTAAAAGACACCTAATGAGGCAGCTTTTAGTGCCATTTTTATGTCATTGGTATGACTCAGCAAGGGTTTGAACACACGAACTCCTGCATCTGAGGTGGATGCACTAACCACAGGGCCACTAGAGTGTTCTTCAATGAGGGCATGCAGATGTATGTTCTTTTATCTATGCCAGAAAGTAGTATAAAAGCTTACCTCTACTCTGTGAAAGTGAGATGAAAATGCTGTTTTTCTCATTCAAAACATGCTGCATTAAACTTGAAATCTTAACTTATGTATTAGTTTTACCTTGACCTTAAAAGACAGAGGCGTATTTGAAAAATCCCAAACATTATGCTGTGACGTTTTTATGTTTCAACTTGTCAATAATTTTGATGCCTTTGAAAAGACATAATTCAACATTCAATAAATGACCTGCACATGTAGTATGCTGGACATTGCAGATATATGTGTGTATGGTATAAAATAGGCAAATGACAGTAATGTTAAAAGGTCAATGAGATAACTTCAGCTTTTGTGCAAAGTACACTGCAAAATCCAGACCCTCTTATGGTACTCTCCAACTGATATCAAGGCCTACATGGATAGTCTGTAGATGCCATTATATCAAATCTCTTAATTTTGAGGTGGTTTCATTGTTTGAACATGGGTTATGAATGCCTCTGCGAAACATGGTTTTATTTCCATGAATCCAATTCATGACAAAAAAATAAAGATTTTACAGGATATAATGAACAAAAACCATACAGTAGCTAGACATAGTCAGACTGTCATTATAGTTTTCTGCATATTGTTTTCAAATGCAAAATGACTGCTCATTTTGGTACTTGTTCCTGGCTCTGCTAATGTCACTGAACAATTTCATGCCTCCAAAGTCTTGTCAAAAGCTGAAGAACACTACCAAATGACCCATCCATACACCGGCACATGCATTATCCATCTACTCCATGGCAAATGCCACAGTGCTAACATCTGCCATAGTGACAAACTACCTGAATGAGTACAGCATCCAAACACTGCAACCTCCTCTAGATAGCCCTGATTTAGATTTGCCACATCCTCCAGATAGCCCTAATTTAGATTTGCCACATCCTCCAGATAGCCCTGATTTAGATTTGCCACATCCTCTAGATAGCCCTGATTTAGATTTGCCACATCCTCCAGATAATCCTGATTTAGATTTGCCACAACCTCCAGATACCCCTGATTTAGATTTGCCACATCCTCCAGATAGCCCTAATTTAGATTTGCTACATCCTCCAGATAACCCTGATTTAGATCTGTCACATCCTCCAAATAACCCTGATTTAAATTTGCCACATCCTCCAGATAACCCTGATTTAGATTTGCCACATCCTCTAGATAGCACCGATTTAGATTTGCTACATCCTCCAGATAGCCCGGATTTAGATTTTCCACATCCTCCAGATAGCCATGATTTAGATTTGCCACATCCTCCAGATAACCCTGATTTAGATTTGCCACATCCTCCAGATAGCCCTGATTTAGATTTGCCACATCCATCCTCTAGATAGCCCTAATTTAGATTTGCCACATCCTCTAGATAGCCCTAATTTAGATTTGCCACATCCTTCAGATAGCCCTAATTTAGATTTGCCACATCCTCCAGATAACCCTGATTTAGATCTGCCACATCCTCCAGATCACCCTGATTTAGATCTGCCACATCCTCCAGATACCCCTGATTTAGATTTGCCACATCCTCCAGATAGCCCTAATTTAGATTTGCCACATCCTCCAGATAACCCTGATTTAGATCTGTCACATCCTCCAAATAACCCTAATTTAGATTTGCCACATCCTCCAGATAACCCTGATTTAGATTTGCCACATCCTCTAGATAGCCCTGATTTAGATTTGCCACATCCTCCAGATAGCCCTGATTTAGATTTGCCACATCCTCCAGATAACCCTGATTTAGATTTGCCACATCCTCCAGATAACCCTGATTTAGATTTGCCACATCCTCAAGATAGCCCCAATTTAGATTTGCCACCTCCTTGAGGTAGCCCTGATTTAGATTTACCACCTCTTCTAGATAGCCCTGATTTAGATCTTCTACATCCTCTAGATAGCCTTGATTTAGATTTGCCACATCCACTAGATAACCCTGATGTAGCTACAAGTCATTTCTGGTTACAGGTACATCCCATTTTCAAAAAGATTCACTAGGGGCAGACAATTTGTATGGGAAAGCATACAGAGGTGCATGGCAGTATTCTGAGTGAATGAACATGCTATTTACTTATAATGAACATTGTTGTAAAGCAAACCAATGTTCAGAACTTTTGAAATACACCTTGTACATCAAATACAATATTTGCAATGAAATATATCAAGAAGTTTCAGCTTCTTGTTTACTTCTTTAGACTTCAATGGGATCTAATGTCTAAAAGTGCTTACCTATATTAATATTGTGTTTTTTCCATTCTGTTCCATACTGGATCTTTAATAATTCTAAGAAGTCTGATATAGCTTTAGCATATCTACGCACATCAAAAGAAAACACAGTTTCATTTGCAATTTTCCTGAAAAATATTAAAAAAAAACAAAAAAATTTAAAAGCATAACAGTTTCTTACCAGCTAGATTAAAACAACTGTTTAAAGTTGATAAGAAACTATGCATTAAAAATATGGGAATACTTAAAAAATTAACCAATATGGCTGTCTCTCCATTTCTTTGAAAACTAGCAAATTTTTGTCCAGTTAAACTGAGTAGCCATCTTTGATATCACCAAATGAGTTACTGATCCCAAAAATATCAGAACATTAATGATTCCATTTGCTCAACAGAGTTGAAAAAAATTGGACACATTTTGCATTATTTCTTTGTAGGCTCTTTAATTGTTTTAACTTCACTTCACTTACCACTTATTGTTACAGAATTTGAGCTCTCAAACATTATTATCACTGATCAGTAGGGACCT
The DNA here is from genome assembly GCA_030141615.1 of Unio pictorum. Classification (NCBI taxonomy): domain Eukaryota; kingdom Metazoa; phylum Mollusca; class Bivalvia; order Unionida; family Unionidae; genus Unio; species Unio pictorum. The sequence goes on from JARLTB010000126.1 coordinate 4,424,637, forward strand.
AAATAGAAAGGTAAGGTGTCTCACATCTTACAATTATTCAGATTTCTTATGTACTTGTTACACTTGGAATAACAAAATGAAACTTGCTCTCCTTAAAGTTGAATCATAACATTAGACATTTATAAATACATTTACAAATAAAAACTGCATTACATTATCCCAGTCAACCTACTGAAGCTTCTTAAAATGATATAGTTTCGTATCCATGGCATTAATGGCTGTCTTGAATTCTAACTGCATTTTGTTACATCACTGTAAAAACTTACTTTAAGAGACACCTAATTAAAATATCTAATATATGTATATCAACACCATTAATTAATAATTAATGTAGCTGATATGTGTATATCAACACAATTAACTAATCATCAATGTTACTGATATATGTATATCAACACTATCAATCAATCATTAATGTCACTGATATGTGTATATCAACACTATCAATCAATCATCAATGTCACTGATATGTGTATATCAACACTATCAATTAATCATTAATGTCACTGATATGTGTATATCAACACTATCAATCAATCATTAATGTCACTGATATGTATATATCAACACTATCAATCAATCATTAATGTCGCTGATATGTGTATATCAACACTCAATCAATCATTAATGTCACTGATATGTGTATATCAACACTCAATCAATCATTAATGTCACTGATATGTGTATATCAACACTATCAATCAATCATTAATGTCACTGATATGTATATATCAACACTATCAATCAATCATTAATGTCACTGATATGTGTATATCAACACTCAATCAATTATTAATGTCACTGATATGTATATATCAACACTCAATCAATTATTAATGTCACTGATATGTGTATATCAACACTATCAATCAATCATTAATGTCACTGATATGTGTATATCAACACTCAATCAATTATTAATGTCACTGATATGTATATATCAACACTCAATCAATTATTAATGTCACTGATAATATATATATATATATATATATATATATATATATATATATATATATATCAACACCATCAACTAATCCTTAATGTCAATGATATGTGTATAGGTATGATACAATGTTAAAAATGTAACAACTCATTAAAATACATAAATGACAGATAAAGATGATATATTTAAAATCCTTACAATATGATGAAAATTTCTTGTATAAAATGCATTCCATTTAAACTTCCCAAATTTTATTGATATGTCCTTGTACAGTTACTTCATGCAGTTCATACCAACTCTGTCTCACAAAGTGGAAATCTAACACACTTGAAAACAATGTGCTCCACTGTCAGTGGATACTGGCAGGATGCATACATTCGTTCAGGTTTACCCTTCAGGAGGTATGCATGAATCAAGTATGTGTCTAATATAAAATTGGGATAACACCACCACACCTCTCCGATTTGTTCAATACAAAAGATACCATTCACCTATAGTGGTTTCGATGATCTTAAGTGGAGTTTTCATTCTACATATTTTCTTGTAAAATAGGTTTCTTCAAAAAAATTTACCTATCATAATACATTAGAATAAATACTACCTCCTAAAGCCAGCCCTCCCAAATAGCTAAACCCAGATAGTAAAAAACTATCTGCCACCTAGAGTTATTTCCCTTTGATACATGACAAATCCCACGAATACCCAAGTCATTGCCGAGTGGAAGGCATGCTCTCTATATTGATATAATTGTGGGGAGACTGGAAGAGTGCATTATGATTGGGTAAGTATTACTGAGTGTATATATATTATGATTGAGTAAGTATTATTGAGTGTATTTGTATTATTATTTGGTAAGTATTATTGAGTGTATATGTATTATTATTGGGTAAGTATTATTGAGTGTATATGTATTATTATTGGGTAAGTATTATTGAATGTATATGTATTATTATTGGGTAAGTATTATTGAATGTATTTGTATTATGATTGGGTAAGTATTATTGAGTGTATATGTATTATGATTTTGTAAGTATTATTGAGTATATTTGTATTATTATTTGGTAAGTATTATTGAGTGTATATGTATTATTATTGGGTAAGTATTATTGAATGTATATGTATTATTATTGGGTAAGTATTATTGAGTGTATTTGTATTATTATTGGGTAAGCATTATTGAATGTATATGTATTTTTATTGAGTAAGTATTATTGAGTGTATATGTATTATTATTTGGTAAGTATTATTGAGTGTATATGTATTATTATTTGGTAAGTATTATTGAATGTATATGTATTATTATTTGGTAAGTATTATTGAGTATATTTGTATTATTATTTGGTAAGTATTATTGAGTATATTTGTATTATTATTTGGTAAGTATTATTGAGTGTATATGTATTATTATTGGGTAAGTATTATTGAATGTATATGTATTATTATTGGGTAAGTATTATTGAGTGTATTTGTATTATTATTGGGTAAGCATTATTGAATGTATATGTATTTTTATTGAGTAAGTATTATTGAGTGTATATGTATTATGATTTTGTAAGTATTATTGAGTATATTTGTATTATTATTTGGTAAGTATTATTGAGTGTATATGTATTATTATTGGGTAAGTATTATTGAATGTATTTGTATTATTATTGGGTAAGTATTACTGAGTGTATTTGTATTATGATTGGGTAAGTATTATTGAATGTATATGTATTATTATTGGGTAAGTATTATTGAATGTATATGTATTATTATTGGGTAAGTATTACTGAGTGTATATGTATTATTATTGGGTAAGTATTACTGAGTGTATATGTATTATTATTGGGTAAGTATTATTGAGTGTATATGTATTATTATTGGGTAAGTATTATTGAATGTATATGTATTATTATTGGGTAAGTATTATTGAATGTATATGTATTATTATTGGGTAAGTATTACTGAGTGTATTTGTATTATGATTGGGTAAGTATTATTGAGTGTATATGTATTATTATTGGGTAAGTATTATTGAGTGTATATGTATTATTATTGGGTAAGTATTATTGAATGTATATGTATTATTATTGGGTAAGTATTATTGAATGTATATGTATTATTATTGGGTAAGTATTACTGAGTGTATATGTATTATTATTGGGTAAGTATTATTGAATGTATATGTATTATTATTGGGTAAGTATTACTGAGTGTATTTGTATTATGATTGGGTAAGTATTATTGAATGTATATGTATTATTATTTGGTAAGTATTATTGAGTGTATATGTATTATTATTGGGTAAGTATTATTGAGTGTATATGTATTATTATTGGGTAAGTATTATTGAGTGTATATGTATTATTATTGGGTAAGTATTATTGAGTGTATATGTATTATTATTGGGTAAGTATTATTGAGTGTATATGTATTATTATTGGGTAAGTATTATTGAGTGTATATGTATTATTATTGGGTAAGTATTATTGAGTGTATATGTATTATTATTGGGTAAGTATTATTGAATGTATATGTATTATTATTGGGTAAGTATTACTGAGTGTATATGTATTATTATTGGGTAAGTATTATTGAATGTATATGTATTATTATTGGGTAAGTATTACTGAGTGTATTTGTATTATTATTTGGTAAGTATTATTGAGTGTATATGTATTATTATTGGGTAAGTATTATTGAATGTATATGTATTATTATTGGGTAAGTATTACTGAGTGTATTTGTATTATTATTGGGTAAGCATTATTGAATGTATATGTATTATGATTTTGTAAGTATTATTGAGTGTATATGTATTATTATTGGGTAAGTATTATTGAATGTATATGTATTATTATTGGGTAAGTATTACTGAGTGTATATGTATTATTATTGGGTAAGTATTATTGAATGTATATGTATTATTATTGGGTAAGTATTACTGAGTGTATTTGTATTATTATTGGGTAAGCATTATTGAATGTATATGTATTATTATTGGGTAAGTATTACTGAGTGTATATGTATTATTATTGGGTAAGTATTATTGAGTGTATATGTATTTTTATTGGGTAAGTATTATTGAGTGTATTGTATTATGATTGGGTAAATATTTTTGAGTGTATTGTATTATTATTGGGTAAGTATTATTAAATGTATATGTATTATTATTGGGTAACTATTATTGAGTGTATTGAATTATGATTGGGTAAGTATTATTGAGTGTATAGGTGTTATGATTGGGTAAGTATTATTAAAGAAACAAACTTTACTAGAAAATAAATAATGGATTTTTCTTCAAACATGTTACCCAGTCAAAATACCATATGACTGTGCTATTTGTCATCAAATAGCCAAATTAGAGACTTAACTATAGCAGTACTGATGCATTCAGCTACACAATGCTCAGACCACTGTACAAAATTCTCCATTTCCATTGTAATTGTCAATAGTACATCCAATATTGCCTGAGTGATACTCTCATCATTTCATGAGATAACTGTGTGCTCTTGAGGACCTGTTTAATATGATCAGAGACAACAACTCTGGATTGGGATGGACTGATTGTCATTGTGGTTGCTTCATCAGTTGAGAACATATCTCTAATTTCTGGGGATTTCTGCCTCTAGATTGATCAGGTTTTTTTTCCATGTTTTATTTCCCACTACAGATGATCCTGAGTAAGCCACAGCCCACTTGGCTCTGCAATTATGGAAGGAGATGTGAACCCCAGCCCTTATGCTCTAGAACACTGTACCTGAAGTTAGCTGGAAAAGTGAGGTTCTTCCATTTCCTGAGATATGACCTCATATAAACGGTTTGTCCCAAGAAGCAAAGTTTTGACTGCCATTGGGACAACTATCAATGCAATGGCCTCATCATTAGGCAACCTAGAACAATGATGTCTGCTGTCACATTGAGTAAACCCCTGTAAGTGAAAGGATTCACAGACTAAGAGACAGTGTCTAGTAAGCAATGAAGCTTCCAATGAAATGATGTCAATGAGTATTTCTACAGGAGACATATTCTGATCAAGAGTTATTGTTGAGCTGAAATACAATGCATGCAAGAATTTAAGCTAGGTTTGAAATGTTTGGCACTCTGATCATGTGGCCATATGGCAGCCTGGCCATATTTGACCAGTACTGTGTAGAGACCATGTGATTGCATTGTGGTACTATACAATATGTCTCCAGCAGGATCTATGTACAGACATGGGGTTGGAATACATGATACTTGTTGTTGCTGTTGTAGGGTTTAACACCATTTTTTAGTGCAAGATAGGCTATATATGGCGGCCAGTATTAATGGTGGAGGAAGAACCCCGGAAATAACCACCGACCTACAAGAAGCTACCGGAAAGCTTTCTAACATACGCACATTGGCTGAGCCCAAGACTCGAACCCACACAGACAGGTGAGATGGCAGTGATCTGTAGTGAGCACTTTAGACCACTATGGCCACTTGGGGCCCTGGAATACATGATTTAAGATCATCATAAACAGTCTCATAAGGCATATTTAAGATGATGGGTGGAATGATCCCCTTCTCTGTGATTTTATAACTTTGGTTCTTTAGAACCATGGCTTTGAACTTGTATTTGATCTGCAGGATTGTTTCCCACAAGAAGAAGCCATATTAACTAGATTATCTTGAGAAAATAGCCACAAAGTGAGCTGCATGCGTTTTGGTACTACAGGTAGACTGAACCTTTAAAGTGCCAATGCACTGATGGCAGGATGGCACATAGAATGTTGATCAGTGTTTTAAAAAAAGCCTATAATTCAACATAATAGGCAGGATCAGCTTTGTTAATGACTTTGTTTCAGGTCAGGTTTTGGTGGCACAGTTTGATAGTGATGAAGCTGGGTCATTATATCCTCCATAACCTTGTGATATGTAATAAAAAAGAATGGTTGTCAAATTTATTATGCTGAAGTGCATTATGTTATATGTCATCTAAATGACTGGTTGTCAAATTCATTATGCTGAAGTGCATTATGTTATATGTCATCTAAATGACTGGTTGTCAAATTCATTATGCTGAAGTGCATTATGTTATATGTCATCTAACAGACTGGTTGTCAAATTCATTATGCTGACGTGCTTTATGTGTAATCTAAAAGACCGGTCCCTATTTGCTCTGGGCATGATGGCATCTCAGGAACTTACAGACCATGACTGTTACGTGTCTGTAATATTCTCCAAGTCAGCCACTAGACAGTGATAACAGTCAGTCTTGATTAGCATGTCAACAGATGCTGGAACGGTGGACCAAGCTATTGATGGAGAAAGACAATGCAATTCTGGTGGCTAAAAACTTTGATCCAGCCAAAAATAAGTTTGTGTGCATACATCACCATCTCTAGATAAATGGGGTAATACTGATGTCACCTGCGTAATCTGAAATGAAAATGGAGAAGATTGTCTAAAGTGGTTGCCAGCCATACTCACTGAATGTCCTGATTGTGACAAGATCACTAAGTGGAAATTATGCGGCAATATGATATGAGCTTTCTCTATCACCCACCAGAGCTGCACCTATTAAATACAATTATAGCAATGTGTGGGGACATAATAGCAACCTGTGCATGTACGTACCATGGGTATCCAAGCACATGAGAATAGCAGAGAAATGGCATCAAAATGACAGAACTTAGTTGCCAAAGAAAGAATGCAAATTTGTAATAATAGATGAAGTAAAATCCTTTTGAAAGAGAACACTCCTTCTATTTGCTTTAAAGAAGAAAACATCAAGAATACTTGCATGTGGATTGCAAGGCCTCTCTGTCTGTAGTGTGCTACTCTGCAAGATTGGAAGTAGTAAATGAAATGTGCACAAGATTTGGCACAATCCCTGTACCAAGGGGAGATCACTCTGATACATAGGTGGGCTGATGAATTTTAGCTAAAATGTTTTAGCCTGGAATGGCTGAATTTGTCAGATAGTAGTAGTACTCCTAAGGTATTAATGTATTTGAATAAGAAAACAATTTTAATTTCAACTTACCAGCTCATTACTCCCCATAGGCGAGCCAAACACAGAGTGTAATTAAAAGATGGGTCGATAAATGTCTCATACATGTGAAATGTTTCATAGGCAGAGTGATATAGGGGAAAGGAAAGCAAATCCCATCTTTTCTGAAATAAACCAAATTGTAACATATATTAGTGTAATAACGAAAAAGGTTTTTATGGTGTAATGCAATGCATGAAAACATCATGAGACATAATAAGAAAGTATTCAAATATGAATTAAGATTAGTTTATATTTTTGCCCCTGATTAATGTAATTTCAACAGTATATCTGTACATTTTATTAAATCAATGACAATCCAGTGACAAGAGTAGCACAGACTGTACATTAAACATATACCATGTTTCATACTTCTATTAAGTAAAATTCTCTTTAAATAATTGGATACCTTCTGAATCTGAATTCAAAAATGGTCTTCCAGATCTTAAATGGAAGCCATCCCAAAAATTTGGTTAGGTTAAAAGATGCAGACTAGATTTTCCTTCTTTCAGTCCTGGCAACCCTGACCTTTGACTTATAACCCCAGTTTCAATAAGTACTGTTTTATCTCAAATGTAACCATACACAAAATCTAGTTATGATTTCCAACACTGAACTAGAGTTATTTTGTGAAAAAAGTAGTTCAGTGGAAATCATTTTTACATCATCAATTCCAGTGACCATCACTGTTTATCTTTTGTCTCCAAAATAAAGATGTGGCTTCCTAATCCTAAATAAAAAAGCAATCCATAATCTGACGTACAAATTATATGATAAGCTACTCAAGATGCTGGATAGAAACCATTTCTCTTCCTAGAGCTGCTGTAACATTTACCTTTGACCCCAAAATCAACAGGTGTACTTCTTTATTTAATTTTAAGCCATTTACAAAGTGTGAGCAAGGTATTTGGTTTACAATTCAAAGACTTCTTTACTAATTGAAGCAAACCACATGAGACAATGCTATTTAACTGTATAGAATAAACTACATGACCCAATGCTATTTATCTGTATAGAGTAAACTGTATGAGCCAATGTATTTTCTGTATCTACAAGATTTTGTGAAAGAAGTGTTTTCATTTTCACACTAAAGAGTAAGGGGGGATAATTTTAGCCTTGAGTTTTCTGAACTCAAATCCCATTGTTCCATATCAATAATCTCTTGACTATATATCATATATCTACTCCTACTTTACATGACAGACCTATGTATGGTAGTAGAATGCATAAGTAAACAATGACATAGTTCTGCTGTTCAAAGATTACATAAGTAAATATTAAATTATTAATAGCCTATTAATCAGACATGATTTTGATCTTCCCTTCAAAAAGCTGAAACTGTGAAAGGTGGGTTTGGGGCATTTTACACGCATACAAATCTGCTCTTGGTGCAACTTGTGATCATAATATGTAACAAAATAATCAGTTGAAAAACTAACAAACTTATGAAAAATTTGATTAAGTTTACAATATTTATTGTAACATGAATTTTGTTCTCTAATACTATTGGTACTTAAGTTATTTCACGTGCATGTCAGTGTTCACATTGTAATTAAGTCTATAATTTGGCATTTTTTGCTGCCAACATATTACACTTATCTTTTCATAACAAATCTGTAAAATAAACACCCAAATACATCATCTATATGGTGGCGCTCTACAGTTTCGTACTTTGCATAGGGTTAGAATTTTAAAGAAAAATAATTTTCTGGGATTTCTTCACTGGTTATACTGGCAATATAATAAAGACTTTGTATATCTTAGGTGTTGGGAGAAGAACTTTCAATTCCCTTCATTTTGATGTATGATTGATGGGTGTACTTTAGGTTCTAGAGTATACAGCTTGGGCTAACATAAGATGTGCTCATGTAAACAAACTGCTAGCTCCGCATGGTCATTTTCACTCCCTGGACTTCAGAGGTAAATTGTAGAAAAATGGTACGATAACTTTTTTTACTTTTCAGATATTTTGTAATTTGTTCATTGCACTTTCAGAAACTGCTATTGCCTACTTCAGCAAAATTCGTTTTCCCTAGTTTAATAACTGCTAAAGTTAGTGTACTTTTGATTAGTTCTGGCTAATTTTTCAAGCACATGGGAGCATCCATTTTGTTATACCATGCGCTTAAATCATTTACAATTTCCACAAGTGCAGTATCCAAAGAAATATCAGCCACATTACATCAAAGTAGCATTGAGATATGCCAACATTATCTCCATTGTGCATGTTACAAATGCAAACAACTTCACCTCACATACGTCACTATCTGAAAAGTACATATTAACTGGTGAGCGCCCCCATAAAGAGCATTCGGGTGTATACCCATGGAGTTATATTTATTTCTGTTTGTATTAATATTGGCTCATTTAGTTTAAATTCACTGCAGTTTAGAACTTAAATGTCTTTACATTCCAAATTCTGCTTTAATTAAGCGGCTGCAGGTGGGCTTGAGAAGAGTTATGTCCCTTGCTATTGTACACAATACGACATAGACTAGTGGCAATTAGAAACCTCTGTGTGTCATTGTTTTTAAAAATGTTTCATTAATTTCACATTTCTCAAGGAAGATGCCATCAGTTCTTCTTTGAACTGGTAATAATTTGGATATTTTTCCCTGTTTTTTCATTGTCAAATTAAACTATTAACAAAATTTATTTTCTTGGTATTAAATAATTTTGTATTGACATATAAAAAAAATTCTATAGTATCATATGGTCATGGTTTATTAAGCTAAGTCAGAAATATTTCAAACTAAATTAACAGTTCAAGATATAATGACATATAAAAGAGCTTCAACTCAACATACAGAAGTCTGCAGCAAGTGTCACATTTGGACAGGCTCACATGAACAACATGGTTATGGAATAATTTATGTAACCTTTCGTGGGAAAAGAAAGATTGCTTTGGCTCACCGACTAAGGTTCTATGTTGAAACTATGGTAAATTCACTACCATATCAGTGTGACGTATCACATAGATGCCATACAAAAACATGATCATTTATCACTTGAACCAAAAAAGAGAAAATTTGGCTAGAAAAATCATGTAAAGCCTATGGTATAGGCCAAGGCAATATGGGCTAGGGGAGTGGTGTATACTGTGATAGCCAGGTACATTTAATAATTGTTACATGCATTCATTTAAAGGATTTAAAGTGTATGGATGTTCATTGGGTACAAAATTATTTATTGAATTAGCAAACATTGAATTTTGTACAAGTTTTCTGTTGCTTTTTTGTTTGCGTTTGATGTAGCATATGTACTTGTACTGAAGACTTGATTTCCTCTCCCTATCTTTTACTGTTCTATGATCTCATTCTGCTATGAGCTGAAATACTGGATCAGACTGAGTAGAACAATTCCATGAGACTTGGTCAGTGGGAGTGTAAAATTTCCTGTACCATACTCAGAGCTATGAGGGAATGAATGACATAATGTATCAAAATGTCTGCTCCATACTGATATTTTAGGTGCATAGGTAAAAATGATATTGTGCAAGCTCTCGCACTTATTTGTGTTTAGAAAGTGTGAAATTTTACTTAGCTTGACATCTAAGACAAAATTTCTTAGTAAATATTCAAGCTTTTTAATATAAGAAAGATTTAAATGTTTCCCATATAGCAGAAATTTTGAGTAATAGGATGCTAAATGGGCAAGTCAGTCACTCCAACTTTGGCCTTGTAGCAAAAAAGTGCCAATGTCGCATTTAAATTTCCTGTGCCTGGGCCTCACTTTCTATGTCCTTGGCACTTTTCTGGACAGGCAGTCTGTTCTGCTTCCTGCAGATTGCAGTTTGTACATTTAACTGTTAAAAAGGCACACAGTCCTTGAGTTTTGCTTTTATACATCGGTGGATTATATCGCTTGCAATTTCCAGCTCAGTCATACATTATGCACAATGTTCCCAATATCCTAGTTAGTTTTGGTATGTTCATAATTACATTTCCATTGATGTTGACAACACGCTGCAACATGTGACCCAACAATTAAGTTTTCTTCATTTCTTTCTTTCTCCAATTCAGGGCAAAGCTTGGGTGCACTTTATTTGGGCCACAGGAAGATAGTGATTCTTCATATACATCAATTCTTGGGCGCTTTATTTGTGGAGATGTAGAACCAGATTGCAACCTGAATAGGTTGGTCACTCTTGGATACTCGTAATCCATAGTCCTATGGTTGACTGTTGTATGAACTCTTGTGGACAAATAGCTATTTTCTTAGCTCTTCCTTTAGCCATGTTTTCTTAGATAGTGGCTAATGTGGGTTGATGTAGTATTAGTGACATCATGGTTACCAGTTGTTCCTGGTTGCGATGGATCTTAGACAGTATGTAACATCATAATCAGGCTGGGGCTTGAAATTGTTGGGGAAACACACCTACCCCCTTTTTTGGCATACAAGTCTGCATGTTTTGGTTTTATAATTAATGTTACCATATAAAGCAGTCAACATATTTGATTTTCATTGTAATCAATTATGTATGTAATCATCAATCACATTCCTGGTCCATGGAATGGTCTCACCAAGAGTTAATTCCCATTGACTTTTCATTTCAATTCTTTGACATACAAGCATTAGTGCAGATTCAAATTAGATTACTAGTGCCGGGGAAAAAAGTAATTATTTACAAACAATATATATATTTATGTCTACTGTTATGAATTTATAGCATCAAGGACTTTTTTTCTTAATCCAATGCTGGACAATTTTTGCACTATTACCTCAAACTTTATGGAATTTTCCTCACTTTTCTCAATGATTTACATGTATACATGACCCAAGTATAGTTTGCAACTTTGGAAATGATCTAAATACATTATTTGATGTTTGGATTGAAAAATAAAACAAATACTTCATATGCATTTATTCTTGAATGTCTTTCTTTAATGTCAAAATAATAGCATTTCCCAGTGACGTTAAAATACAGTTTTGACGTCATGAAGCTACATTTAAGTTACTTCAGAGGGGTATAGTAAATTAACTATGTGTTTGTAATTTTGGAAGTAAATACCATGTATGATATATCAATATGTTTGAAATTGACTGCAGAATATGACAAGTTTTTCAATAAGTTGAAAACACATCTTCAGTGGTTCTTTAAGGTGGCGCTCTACAGTTTCGTACTTTGCATAGGGTTAGAATTTTAAAGAAAAATAATTTTCTGGGATTTCTTCACTGGTTATACTGGCAATATAATAAAGACTTTGTATATCTTAGGTGTTGGGAGAAGAACTTTCAATTCCCTTCATTTTGATGTATGATTGATGGGTGTACTTTAGGTTCTAGAGTATACAGCTTGGGCTAACATAAGATGTGCTCATGTAAACAAACTGCTAGCTCCGCATGGTCATTTTCACTCCCTGGACTTCAGAGGTAAATTGTAGAAAAATGGTACGATAACTTTTTTTACTTTTCAGATATTTTGTAATTTGTTCATTGCACTTTCAGAAGCTGCTATTGCCTACTTCAGCAAAATTCGTTTTCCCTAGTTTAATAACTGCTAAAGTTAGTGTACTTTTGATTAGTTCTGGCTAATTTTTCAAGCACATGGGAGCATCCATTTTGTTATACCATGCGCTTAAATCATTTACAATTTCCACAAGTGCAGTATCCAAAGAAATATCAGCCACATTACATCAAAGTAGCATTGAGATATGCCAACATTATCTCCATTGTGCATGTTACAAATGCAAACAACTTCACCTCACATACGTCACTATCTGAAAAGTACATATTAACTGGTGAGCGCCCCCTATGGTGGCGCTCTCCAGTTTCGTACTTTGCACAGGGTTAGATTTTTAAAGAAAAATAATTTTCTGGGATTTCTTCACTGGTTATACTGGCAATATAATAAAGACTTTGTATATCTTAGGTGTTGGGAGAAGAACTTTCAATTCCCTTTATTTTGATGTATGATTGATGGGTGTACTTTAGGTTCTAGAGTATACAGCTTGGGCTAACATAAGATGTGCTCATGTAAACAAACTGCTAGCTCCGCATGGTCATTTTCACTCCCTGGACTTCAGAGGTAAATTGTAGAAAAATGGTACGATAACATTTTTTACTTTTCAGATATTTTGTAATTTGTTCATTGCACTTTCAGAAGCTGCTATTGCCTACTTCAGCAAAATTCGTTTTCCCTAGTTTAATAACTGCTAAAGTTAGTGTACTTTTGATTAATTCTGGCTAATTTTTCAAGCACATGGGAGCATCCATTTTGTTATACCATGCGCTTAGATCATTTACAATTTCCACAAGTGCAGTATCCAAAGAAATATCAGCCACATTACATCAAAGTAGCATTGAGATATGCCAACATTATCTTCATTGTGCATGTTACAAATGCAAACAACTTCACCTCACATACGTCACTATCTGAAAAGTACATATTAACTGGTGAGCGCCCCCATAAAGAGCATTCGGGTGTATACCCATGGAGTTATATTTATTGCTGTTTGTATTAATATTGGCTCATTTAGTTTAAATTCACTGCAGTTTAGAACTTAAATGTCTTTACATTCCAAATTATGCTTTAATTAAGCGGCTGCAGGTGGGCTTGAGAAGAGTTATGTCCCTTGCTATTGTACACAATACGACATAGACTAGTGGCAATTAGAAACCTCTGTGTGTCATTGTTTTTAAAAATGTTTCATTAATTTCACATTTCTCAAGGAAGATGCTATCAGTTCTTCTTTGAACTGGTAATATTTTGGATATTTTTCCCTGTTTTATCATTGTCAAATTAAACTATTAACAAAATTTATTTTCTTGGTATTAAATAATTTTGTATTGACATATAAAAAAAATTCTATAGTATCATATGGTCATGGTTTATTAAGCTAAGTCAGAAATATTTCAAACTAAATTAACAGTTCAAGATATAATGACATATAAAAGAGCTTCAACTCAACATACACAAGTCTGCAGCAAGTGTCACATTTGGACAGGCTCACATGAACAACATGGTTATGGAATAATTGATGTAACCTTTCGTGGGAAAAGAAAGATTGCTTTGGCTCACCGACTAAGGTTCTACGTTGAAACTATGGTAAATTCACTACCATATCAGTGTGACGTATCACATAGATGCCATACAAAAACATGATCATTTATCACTTGAACCAAAAAAGAGAAAATTTGGCTAGAAAATCATGTAAAGCCTATGGTGAATGCCAAGGCAATATGGGCTAGGGGAAGTGGTGTATACTGTGATAGTCAGGTACATTTAATAATTGTTACATGCATTCATTTAAAGGATTTAAAGTGTATGGATGTTCATTGGGTACAAAATTATTTATTGAATTAGCAAACATTGAATTTTGTACAAGTTTTCTGTTGCTTTTTTGTTTGCATTTGATGTAGCATATGTACTTTTACTGAAGACTTGATTTCCTCTCCCTATCTTTTACTGTTCTCTGATCTCATTCTGCTACGAGCTGAAATACTGGATCAGACTGAGTAGAACAATTCCATGAGACTTGGTCAGTGGGAGTGTAAAGTTTCCTGTACCATACTCAGAGCTATGAGGGAATGAATGACATAATGCATCAAAATTTCTGCTCCATACTGATATTTTAGGTGCATAGGTAAAAATGATATTGTGCAAGCTCTCGCACTTATTTGTGTTTAGAAAGTGTGAAATTTTACTTAGCTTGACATCTAAGACAAAATTTCTTAGTAAATATTCAAGCTTTTTAATATAAGAAAGATTTAAATGTTTCCCATATGGCAGAAATTTTGAGTAATAGGATGCTAAATGGGCAAGTCAGCCACTCCAACTTTGGCCTTGTAGCAAGAAAGTGCCAACATCGCATTTAAATTTCCTGTGCCTGGGCCTCACATTCTATGTCCTTGGCACTTTTCTGGACAGGCAGCCTGTTCTGCTTCCTGCAGATTGCAGTTTGTACATTTAACTGTTAAAAAGGCACACAGTCCTTGAGTTTTGCTTTTATACATCGGTGGATTATATCGCTTGCAATTTCCAGCTCAGTCATACATTATGCACAATGTTCCCAATATCCTAGTTAGTTTTGGTATGTTCATAATTACATTTCCATTGATGTTGACAACACGCTGCAACATGTGACCCAACAATTAAGTTTTCTTCATTTCTTTCTTTCTCCAATTCAGGACAAAGCTTGGGTGCACTTTATTTGGGCCACAGGAAGATAGTGATTCTTCATATACATCAATTCTTGGGCGCTTTATTTGTGGAGATGTAGAACCAGATTGCAGCCTGAATAGGTTGGTCACTCTTGGATACTCATAATCCATAGTCCTATGGTTGACTGTGTTGTATGAACTCTTGTGGACAAATAGCTATTTTCTTAGCTCTTCCTTTAGCCATGTTTTCTTAGATAGTGGCTAATGTGGGTTGATGTAGTATTAGTGACATCATGGTTACCAGTTGTTCCTGGTTGTGATGGATCTTAGACAGTATATAACATAATCAGGCTGGGGCTTGAAATTGTTGGGAAACACACCTACCCCTCTTTTTTGGCATACAAGTCTGCATGTTTTGGTTTTATAATTAATTTTACCATATAAAGCAGTCAACATATTTGATTTTCATTGTAATCAATTATGTATGTAATCATCAATCACATTCCTGGTCCATGGAATGGTCTCACCAGGAGTTAATTCCCCCTGACTTTTCATTTCAATTCTTTGACATACAAGCATTAGTGCAGATTCAAATTAGATTACTAGTGCCGGAGAAAAAAGTAATTATTTACAAACAAAATATATATTTATGTCTACTGTTACGAATTTATAGCATCAAGGACTTTTTTTCTTAATCCAATGCTGGACAATTTTTGCACTATTACCTCAAACTTTATGGAATTTTCCTCACTTTTCTCACTTGATTTACATGTATACATGACCCAAGTATAGTTTGCAACTTTGGAAATGATCTAAATACATTATTTGATGTTTGGATTGAAAAATAAAACAAATACTTCATATGCATTTATTCTTGAATGTCTTTCTTTAATGTCAAAATAATAGCATTTCCCAGTGACGTTAAAATACAGTTTTGACGTCATGAAGCTACATTTAAGTTACTTCAGAGGGGTATAGTAAATTAACTATGTGTTTGTAATTTTGGAAGTAAATACCATGTATGATATATCAATATGTTTGAAATTGACTGCAGAATATGACAAGTTTTTCAATAAGTTGAAAACACATCATCAGTGGTTCTTTAAGGTGGCGCTCTCCAGTTTCGTACTTTGCACAGGGTTAGATTTTTAAAGAAAAATAATTTTCTGGGATTTCTTCACTGGTTATACTGGCAATATAATAAAGACTTTGTATATCTTAGGTGTTGGGAGAAGAACTTTCAATTCCCTTTATTTTGATGTATGATTGATGGGTGTACTTTAGGTTCTAGAGTATACAGCTTGGGCTAACATAAGATGTGCTCATGTAAACAAACTGCTAGCTCCGCATGGTCATTTTCACTCCCTGGACTTCAGAGGTAAATTGTAGAAAAATGGTACGATAACATTTTTTACTTTTCAGATATTTTGTAATTTGTTCATTGCACTTTCAGAAGCTGCTATTGCCTACTTCAGCAAAATTCGTTTTCCCTAGTTTAATAACTGCTAAAGTTAGTGTACTTTTGATTAATTCTGGCTAATTTTTCAAGCACATGGGAGCATCCATTTTGTTATACCATGCGCTTAGATCATTTACAATTTCCACAAGTGCAGTATCCAAAGAAATATCAGCCACATTACATCAAAGTAGCATTGAGATATGCCAACATTATCTTCATTGTGCATGTTACAAATGCAAACAACTTCACCTCACATACGTCACTATCTGAAAAGTACATATTAACTGGTGAGCGCCCCCTATACAAATAATCCCATATATTCACTTGTCTAATTGTCCACTGAACACAACCTGCTGATATGCCAGTTAAGCTCTTTTTGCGGCTTTAAGAAAGATTTTTTTTTAGTCTTCATTTTTGTCACCAATAATTTTGTTGGCTCAATGTGCAATCATTTCTTTTCCTTCTCAACGAAAGCCTTTTTCCTTTCAAGCTCCAGCTTGTATTGGCAACATGCAGTACACATATTCTGACAGAGGGCTTCATTTTTTCCATATGCAGCATTTTTTGTAGGTGCGGTTCCAGACTCTTTTAACCACGACTTCTGTAATGTATATATTGCAGAGTGCACAAAATGCCAGTCCTCGAGCGTTCAGTTTTCTTAGAAAGTGACCAACTAAATTTCCATCCACAATTCATTCCAGCCATTCCCATTCATTTTTTTAAAAAACCTTTATCTAAACATTTTGTGTCATCGTCTCTCTCAACAACTAGGAATGCCATATTTTTGCAACCACGCTCCTTCTTTCCATTGCCATCAGTTTCCTTTACAGGAAGATTCATTGGATGAATTTAAACTTTTGACTAATCAGAATACTCTTTACAAGAGTCATGGGCTAACTAATATATGGAGAGAATACAAGGGTTGTTGTGGAATGGGACTGAAAATAACTGTTAAAAACCTGGAAAAAAATGGATCCGACATTATTTTAAAAAATGGACTATATCAAGAAAAATCAGATTCAAGTCAGAAGAAAAGTGGAATTTTGCTTAAAAACAGAGAAAAATCATGTCTGATTAATACTGGCCGCCATGTATAACCTATCTTGTGCTGAAAAATAGCATTAAACAATACAACAAAATGATAAGATCAGGTGAACTTAAACATGTGAAACGATAACAGTACATTCTATACAATTTATTGCCATATTCATATATGCATAATGCACATTCAACTGTCAGCAGCATACACCATATTTGTTGTCACATACTGGGCCAGACGATTTACTCAGTTGGGTGAACATTCCATGCAGTCAGTAAATCTGTTGTATTATTTATGAATCCAAGAAAGAAGAATATTTCTATCTTTGCATAGAAAGTCATCTCCAAAAACTATGTTAACATAATTACATTGAGACCACCTGTATTAAGCAAACATTTTGGCATTTCACATATTGATTTGTAAATTTGTCATGTTTATCTTAAGACAACTTACATGATCATATGTGTACCACATGTCAATACTGGGCACTCCTGCTCTCTGGTAGAATGTAGCCATGTCACTGCTGGCTCCCAGGGAATAATACACACTGAAAGGGGGAAAAAACTATAAAGAAGATTATACAATGTACTGTTCATACTTCAGTTAAATGCATCTGATTGTGAACAGAAAGCTGGATTTGCTTTGTTTACCCTGATCAGGTCTATGATTTTCAATCTAATTTTTATTTGAAGCAAACAACATGGATCCAGTCAACTGGTACACTTTGTGGCAACAAAAATCCAGTATGATAATGCAGTATTTGACAGCATAGGATCCATTATTCTGGTGCAATATTTGACAGCACATGTTCAGTCTGATAGTGCAATGTTTGACAGCATAGATCCAGTCTGATAGTGCAATGTTTGACAGCATAGATCCAGTCTGATAGTGCAATGTTTGACAGCATAGATCCAGTCTGATAGTGCAATGTTTGACAGCATAAATCCAGTCTGATAGTGCAATGTTTGACAACAAAGATTCAGTCTGATAGTGCAATGTTTGACAACATAGATCCAGTCTGATAGTGCAGTGTTTGACAACATAGATCCAGTCTGTTAGTTTACAGACTAATGAAGAACTAGAGCTAAGGCAACGAGGGTTACAAATCCTTCTAAGAGATATGCCATGACAGCCATCCAATACCAGGACTAGAGCCCAAGGCAATAAGAATTCAAAATCTTACTAAGATATATTTCATGACAGCCATCCTATACCATTTCAGACAGGATTCCAGCCCTTAACCAACTGATGTGAGTCAAAGCTGATGCATGAGCCAATAATTGGAGGGAAAAAATAAAACATCAGTATAGTGTAATCATTAAGATGCATTGACAGTTTCATCAGCACAGGAATGAAATAAAATTTGATTAGGCTAGTTGTAATAGGATTAATGATACAGAGGATGTGACAGACAAAACAAAAAGAAATATAAACATCAGTCAGGGATGAAAAATAGGTCACAGTAACCTATAGCTTCATGATGGCTAAGTTACTCTCCTTGAAATGCATCTGCATACCAAGTAACATGAATGTAGGTGAAAAAGTGCCCAAGATATGGGCACATCACTCAAAAGTGAAATAATAGGTTGGTGACCTTTTAGTATGGTTGAATCACTGCCTTTTGGGATGTATATGCATGCCAATTTTCATGTGTAGGTGACATAGGGTACCAAAACATTGAGGGTGTAATTAATAAAAAGTTAAAAATAAAGTCATTCAACCATAGAAATTAGGGCACAGTGACCAAGTTTTAGTATGGTGGAGTTAATCTCCTTGAGAAGCATCTATATACCAGTTTTCATCAATTTTATGTTACATTTAGTCCAAGATATTCAATATGAAATGACAGGATAAAGCTAAAATTAGAGTCAGCGTGGAGTGAACATTAGGTTATAATGACCTGACTTTTAGTATGGTTAAGTTACTCTCCTTGAGACGTATATACATAATAATTTTCATGTATAGGTGAAATATGTTTAAAGGTATTGAGAGTCTAACAAATGAATATCTGAAAATAAAGTCATTCATGCATGAAAACTTGGTGCAGTGATCTAGGCTTGGTCTGTTTGAGTATATCTCCTGTAGATGCATATAAGTGCCAGCTGTCATGCATGTGGATGAAACAGGGTAAAAAAAGATATGGGTGTAAATACAAAAGTTACCATGGTGACCCTATAATGGTATGAGTTAGTTACCCTCATTGAGTTGCATTCACAGATCAATTTTCACAAGTGTAAATGAAACAGATCCAAGGTACTGGGGGCACAATGAATGAAGTAAAATGCAATAATTGAAAAGCAATTCCCCTCCTAATTTTACTGGCAGCAGTTTCATAAAATCAATAACAAAATCAATGGCAAAATCATGTTTTATTTTTCTTTGAAAAAATTTCCAATGCTTGTGAACATCATCATGGCCAACAAACCAGCTGGAATCTTGGAGTAATCCAGTTTTGTGTAGCCAGCCTGGCATTAGGTACTAAACAATTCCATCAAGGAGAAAAGAATTCAGTATGGATTTGTTTCCGATACCATGGTACAGACAAAGTTGCCATGTCATGGGTAACATTATATAACTTACTATTCAGCCAGTGGAATGAGATTCATATAGTTGTATACAATACTGTGTTATAGTGAGGTGTTTTATAGAAAATGAAACACATATTATTTCAGTATATACATGGGTAATAACAGTAATGAAATGATGCAGTTTGACACTATTTGAAAATATACACAGGTAATGTAGTAATTGTAGTAATTAATTAATTCAATGTCTTACTTACCTAGGTTCCCCAGTTCCATTCCCTGGATTTACCTTGTTCCAAATATCATACAGGGTTTTATAGGAGGAATTGAGGTCTGGGTTTGGAACCTTCAAAAAATATTTTTAAAAATGTTAAAATTAAATTAGTGTCTTCTAGCCAAACATTACCAAAATAATAACATCAATCACCTCTAATTAAATCCACCTTCTTGTTAGCTATATCACAGATACAGATAAATGATTCTGTCTCACTCATAAACTCCTCAAATGTGTCAAACTTTCACAATCTTTAGGTTGTAGGCAAAATGACTGTTTAATTGAAATAATGCCATGATGTCAAATGTAAATTGAAATAAAGCCATGATATCAATTATAAATTTAAATAATAACATGATATAAATTGTACATAATAAATAATTCCATGACATTAATTTTAGACTGATATAATGCCATGATATATATTAATTGTAAATGGAAATAATGCCATGATATCAATTGTAAACTGAAATTATGCCATGATATCAATTGTAAATTGAAATAATGGCAAGATATTAATTGTAAATTGAAATAATGCCATGATATCAATTGTAAATTTAAATGCCATGATGTCAATTATAAATTGAAATTATGCCATGATATCAATTGTAAATTGAAATGCCATGATCTCAATTATAAATTGAAATTATGCCATGATATCAACTGCAAATTGAAATAATATCATGATGTCAATTGTAAATTGAAATTATGCCATCATGTCAATTGTAAATTGAAATAATGGCAAGATATTAACTGTAAATTGAAATAATGCCATGATATCAATTGTAAATTGAAATTATGCCATGATATTAATTGTAAATTGAAATAATGCCATGAAATTAATTGCAAATTGAAAAAATGGCAAGATATTAAGTGTAAATTGAAATTATGCCATGATATTAATTGTAAATTGAAATTATGCCATGATATTAATTGTAAATTGAAATAATGCAATGATATTAATTGCAAATTGAAAAAATGGCAAGATATTAAGTGTAAATTGAAATTATGCCATGATATCAATTGTAAATTGAAATTATGCCATATCAATTGTAAATTGAAATAATGCCATGATATCAATTGCAAATTGAAATGGCAAGATATTAAATGTAAATTGAAATTATGCCATGATATCAATTGCAAATTGAAATAATGGCAAGATATTAATCGTAAATTGAAATAATGCCATGATATTAATTGTAAATTGAAATAATGCCATGATATTAATTGTAAATTGAAATAATGGCAAGATATTAAATGTAAAATGAAATAATGGCAAGATATTAATTGTAAATTGAAATAATGCCATGATATTAATTGTAAATTGAAATAATGGCAAGATATTAATTGCAAATTGAAATAATGGCAAGATATTAATTGTAAATTGAAATAATGCCATGATATTAATCGTAAATTGAACTAATGGCAAGATATTAATTGCAAATTGAAATAATGGCAAGATATTAATTGTAAATTGAACTAATGGCAAGATATTAATTGTAAATTGAACTAATGGCAAGATATTAATTGTAAATTGAAATAATGCCATGATATTAATTGTAAATTGAACTAATGGCAAGATATTAAATGTAAAATGAACTAATGGCAAGATATTAATTGTAAATTGAAATAATGGCAAGATATTAATTGTAAATTGAAATAATGGCAAGATATTAAATGTAAAATGAACTAATGGCGGGCAGAAAAGATTACATGAAAATGAGCTAGACTGACTTCAAGTACACTGTTCAATGTGAATGCATTGTAAACAAATAATACAACAAGTTAGTGTAACACAAACACTTTGCTTACAGCACACTCATATATAAACTGAGGGGTTCAAGCAGGGCTCGAAATTAGTGGTGGTCCGCTAGCCCAAGGCTAGTAAATTTCCTGTCGGACTAGTAACTATCATAATGTTATTAGTCTGATGGGCTAGTAAGTTTTGTTTATCAACAGTCAGTGTTTGTTTACTCAATACCCTAATAAAGACATAACTTCAGCATATATTCTGTAGAATCAACGCATTGACCATTGTAAACACAGTCATAAAATATTAGCATGAGAAGATGAAGTCAATTTCTCTTCAGAAATGTGTTTCTATTGCAAGAAGCCATCTGATTATGTGCATTTCACTTAACAGTGCCAATCATGGTTCGCCCTTAACTAACAACGGAAGTTTGGTAATTGATATCCTAATTAATCTGACAGGGAATTAAATGAAAAATTACCTGGTTTCACACTTTATTAACGTGACCACAGTAACAAACTACAAAACAACAACACATAGCATCAACTATTCAATGAAATTAGTTTGCATCATGCTTGTTTCTTTCCTTTTTTTTTTTTTTTGCTTGCTAGCCAAACGTGCCGAGAGTCACAAACGGGGAACTGCATAATTTATGTTTGCATCAAAATAATTATAAGAATTAGATCAGTTTATTATGATTACATTACTGACACATCATTTCCATGCAACTACTTTTTCTATGACAAAATTTTTTTAAAAAAAATATATTTCCCATATAAGACTGAAAAAATTTATATTTATATCCAAGCAGAATGCCGTACATTTGTTGGAAATTAAAATTTCTTTGCATGGGCATCAAAGATTTTAAAATTTTCCTGCTTATTATTAATTTCAACAATACACTGAGGTCTGATTAATTAAGAATGCTTACTAAACTTATGCTATTAATGATGAGACCATAATTGGAGCAGTTGAATACAACGCGCAATCAGATGACTTCGTTTGATGGGAACAGACATTTTCCAAAGTGTACATTATCTTTTGATGTTAATATTTTATAACAGTGCTTAAAATAGCCACTGCTTAGATCCTGCAAAACATCGCTGAAGTCAAGACTTTATTAGGGAGATGCCATTTGGGGGGGGGGGGGGGGCACAAAGGCACGTGTTTTGAAACGTGTTTCTTGCTCAGACTTTCTTATATAAAGGACACTGACATTCTTTTTCTTGCTTTAAATAATTTGCGTCAGCTATACTGTAACATCTCGTATTTCAAAAAGAGGCATAATTCCCGCCTTATAAGACAGGCAAAATGTGGCATTTTATAAAAGGTGTTCAGCCTCCGGAAAAAAGCAAATGTGGAATGAAAATGACATTAAAGAGAAGAATAATTCTTATGATAAGGAAAAGCATAATCTGACGTTTCAGAAGACATTGACAAAAGATAGGGAATGGCTGAATTATGATGAGGACAAGAACGTTATGCGGTGTAACTGGTGTATAGAATTCGCAAAAACAAACACAGAAAACATCGAGTTTTGTTGCAGGTTGTTCAAACTTTAAAATTGAATCAGAGATGAAAATGGTGAAGAGTGACTGGAGATCTTGTTTGAGACCTTGGGTTCTTTCCTACCTACTCTTTATAATGTTCCATACAAATGACATTCCAACATATGATCCATCACCAGCAATACATGTGTGGAATGTTTCAGAGAGACGGGTAAGGAGACCAAAACAAACCCCATATGGACCCAGATTGCAGGTGGAGGATGAGAAAGGACACCTGGATCCCTTTCTAGAATTGGATCCAGATTATCTTTAGAAACAAGAAATGTTAATTGAATGATTGATGATTTGAAGTAGGATTTATACTTCTGTATCTCTGCATTTCATATGATAATGATAATTATGAAAGAAAATTTTAGTTAATCTCAATACAAGTGTGTGACATAGTTTTGTGGACAGGACTAGTAAATTTCTCAGTACACTAGTCCTTCTGGCTACCAAGAAATTTGTGTTAAATTCAAGCCCTGGGTTGGCAATGTCAAGGACAAAGCAAAGTGCATTCACTGTCCATATGTTGCTATCAGAAAATTAGTTCCCAACTTAAAACCATTCTACCTCAAAAAGTGTATCAAACCCAAATGAAAACAAGAACAATCATCTATTAAGTGGAAGTGTGCAATATGAGGGAAGCTAACCTCATTTTCGAAACATCCAGTCAGCAACAACAAGGTTTCCCAAACCTAAGCAAGCTTAACTATAATGATCTGAGCAACAACAAACTTTCTCATCACATAAGTTTAAAACTGATTCTGGGAGGATTTACAGGAATTATTATTTGTTATTTTTACTGAAATTATTAATTGTTATCCATACTAGAAAATAACTGAAATGACCAACTCACAAAGCATTACTATGTGATCCATACTAGAAAATAACCAAAATGACCAACTCACAAAGCATTATTATGTTATCCATACTAGAAAATAACCAAAATGACCAACTCACAAAGCATTACTATGTGATCCATACTAGAAAATAACCAAAATGACCAACTCACAAAGCATGACTATGTTATCCATACTAGAAAATAACCAAAATGACCAACTCACAAAGCATTATTATGTGATCCATATTAGAAAATAACCAAAATGACCAACTCACAAAGCATTACTATGTGATCCATATTAGAAAATAACCAAAATGACCAACTCACAAAGCATTACTATGTTATCCATATTAGAAAATAACCAAAATGACCAACTCACAAAGCATTACTAAGTGATCCATATTAGAAAATAACCAAAATGACCAACTCACAAAGCATTATTATGTTATCCATATTAGAAAATAACCAAAATGACCAACTCACAAAGCATGACTATGTTATCCATACTAGAAAATAACCAAAATGACCAACTCACAAAGCATTATTATGTGATCCATATTAGAAAATAACCAAAATGACCAACTCACAAAGCATTACTATGTGATCCATATTAGAAAATAACCAAAATGACCAACTCACAAAGCATTACTATGTGATCCATACTAGAAAATAACCAAAATGACCAACTCACAAAGCATTACTAAGTGATCCATATTAGAAAATAACCAAATTGACCAACTCACAAAGCATTACTATGTGATCCATACTAGAAAATAACCAAAATGACCAACTCACAAAGCATTACTAAGTGATCCATATTAGAAAATAACCAAATTGACCAACTCACAAAGCATTACTATGTGATCCATACTAGAAAATAACCTAAATGACCAACTCACAAAGCATTACTAAGTGATCCATATTAGAAAATAACCAAATTGACCAACTCACAAAGCATTACTATGTTATCCATATTAGAAAATAACCAAAATGACCAACTCACAAAGCATTACTAAGTGATCCATACTAGAAAATAACCAAAATGACCAACTCACAAAGCATTATTATGTTATCCATATTAGAAAATAACCAAAATGACCAACTCACAAAGCATTATTATGTGATCCATACTAGAAAATAACCAAAATGACCAACTCACAAAGCATGACTATGTTATCCATACTAGAAAATAACCAAAATAACCAACTCACAAAGCATTACTATGTGATCCATACTAGAAAATAACCAAAATGACCAACTCACAAAGCATTGTTTTTTATGAATAGTGACTCCTACCAAGGTTACATAAATCAAGTTAATTGATTCTTCCAGCAAAGGTGCATGAAAAACATATAAAATGCAAAACTTGGCCCAAAAAGTCAGGAGTTCAAAATAAATATAAATGCATCCTAGTTGTCTTGTATGGTCTAGCATTCCTGCTGAAATTAAGTTACAAATGATTATCACATTGACAACCTATGTACCAAGTTTGGTAAATACCCTAACCAGTATTGATTGAATGATTTTAACATGAATAACCTACGTACCAAGTTTGGTAAATACCCCAAGCAGTGTTGAGTGAATGGTTATCACATAGGCAACCTATGTACCAAGTTTGGTAAATACCCCAAGCAGTGTTGAGTGAATGGTTATCACATTGACAGCCTATGTATTAAGTTTGGTAAATACCCCAAGCAGTGTTGAGTGAATGGTTATCACATTGACAGCCTATGTATTAAGTTTGGTAAATACCCCAAGCAGTGTTGAGTGAATGGTTATCACATTGACAGCCTATGTACCAAGTCAGGTAAATACCCCAAGCAGTGTTGAGTGAATGGTTATCACATTGACAACCTATGTACCAAGTTAGGTAAATACCCCAAGCAGTGTTGAGTGAATGGTTATCACATTGACAGCCTATGTATTAAGTTTGGTAAATACCCCAAGCAGTGTTGAGTGAATGGTTATCACATTGACAGCCTATGTATTAAGTTTGGTAAATACCCTAAGCAGTGTAAGAGGAGATAGGGTTATGGACAGATAAACGGACAGTCAAAACCAATAATAATATCTCGCATGCTTTTAAGAGCATGGGAATAAAAACGCCACATACCATTTTGGCAGCATGATAGAGAGGGTCATGAAGAAGTGGACTTGTACCAGCCACTAGAGTATCTATGTAGTCCACCGCATAGTCCACGTTTATGTAGGCTACAGCTCTCTCATACAGCACCTTCATGTATTCCTGCAGGGAAAGAAGAATTCCAATTAATTTTGCTATGACACCTTTAATTGTAAGTAGAGACAAACTACTGAGAAATCACACACTTGTTTATATCTTTCTCTAAGGCTTGTTTTGTGATTTTTTTTAATGATTGATTTCATTTAATCAACAGTAGTATTTTCACATGATCCAGATGCAACCGAGCACTCAGTATCAAAATAGATAAAAATTGGTTCAAAACATTTTTTGTATCTTTCTTTACCCAAAGTTTGATTCCATTTCACTTAAAGGAATGTCCTCCTTACAGTATTTATGTCTAACAGTGTCTAATTTCTCTATCAATGCCCTCCTTACAGTATTTATGTCTATTTATGTCTAACAGTGTCTAATTTCTCTATCAATGCCCTCCTTACAGTATTTATGTCTAACAGTGTCTAATTTCTCTATCAATGCCCTCCTTACAGTATTTATGTCTAACAGTGTCTAATTTCTCTATCAATGCCCTCCTTACAGTATTTATGTCTAACAGTGTCTAATTTCTCTATCAATGCCCTCCTTACAGTATTTATGTCTAACAGTGTCTAATTTCTCTATCAATGCCCTCCTTACAGAATTTATGTCTAACAGTATCTAATTTCTCTATCAATGCCCTCCTTACAGTATTTATGTCTAACAGCATCTAATTTCTCTTTCAATGCCCTCCTTACAGTATTTATGTCTAACAGTGTCTAATTTCTCTATCAATGTCATCCTTACAGTATTTATGTCTAACAGTGTCTAATTTCTCTATCAATGTCATCCTTACAGTATTTATGTCTAACAGTGTCTAATTTCTCTATCAATGCCCTCCTTACAGTATTTATGTCTAACAGTGTCTAATTTCTCTATCAATGCCCTCCTTACAGTATTTATGTCTAACAGTGTCTAATTTCTCTATCAATGCCCTCCTTACAGTATTTATGTCTAACAGTGTCTAATTTATCTATCAATGCCCTCCTTAGAGTCTTTATGTCTAACAGTGTCTAATTTCTCTATCAATGCCCTCCTTAGAGTCTTTATTTTAGCTGAGTCTATAGTTATAAGTATTTAAGTTTATATTTATAAGCATTTGAGTTTATATTAATAAACATTTGAGGTCTCTCTGTTTTCAACTGTTAATAAGTTTGATATTAATGTTATTGAACCCTCATTCATATCTGACCATCAAGAACTTTACAACTTACTTGATTTCTGATAGTTTCACAGTTTTTTTGTATATTAATGTGTGGAATTCTTAATACACCTTTTAGGATCTTGGATTGTACATGCATGTCTTGAACCTTGTCTTTAGGCTAATGTAATAGAAAAGCACCTTAACTGTACATGCATGTCTTGAACCTTGTCTTTAAGCTAATGTAACAGTAAAGCACCTTAACTGTACATGCATGTCTTTAACCTTGCCTTTGTAAAGCACCTTGACTGTACATGCATGTCTTTAACCTTGCCTTTGTAAAGCACCTTGACTGTACATGCATGTCTTTAACCTTGCCTTTGTAAAGCACCTTGACTGTACATGCATGTCTTTAACCTTGCCTTTGTAAAGCACCTTGACTGTACATGCATGTCTTTAACCTTGCCTTTGGAAAGCACCTTGACTGTACATGCATGTCTTTAACCTTGCCTTTGTAAAGCACCTTGACTGTACATGCATGTCTTTAACCTTGCCTTTGGACTAAAGTACCAGTGTAGCACCCCGACTGTGGAATGGATATCTTGCAATTTTTTGCCCAATGTCCCCTTAATCCTGACCTGTGCACCCCACTGGGGATGCTTTTTCATCAGGAAAAAATCTAAATATATATCCAAGACTTTTTTTAGTGGATGTCCATCCATTATCACTAGCAATTTAGCCTGAAAGTGATAAACACTGAAATAACAACTAGCATCCATTTTAAAACAATGGGTCTGCCAATGAAACCATTTTGGGTTTTTGGTAGTTGGCCAAGTTGCAAATTAAAACAGTATGTATGTCAATGAAACCTTACAGGGTTTGTGTTAGTCGGCCAAGCTGCAGTTTCAAACAATGTGTCTGCAATGTAAAATCTTTGATGGTCACTAGTGCAACATATTATCAAGGTTCAAGTCATACCTACAGCAAAGAAGAAGACTTTATTTTGAGATAAAATTAGTAACAAAACTAGACAAAATTTATGCAAATATATCATGTCATTAAATCATTTATTAACTTGGAAAGAAAGATAATTACAACATCAGTATTTATTTTAATAAATGCTGGTAGTGATCTAGTAGGATCCAGAAAGGTAAAATCCATTCTGCAGCTCCTTTCAGGTATACCAATATTCAAACATGCTAACATTTTCATAAGTTACTACTGCATAGTATAAATTGTTGATTGCAATAATGTAAGTGTCCAAGAATATAATGATAATACAGGGTCAATGGCAAAGTTAAGGTTTGAAAACTGTCACAGCAATTATCTCACTGTGTACTATACCCTTAAAATGTTGTGTGTCCCTCAGCTCTGGAGCATGAGATTCTAGGTGAAACATTGATCTACTGTGAAGTGTGTAATTCATCATGGTCCATAGGGAAGAGTATGAAGGGGACTTGGAGTATTTTATTTTCATCATGGTTCATAGGGGAGAGTATCGAGGGGACTTGGAGTATTTTATTTTCATCATGGTCCATAGGGGAGAGTATCGAGGGGACTTGGAGTATTTTATTTTCATCATGGTCCATAGGGGAGAGTATTGAGGGGACTTGGAGTATTTTATTTTCATCATGGTCCACAGGGAAGAGATTATTTAGGGGACATGACACAATTTCATTTTCATCATGGTCTATAGGTAAGAGTCTTCAAGGGACTTGGATTGGTTTCATCTTCACTGGACCTATAGGAAAAATTGTTCAAGGGACATGGAATAGTTTCATTTTCTTCATGTTGTTGTTGTTGTTGTAGGGTTTAACGCCATTTTTCAGCACATGATAGGCTATACATGGCGACCAGTTTCATAGGTGGAGGAAGAACCCGGGAAAACCCACAGAAAGAACCACCAACCTACAAGAAGCTACTGGCAAGCTTTCTCAAATAACTACATTAGCCGAATCTTAGACTCGAACCCATGCAGACAGAGGTGAGATGCCAGTGATCCGTAATGGAGAGCGCTTTAGACCACTCAGCCACTCAGAGCTCCAAATTTTTTTCTTTTCTTCATGACCTATAGGGAAAATATTCCCGTGACATGAAGTAGTTTCATTTTTTTCATGCTGCATAAATTACATGTTGCAGGACTAAAGTTAAAAACAAATAAAGTTGTCTTTTATATCTTAATAAGTAAAGCCAGCATAAAGTTTCATAATTAGTTTGCATAGTACAGTATATGCTAATGCATTGCAATTCCATAAAACACACTCTATATATCAATAAAATCAGTACCTGCCAAATCTTAGAACAAAATGAATTAACATAGTCAGTATTGTTATCATAGTGAAAAGCATTGTCTGAGAGCTCTACAAAAAGTCACAAATCCACTAGCTTAAATTATCTGTGCACAATTGCAATAAATAATCCACTTGGCTAAGCCTAGGTTATTTGTACAATTCAAGTCATTAATCCACTGGCTTAGATTATCTGAATATAATTCAACCAACTAATCTAATACCTTCGATTATGTGTGTACAATTTGTCACTATGCACTAGCTTAGATTATCTGTGTACAATTCAAGTAACTAATTGACTAACTTAGATTATTTGTATAATTCAAATCAATAATCCACAAGCTTAGATTATTTGTGTACAATTCAAGTCACTAATCCACTAGCTTTGATTATCTGTGTGTGTATGTATATATAAATGTATATATGTCACTAACTACATAGGAATAATTCAAAAGAGTTAATAAATTATGCATAACCCTATAAGTAATAATTCTTGAATGATAAGCGAGTTAAATAATGAAATAGATATAGCATTTTCCCCCATTCATAGGTCACATTTTTCACTTTATACAGAAAGTGTATAGCTTCTGATACAAGTACGCAGACAATCTTTAATGTAAACTACATACAGAGTCCTAGCAGGAAACAGATGAATTTCAAAGGGTAATAAATTTGCAAACAGAATCCTAGCAGAAAACAGATGAATTTCAAAAGGTAACACATTTACAAACAGAATCAAAGCAGGATAAAAATGAATTTCAAAGGGTAACACATTTACAAACAGAATCAAAGCAGGATAAAAATGAATTTCAAAGGGTAACAAATTTACAAACAGAATCCAAGCTGGATGGACATGAATGTCAAAGGGTAACACATTTACAAATAGAATCCAAGAAGGAAACAGATGAATTTTAAAGGGTAACAAATTTACAAACAGAATCCTAGCAGGAAACAGATGAATTTCAAAGGGTAACAAATTTACAAACAGAATCCGCACAGGAAACATATGAATTTCAAGGGCAATCAGATTTATAATCTGAGTATTAACAGACACAGATGAATTTTAAAGGGTATAGGATCTACAAATGGCGTACTAGCAGTAAACAGATGAATTTCAAAGGGTATCAGACTTACAATCTAAGCACTAGCAGGAAGCACACAAATTTCAAAGGGTATGGGATCTACAAACGGAGTCCTATCAGAAGCAGATGAATATCAAAAAGTATGGGATCTACAAATGGAGTCCTAGCAGGAAGCAGATAAATATCAAAAAGTATGGGATCTACAAACGGAGTCCTATCAGAAGCAGATGAATATCAAAAAGTATGGGATCTACAAATGGAGTCCTAGCAGGAAGCAGAAAAAATTCTAATGGCATGGGATTTACAAACTGATACAAGCAAGCAAATGATCTTGAAAGGGTGTGGGATCTACAAATTTAGTCTCAGATGAAAGCTGAATGTTAATATTTACCTGTGTCTTGCAATAACTTCAAAATTACAATGTCTCATTTCATTGGTGTGCTCCAGATTTGGTCCACTCTATTAGATCACACCTTTTTATTTCAAAAGCCTAATGGGCACTTTATTTTCATTTCAAAAGCCTGATGGACACTTCACTTAAAATATGGGAGGCGCCTAATCTAGATTTAAAGGTGCCCTGGACATTGGGCTATCCAATATGGTTAGCAATGCGTTAATAAAAAATGCAAAATACACATGCTTGATAATGAAAAGCAAACTGAAATGCATCAAGCTACAAACATAACTAATGTGAAAATGCATTCAGAGTACATACCTCTACCCACTCCGTTGATCCCTTCAAACCAACTTCTTCTCCACCCCAAGTACAAAAGATAATTGTTCTCCTGGGTCGAATGCCTGCAAAAATGTTTTTAAAAATGCAGCATTGTACTTAACAACTTGTAAAAAAAATCCACTGTTGTATTTGATAACTTATGGAAAAAATGCATTGTTTCTATTTATTAACTTGTGGAAAAAATCCACTGTTGTAATCGTTTGTATTTATTATCTTGTGGAAAAAATCCACTGATTTTTTTAAATAACTTGTGGAAGAAATGCACTGTTGCATTTAATAAGTTGTGGAACATTGTATTGAGGGGAGTTGTATTTGAAATTTTATCAAGAAAAAATATTTCTGCATTTTGGTTTATTCTTTTCACCTTTATTTCTGTCACAATTCAATCTTCTAAAAATGTGATTTGAAATGAGAAATTTACATTTCAGGTATTATGTACCTTTATTATCTATAATGAGGAGAAAAGGAAAAAAATATTTACTGAACAAAAACCCTGAGTTTAAACGGCAATCTGTATACAAGTCACATGATCAACAACAATAAAACATGTGACACTTCAATACATAATTTCTAGGGTGGACCTGATACAACATCTTTCACTGTGCTTTTTCTAGAGGCAAATGATAATAATAACTGATTATAAATACATGTATATGTAATTAAATGGAAGATTATACAAACTTGAACAATGGTAGTCAACATAGTAAATATTTGGGTTTACCTTCTCGTTTCATATTTCCAATCACACGGGTGATTTCAGTGAGAGCTGCTGTGCCAGAGAGTGGATCAATTGCTCCAAAGGCCCAGGCATCATGATGGTTGCCTAGCAACACATACCTGTCTGAATGTGAATTAAAATTTCATTTGGAAGAAGTACATCAGAAGTTTTAGCATGTAAATGTTTCTCTGATGACCAACCAGGTTAGTAGCATGGCTTCCCCATAAGGATACAGTATTTCAAAATATCACAAACTGAACTGACAGGACACAATACAGAAATCACTAAAAAAGGATTCTCTCTAACCTTCATTTTTCTCTGCAGATTTTATTTTGGTCACAATAAAAATGCTTCAATACATGTTCAATAGTGAAAATGTTTGGTCCAGTCACTTTTTGGTCTAGGCTGGTACAAGAATTTCTAAAGCAGTCAGCAAATTTGGCCATGAAAAATACATAATTTGATTTTCTAAAGAAGTTAGCAAATTTAGCCATGAAAAATACATAATTTGATTTTCTAAAGAAGTTAGCAAATTTGGCCATGAAATGTACATAAGTTGATTTTCTAAAGAAGTTAGCAAATTTGGCCATGAAAAATACATAAGTTGATTTTCTAAAGAAGTTAGCAAATTTGGCCATGAAATGTACATAAGTTGATTTTCTAAAGAAGTTAGCAAATTTAGCCATGAAAAATACATAAGTTGATTTTCTAAAGAAGTTAGCAAATTTAGCCATGAAAAATACATAATTTGATTTTCTAAAGAAGTTAGCAAATTTGGCCATGAAATGTACATAAGTTGATTTTCTAAAGAAGTTAGCAAATTTGGCCATGAAAAATACATAATTTGATTTTCTAAAGAAGTTAGCAAATTTGGCCATGAAAAATACATAATTTGATTTTCTAAAGAAGTTAGCAAATTTGGCCATGAAATGTACATAAGTTGATTTTCTAGTGTAGTAGCCAATGGTTAAACTCTGTAATTTTCCTATTCAGATTTTGTTCTAATTTCACTTTTGTCATCATCTATTATTAAATAATAATGAATTTAAACTCTGTATAATTTTTCATTTCAACCTATTCAAAATTTAATTTATTGCCAATATATGCATTAATACTAGGGAATCAATTCTTTAGATCATTTGTATGGCCTTCAGATGAAAAATATGCAAACAACAGCACCAAGCCCATCAAATTTTCAATTGCCAAAGGCATTAATTTAGTTCATGCATCAATAATTACCTGGATTAACCACTGGAGCAGATGCTTCACATGAAAATCATGGAAACATTCCTTACTCTCATTCATGTGTATGTTAAACTGATACAGGTAGCATATGACAATAAACAAGGTATAGTAATTAATTTGGAAAGTTTACCAATACTCATATCTATTCCTACTTCCAACAGAATTGATTAAAAAGGCAAACATGATTGAATTATGTGATCATGAATGTTTGGGGAAAATTCTTGAGATAAACTTTTGTTCTTAAATGTGACCCAACTTCTTCACTCCATTATTGTTTTACAAAAATCTCAAAAGATTCATCATGAGCTGATGCTATCTTAATTGTATTTACTCCACCACCTGTATCCCATAATGCATGCCTTTCATATGTCTGTTGATAATAGTTTGATGCAAGTTTTACATATATACTATTTGTAATGTAAAAAAGAGAGTGGAGCTTTGAAACACTGCTTATATTCTTGAATAGGAGCATTGATTAGGAGCATTTTAAGTTTGAATAGGAACATCAGTATTGAATAGGAGCATTATATTATTGAATGGAGAATTACATTTATGAATAGAGGCATTGAATAGAAGCATTGTTATTGAACAGAAGCATGATATTATTGAATAGATGCATTATATCATTGAATAGAAACATTATATTACTGAATAGAAGCATGATATTATTGAATAGAAGCATTATATTATTGAAAAGAAGCATTATATTATTGAATAGAAGCATTATATTATTGAATAGAAGCATGATATTATTGAATAGAAGCATTATATTATTGAATAGAAGCATTATATTATTAAATAGAAGCATTATATTACTGAATATAAGCATTATATTATTGAATAGAAGCATTATATTATTGAATAGAAGCATTATATTATTAAATAGAAGCATTATATTATTGAATATAAGCATTATATTATTGAATAGAAGCATTATATTATTGAATAGAAGCATTATATTATTAAATAGAAGCATTATATTATTGAATATAAGCATTATATTATTGAATAGAAGCATTATATTATTGAATAGAAGCATTATATTATTTAATAGAAGCATTATATTACTGAATATAAGCATTATATTATTGAATAGAAGCATTATATTATTGAATATAAGCATTATATTACTGAATATAAGCATTATATTATTGAATAGAAGCATTATATTACTGAATTATATTATTGAATAGAAGCATTATATTATTTAATAG
This sequence comes from Unio pictorum, assembly GCA_030141615.1. Classification (NCBI taxonomy): domain Eukaryota; kingdom Metazoa; phylum Mollusca; class Bivalvia; order Unionida; family Unionidae; genus Unio; species Unio pictorum. The sequence continues at coordinate 4,459,782 of JARLTB010000126.1, forward strand.
AAGCATTATGTTATTAAATAGAAGCATTATATTACTGAATATAAGCATTATATTATTGAATAGAAGCATTATATTACTGAATATAAGCATTATATTATTAAATAGAAGCATTATATTATTGAATAGAAGCATTATATTATTGAATATAAGCATTATATTATTGAATAGAAGCATTATATTATTGAACAGAAGCATTATATTATTGAATAGAAGCATTATATTATTGAATAGAAGCATTATATTATTTAATAGAAGCATTATATTATTGAATAGAAGCATTATATTATTGAATAGAAGCATTATATTATTTAATAGAAGCATTATATTATTTAATAGAAGCATGATATTATTGAATAGAAGCATTATATTATTTAATAGAAGCATTATATTATTGAATAGAAGCATGATATTATTGAATAGAAGCATTATATTATTGAATAGAAGCATTATATTATTGAATAGAAGCATTATATTATTTAATAGAAGCATTATATTACTGAATAGAAGCATTATATTATTGAATATAAGCATTATATTATTTAATAGAAGCATTATATTATTTAATAGAAGCATGATATTATTGAATAGAAGCATTATATTATTTAATAGAAGCATTATATTATTTAATATAAGCATTATATTACTGAATAGAAGCATTATATTATTTAATAGAAGCATGATATTATTGAATAGAAGCATTATATTATTTAATAGAAGCATGATATTATTGAATAGAAGCATGATATTATTGAATAGAAGCATTATATTATTGAATAGAAGCATTATATTATTTAATAGAAGCATGATATTATTGAATAGAAGCATTATATTATTGAATAGAAGCATTATATTATTTAATAGAAGCATTATATTATTGAATAGAAGCATTATATTATTGAATATAAGCATTATATTACTGAATAGAAGCATTATATTATTGAATAGAAGCATTATATTATTGAATAGAAGCATTATATTATTGAATAGAAGCATTATATTATTTAATAGAAGCATTATATTATTTAATAGAAGCATTATATTATTAAATAGAAGCATTATATTATTGAATATAAGCATTATATTATTGAATAGAAGCATTATATTACTGAATATAAGCATTATATTATTAAATAGAAGCATTATATTATTGAATAGAAGCATTATATTATTGAATATAAGCATTATATTATTGAATATAAGCATTATATTATTGAACAGAAGCATTATATTATTGAATAGAAGCATTATATTATTGAACAGAAGCATTATATTATTGAATAGAAGCATTATATTATTTAATAGAAGCATTATATTATTGAATAGAAGCATTATATTATTGAATAGAAGCATTATATTATTTAATAGAAGCATTATATTATTTAATAGAAGCATGATATTATTGAATAGAAGCATTATATTATTTAATAGAAGCATGATATTATTGAATAGAAGCATTATATTATTTAATAGAAGCATTATATTATTGAATAGAAGCATTATATTATTTAATAGAAGCATTATATTATTGAATAGAAGCATGATATTATTGAATAGAAGCATTATATTATTTAATAGAAGCATGATATTATTAAATAGAAGCATTATATTATTTAATAGAAGCATTATATTATTGAATAGAAGCATTCTGTTATTAAATAGAATCACTATATTATTCAATAGGAGTAGTGAATAGGAGCACTATTTTATTGAATAAGAGTATTTAACTATATTACTATCATGCTATTGAATACTAGCATTATATTACTAAATAGAAGCCCACAATAAGAGCATTATATTATTGAACAGGAACATTACAAATCTAAGTATGTGAAAATAAAATGTAAAAATAGAAAAGTCCAAAATTAATTTTCTAACCTTTACACCTATTGTATAGAGTCAAACTAACAGGACATCTGCTACCCTATTTATCACATGCCTGGTGATGTCTGTCTAACTAATAGAACATCTGCTACATCATTATCACATGCCTGGTGATGTCTGTCTAACTAATAGGACATCTGCTACATCATTATCACATGCCTGGTGATGTCTGTCTAACTAATAGAACATCTGCTACATCATTATCACATGCCTGGTGATGTTTGTCTAACTAATAGGACATCTGCTATATCATTATCAGATGCCTGGTGATGTCTGTCTAACTAATAGGACATCTGCTACATCATTATCACATGCCTGGTGGTGTCTGTCTAACTAAAAGGACATCTGCTACATCATTATCACATGCCTGGTGATGTCTGTCAAACTAATAGGACATCTGCTACATCATTATCACATGCCTGGTGATGTCTGTCTAACTAAAAGGACATCTGATACCCTAATTATCACACATCTGGAGTATGTCTAATGAATAGGAGAACTGCTACCCTAATTATCACATATCTAGTGGAGTCTAACTAATTAGACATCTGCTACTGTAATTATCATACACCTAGTGGAGTCTAACAAGTAGGACATCTGAATCCCTAATTATCACACACCTAGTGAAGTCTTTTTTTTGTGTGTGGGTTTAACGCCATTTTTCAGCATACGATAGGCTATACATGGCGGCCAGTATTATTGGTGGAAGAAGACCCAGGAAAAACCCCGGAAAGAACCACCGACCCACGAGAAGCTACTAGCAAGCTTTCTCACATAACTACATTAGCCGAATCTTAGATTTGAACCCATGCAGACAGTGGTGAGATGGCAGTGATCCGTAACGGCAAGCACTTTAGACCACTCGGCCACTCTGGGCCCCTCAGCCTAGTGGAGTCTAACAAGTAGGACATCTGCATCCCTAATTATCACACATCTAGTGGAGTCTAGCTAATAAGCCATTTACTACGCTAATTATCACAAACCTTGTGGAGTATAACTAATAAGACATCTGCTACTGTAATTATCACACAGTTAGTGGAATCTAACAAGTAGGACATCTGTATCCCTAATTATCACACACCTGGTGCAGTCTATCAAAATTAACATCTAGTACCCTAATTATCACACATCTGGTGTGGTCTGTATAACAAATAGGACATCTGCTACCCTAATTATCACATTCTTGGTAGAGTTTAACTAATAGGACATTTTCTACCATAATTATGACACTTTGTGGAGTATGTCTAACTAGTAGGACATCTGTTACTGTAATTATAACACACATTTTAGAGTTTATCTAATTAGTAGGACATCTGCTACCTTAATTAACAGACACCTGTTGGAGTCTATATAATATAACATATGTTGCCCTAATATTATCAGACACCTGAATGGCTTGAAAGGTACAATGTCAATGTACCTGTATAACAGTCATGTGCAACATTCTCCAAGGCAAGGACCAGATAATAAACTACTTTTAAGCCACACCCTATGATGTAAATAAGCAGATAAAACCTGATCAATGGTCAGATCCAACTAGCTGGCTATAAGCTCAATATGTTAGCTGTATAATAAGTATTTCTCATACACACTGCAAGAAATATGTCAAATAAGAAATGATAAAAATATATAGAAAAAACATCAGACACCAGAATTTTTTTTTTCAACCATGAATATCACTAGGATGTGATAAAGGACTAATTGTATTCAAACATGAAAATCATTAGGATGTGACACGGAACCAGTTGTATTCAAATATCATTAGAATGGGACACTGGACTAACTGTATTCAAACATGAGTATCATTAGGATGTGGCACATGACCAATTGTATTCAACCATGAATATTATTAGGATGTGACACCAGACTTTTTTTTCAATATGAATATCATTAGGATGTGACACAGGACCAATTGTATTCAAATATCATTAGAATGGGACACTGGACTAATTGTATTTAAATATGAGTATCATTAGGATGTGACACAGGACTAATTGTATTTAAACATATCATCAGGGTGTGACACAGGACAAACTGTATTCAAACATGAATATCATTAGGATGTGACACAGGACCAATTGTATTCAAACATGAATATGATGAGGATGTGACACAGGACTAATTGTATTCAAACATGAATATCATTAGGATGTGACACAGTGCCAATTGTATTCAAACATGAATATGATTAGGATGTAACACAGGACTAATTGTATTCAAACATGAAAATCACTAGAATGTGACACAGTGCCAAATGTATTCAAACATAAATCTCATCTTCTAATCACTGACGAAAATACGATTTTCTTTGCAAAACTTCAGACCCACTATATCCACAAATATGTATTCACTTTATCATAAGATAATGTATTAAAAGAAGAATAAAATTTAAATACCTGGTTCAACATTTCCAGAGATGATTCCTATGACATTCTCCACAGTCTCAACTTTAAGGTAATTGTTTACTGTCAACTTCACCTTTCTGAAACAAATGTATCAAAGGTCACTGTATTTGATTATTATAGCATTCAAATCTGCGAAAGGTCAAAGTGCAAATGTCATACATTTTGTTGTTAGTTTATTCTCCACACAAAAGGTTAGCCATTGGAAGCTACTGGCATGCTCACTCACATATCCACACTGGATGAGCTCAAAACTTCAACCCACACAAACTGAGATGGCAATTAATGTTGAAGACTTTAGACCACTTGGCCAACTGGGGCAACTTGTGCATGAAAGAAATTACTGACAAATGTTATTGATATTTCCATACAAGAAACATAGGTGAAAGTTTTCATCTCCATATTGATATATAAATTATATATTAATATATAATATCATGCCAACACAATAATATAACTATGATACATTTAAAACTTTTAAAAATGAATTTAAAAACAAAGATTAGAATTTCTTACTATCTGATTACTAAACAAACAGGCCAACAGCTTTTGCACATTTCAATCTTTATCAAGACAATATGAAAACACTGTATTCACTCATTATTGATGACAACAACATATTCACTCATTATTGATGAAAACAACGTATTCACTCATTATTGATGAAAACAACGTATTCACTTATTATTGATGAAAACAATGTATTCACTCATTATTGATGAAAACAATGTAACCTCATTATTGATGAGAACAATGTAATGACTCATTATTCATGAAAACAATGTATTCATGCATTATTCATGAAAATAATGTAATGACTCATTATTCATGAAAACAATGTATTCACGCATTATTCATGAAAACAATGTAATGACTCATTATTCATGAAAACAATGTAATAAAGCCATAAACTTTAACTAAAGATGTTGGAAGGTTTTAAAACTGAATAAATTTGAAGACATCAACTGACAATTAGGGTAATTATATTATTGCTTTGTGTTGTAGTTGATGATGATGATGATTATGATGAAGATGATGATGATGATGTTAATGATGGTTGCATTAATCACTCATCATAAAAAAAAAGAATGATAATAGCAAGTCATAAGCGTTGTGTTGGTTCAGGAGCCTCACTTCACTGGAATTAGTTTCTTATTCTTGCATGCATACTAATATGGTAATTTAGCACAGAAAAGTGTTATGTATTGAAGATGTTAAAACCTGGTACCCTTCATTGTACTTCCTTCATGCTTAGTGGTTAGACAAGTACATGCACATCTGAGTCATTTATGTCAAACTACAAAGAACAAAATACATGCGCAGTTTAGGAGTCAATTCTGTCTTTGAAAATTCAAGAGAGAGAGAGAGAGAGACAGAGAGAAATAAACAGTAAAAAAAAATATGAAACATAAATTTACATTATCTAAAGGAAAATTCATAATTTTGCTATAAGTTTTGCTCACTTAGTATGGTAAGAAAAAATTAAGGAAAGTTGTAAAAACATGATTGCAAATAAAATTAATTAAATCTCATTATATTCTAGCAAATGTTACTTTTTGCATTATAGCAACAAAAAATTGTGGGTAGAACATTATTTGGTTCTATGTTATCCATAACAGAGCACTGTATCCTTCCAGTCTATGCTTTGTAAATGATATGAAGTCTATTAAATTCCATTTCAAGTGATAATCAAACAGCAAAAGTGATGGATACTGCTAATAAAATAACTAATGGTGAATTTCACAGGTCCATTGAATTACACCTTAGTTTGAAAACCACAGTAAAAATGTGATGCTTTTTAAATGGCGATGACACATACCAACTTCCTTGCCACAAAAAATGTCCCAGAAAACTATTTGGTATTATAAAAATGCCAATGTTGCAAGGTTGCATAAAATACATGCAATGAATATGCCACAAATAAACTTCAAGTCTGATACAAAAGTGTGCCAAATAGCTTGATTTTTTAGTCTTAACATGCATTAATAATATGAGTGTACCAAAGACCTGATTTTCTGTAAAGTGTTAACAAGCAATATTATTTTGAGTGTGCCAAAGACCTGATTTTTTGTAAAGTGTTAACAAGCAATATTAGTTTGAGTGTGCCAAAGACCTGATTTTTTGTAAAGTGTTAACAAGCAATATTATTTTGAGTGTACCAAAGACCTGATTTTTTGTAAAGTGTTAACAAGCAATATTATTTTGAGTGTACCAAAGACCTGATTTTTTGTAAAGTGTTATCAAGCAATATTAGTTTGAGTGTACCAAAGACCTGATTTTCTGTAAAGTGTTATCAAGCAATATTAGTTTGAGTGTACCAAAGACCTGATTTTCTGTAAAGTGTTAACAAGCAATATTAGTTTGAGTGTACCAAAGACCTGATTTTTTGTAAAGTGTTAACAAGCAATATTAGTTTGAGTGTACCAAAGACCTGATTTTCTGTAAAGTGTTATCAAGCAATATTAGTTTGAGTGTACCAAAGACCTGATTTTCTGTAAAGTGTTAACAAGCAATATTAGTTTGAGTGTGCCAAAGACCTGATTTTTTGTAAAGTGTTAACAAGCAATATTAGTTTGAGTGTACCAAAGACCTGATTTTTTGTAAAGTGTTATCAAGCAATATTAGTTTGAGTGTACCAAAGACCTGATTTTCTGTAAAGTGTTAACAAGCAATATTAGTTTGAGTGTACCAAAGACCTGATTTTTTGTAAAGTGTTAACAAGCAATATTAGTTTGAGTGTACCAAAGACCTGATTTTTTGTAAAGTGTTAACAAGCAATATTAGTTTGAGTGTGCCAAAGACCTGATTTTTTGTAAAGTGTTAACAAGCAATATTAGTTTGAGTGTGCCAAAGACCTGATTTTTTGTAAAGTGTTAACAAGCAATATTAGTTTGAGTGTACCAAAGACCTGATTTTTTGTAAAGTGTTAACAAGCAATATTAGTTTGAGTGTACCAAAGACCTGATTTTTTGTAAAGTGTTAACAAGCAATATTAGTTTGAGTGTACCAAAGACCTGATTTTTTGTAAAGTGTTAACAAGCAATATTATTTTGAGTGTACCAAAGACCTGATTTTTTGTAAAGTGTTAACAAGCAATATTAGTTTGAGTGTACCAAAGACCTGATTTTTTGTAAAGTGTTAACAAGCAATATTAGTTTGAGTGTACCAAAGACCTGATTTTTTGTAAAGTGTTATCAAGCAATATTAGTTTGAGTGTACCAAAGACCTGATTTTCTGTAAAGTGCTAACAAGCAATATTAGTTTGAGTGTACCAAAGACCTGATTTTTTGTAAAGTGTTAACAAGCAATATTAGTTTGAGTGTACCAAAGACCTGATTTTTTGTAAAGTGTTATCAAGCAATATTAGTTTGAGTGTACCAAAAACCTGATTTTTTGTAAAGTGTTAACAAGCAATATTAGTTTGAGTGTACCAAAGACCTGATTTTTTGTAAAGTGTTAACAAGCAATATTAGTTTGAGTGTACCAAAGACCTGATTTTTTGTAAAGTGTTAACAAGCAATATTAGTTTGAGTGTACCAAAGACCTGATTTTTTGTAAAGTGTTAACAAGCAATATTAGTTTCAGTGTACCAAAGACCTGATTTTTTGTAAAGTGTTAACAAGCAATATTAGTTTGAGTGTACCAAAGACCTGATTTTTTGTAAAGTGTTATCAAGCAATATTAGTTTGAGTGTATCAAAGACCTGATTTTTTGTAAAGTGTTATCAAGCAATATTAGTTTGAGTGTACCAAAGACCTGATTTTTTGTAAAGTGTTATCAAGCAATATTAGTTTGAGTGTACCAAAGACCTGATTTTTTGTAAAGTGTTATCAAGCAATATTAGTTTGAGTGTACCAAAGAAATTAAGTTTTCAATTATCTCCCAACAAATTTCTCATTAATGTTTGTTGTGTTATGTATATTCAATTTATATTGTGTATCTGGTTTATGACATGGTTGAGGGTTGTACTTACCTGATTTTGGTCCTGATTCTAATATGTAGTCAAGATGTTTAAAAACATTTCAGTTCAAGACATGACCTTCATGTAGGACTTAATAATTGTTTCCCTTAGCAACATTTGTTTTCCAGAACATTCTGTTGCACCATAGATCAAGTGGCTGTGTGTGTGTGTGTGTATATATATATATATATATATATATATATATATATATATATATATATATATATATATAAGGTAAGAAATTTATTATTCCTTTTTTAAGATCAGTCTGTGGAATCATTTTTAGCAGTGTTCAGATAAAATTTGAAAGAATCGTTTATTTAAATTATTCACTGAAATTACAAAATGCTCATCTACTTTTCTGAACTAAAACACTACTTTAGGATTGATTATAGGAACTTATTCAAAGACATTCTGGATTATATATCATTGTGATACATCAGGACATTCAAGACTATTGGAATTAATTTGGAACCTTCATTTCATTCGTATTTGTGAAAGAACATTTAGCATTATTTGGAATTTAATTCAATATACTGTACCAATTAAATTTTCATTTTGTATTCAATGCAAATAAATTATTTGCTGAATTTATTCAAATTGTTGGTTCCACTGCCTTTCTGTTATGTATTTTAAGACCACAGAGTTGTAACAATTAGTAGAATTGCTTCTAGTAAAAATTTTATGTATTGCGAAATGGAGGGTACAACATTGTAAAACTTAAAATACAGTACTGTTACTGATAAATCTAAAAAGAAAGAAATTTTAATTACTTTATAATTATATACAGTAATTTATTTTTTAAAAAGTATATGAAAATGATCTTCTACTTAATAATAATAATAATAATAATAATAATAATAATAATAATAACAACAACATTGACTTTGTATAGTGCCTAATCTTTAGAAACTCTAAGCGCTTTACAACATCTATTATAATATGACTGCAAAAAACAAAAACAAATTGAAATTAGAAAACATACAAAATCCTGAAAATATTTAAGGTAGGAAACATTATTGGGCCTTTAAGTTTGTTCTTGCAGTCAAAAAAGGTGAGCTTTAAGAGCACTCTTGAAAGGGATCACTGTCTTTGTGTCTAATTTCAATGGGCAATTCATTCCACATTGCTGAGCCCTGATATGCAAAAAAGCAGTGTTCAGATGACTTTTTTTCATAGTGTCAATAATGAGTATAACATTGTCAGAATAGGAGCGTAAGTATCTTGCTGGTGTGTACACATGGGTGAGGCCAGATAGGTAGGTCGGACTGGAGTCCATCAGTGAAACCTAGCAAAGAAAACAAATTTGGTGCCTGGTACTTAAAGATTTTTCTATACAAAATGACTATCAATAATATTTCACTTCCAAATTTCATACTTGGACTTATTAGAAAATCCTGGGCCTATTTTGTAGTGCATTGGAAGATTCCCTTGCCATTCCTCTGGAGCATCCACACCACCTAGCTCCCTGAAATTTGAAAACATTATTATGTATCTGTTCAAATAGAGTAACCAAACTTGGGAGAGAGATCGCTTCTCCATAGCTGACAGTGAACTAAGTCTTTCAATATGTACATGCAACAGATTATGACATTGTTGATAAAATCCTGTGTTCATCTTTTGTGATGCAATAAAATTCACAAAATGTAACCAAAAAAAGTTTTTCTATACAAACATTTTGGATATTATGTCAAATGCCATAGGGTGGAAAGAAATATGCCATAAACATGACACTTATAACTAATAAATCTGCAGAATTTAAGCAAATACCTGAGAAAATGCAGTGCATCTCCGTAACTAATTGGTTGACAAGGTATCTTGATCTTTACAATTTTATTCAGGTCTAGTCTGTGGGCATAATCTGAAACAGAAAATAAAATAATGGAAATTTTAAAACATACCTATATTTGTAACAGCAGAACAATTATATGACAACAAACAAAATTTACTAGTTCATAAAAGGACATTTAACCTGTTGCAACAAAATCAGTTTCATAACAATATATTACCTAAATGATAACTCCACCAGATGGAATATATGTATCAAAGACCATTTTATTCCCCATTTCAAGTTTAGTTCATGATAAAAGTCTTCTGAAACAGAATGCCAGTCTATAAATTCTTGAGTGCATTCATGCAACCTAGCAACAGATAGGAAGGATAGTTTGATTCAGCCATTTTTAAAAGTTCAAGCTAATAAGTCAATTAGGTAACTTTTATAAACTGAAATATCCAAAATGGAAGTTTCACCTTTTCATTAAGTGACACTATAGATGTATATTAGGATTAAAAGATTAGTTTTCTAACATTCAAACAACCAGCTTGCTGGCACAGTCTAAAAAATACTTAATAGAAGACAATGCATTATAACCATCAACTTTGTTTGAAAAGGTTTTAATATTAATAGAATTTATAATATTAAGTTTCTGGTCAATGGCAAACATTTCATACAAGGCATATTTTAGAAATAAGATATATTTATCTTGTACATGCATATAATCAGTTATTCATTGAAACATGTCTCTTTCTTTTGTCTCACTACTAACTCAGCCTTGCAATGAGAATTATAGTTGGTACCAACTCAGCTCAACAATGAGAATTATAGTTGGTACCAACTCAGCCTGACAATTGAGAAGTATAGTCAGTACTAACACAGCCTGGCAATGAGAATTATAGTGAGCACCATCTCAGATTGGCAATGAGAATTATAGTCGGTACTAACTCAGTCTGACAACTGAGAAGTATAGTCGGTACTAACACAGCCTGGCAATGAGAATTATAGTGAGTACCATCTCAGACTGACAATAAGAGTTATTGTCAATACTAACTCATTCTGACAACTGAGAAGTATAGTCAGTACTAACTCATTCTGGCCATGAAATCTATGGTCAGTAAGTCACATTTGCATTTGCATCTTAAAATAAAAGATGTGCAAGGAATTTCACCCAAAAACATATTAAAAGACCATATATTAAGAATTATTGATTAGATATCAAATTCTATTGATTAAACATAAATCAATGGAATTTGATATGTGACTGGGTGTAATCATCAAGAAATTTTGATTAATGAACATGTATCTAAGCCCACAATTATCTGTTGGTTGATTGATCTTGCATTCATCCATGATAATCTTAATATTTTTTAGTATCATCACACTTAACAGCTGGCACAACTGTATTTTCTGACTGCATAAAGTCAAAACAAAGTCATCTTTGATTCAAGTGTTTAACAAGGAGACATTTATTCCTAACATTCAGTCACAACCATCAAAACTAAATTCTCAACATTTCTGTCAATAAAATATCTAAATCAAGGTTTTCACAAAATGCTTTCCAAGCTTAAAAACTTTTATTTTGCAAGTTCTCCATGTATTTGACTTTCAAACTTTTCAACAACATGAAAAACAATCTTGTTACAATACCTCAACACTGATGGCAAGAAAACTAACTGCTAGAAAGCAATATTATCTTGTGTTATCTGTAAAATACATGCAAGATAGAAAGTGAAATAATTAAATATATAGTCCTACCTTTGGCTGGATATAAGGGTGTTAGAAAATCTCCATCAGTACCAATTGATCCCTGTTGGACACCAGTGTCTGGCATCCACCATGAGTTAGGGTATGTGTCTTCCATTTTACCTAGATTACAATCAGCAGGATCTCTGTACAAGATAATGCCAGAACAATTGAAATGTTGTGCATTTAACACCTGTAAAGATATAACCAAGGCACTACATTTAACATCTGTAAAGATATAACAAAGGCATTACATTTAACATCTGTAAAGATATAACCAAGGCACTACATTTAACATCTGTAAAGATATAACCAAGGCACTACATTTAACATCTGTAAAGATATAACCAAGGCACTACATTTAACACCTGTAAAGATATAACAAAGGCATTACATTTAACATCTGTAAAGATATAACCAAGGCACTACATTTAACACCTGTAAAGATATAACCAAGGCACTACATTTAACACCTGTAAAGATATAACAAAGGCACTACATTTAACATCTGTAAAGATATAACCAAGGCACTACATTTAACATCTGTAAAGATATAACCAAGGCATTACATTTAACATCTGTAAAGATATAACCAAGGCACTACATTTAACATCTGTAAAGATATAACAAAGGCACTACATTTAACATCTGTAAAGATATAACAAAGGCATTACATTTAACACCTGTAAAGATATAACAAAGGCACTACATTTAACACCTGTAAAGATATAACAAAGGCACTACATTTAACATCTGTAAAGATATAATAACAAAGGCACTACATTTAACACCTGTAAAGATATAACAAAGGCACTACATTTAACATCTGTAAAGATATAACAAAGGCACTACATTTAACACCTGTAAAGATATAACAAAGGCACTACATTTAACATCTGTAAAGATATAACAAAGGCACTACATTTAACATCTGTAAAGATATAACAAAGGCATTACATTTAACATCTGTAAAGATATAACAAAGGCATTACATTTAACATCTGTAAAGATATAACAAAGGCATTACATTTAACATCTGTAAAGATATAACCAAGGCACTACATTTAACATCTGTAAACATCTGTAAAGATATAACCAAGGCACTACATTTAAAACCTGTAAAGATATAACAAAGGCACTACATTTAACATCTGTAAAGATATAACCAAGGCACTACATTTAACATCTGTAAAGATATAACAAAGGCACTACATTTAACATCTGTAAAGATATAATAACCAAGGCACTACATTTAACATCTGCAAAGATATAACAAAGGCACTACATTTAACATCTGTAAAGATATAACCAAGGCACTACATTTAACACCTGTAAAGATATAATAACCAAGGCACTACATTTAACATCTGTAAAGATATAACCAAGACACTACATTTAACATCTGTAAAGATATAACCAAGGCACTACATTTAACACCTGTAAAGATATAATAACCAAGACACTACATTTAACATCTGTAAAGATATAACCAAGGCACTACATTTAACACCTGTAAAGATATAACAAAGGCATTACATTTAACATCTGTAAAGATATAACAAAGGCATTACATTTAACATCTGTAAAGATATAACCAAGGCACTACATTTAACACCTGTAAAGATATAACCAAGGCACTACATTTAACATCTGTAAAGATATAACAAAGGCACTACATTTAACATCTGTAAAGATATAATAACCAAGGCACTACATTTAACATCTGTAAAGATATAACAAAGGCACTACATTTAACATCTGTAAAGATATAACCAAGGCACTACATTTAACATCTGTAAAGATATAACCAAGGCACTACATTTAACACCTGTAAAGATATAACAAAGGCATTACATTTAACATCTGTAAAGATATAACAAAGGCATTACATTTAACATCTGTAAAGATATAACCAAGGCACTACATTTAAAATCTGTAAAGATATAACAAAGGCATTACATTTAACATCTGTAAAGATATAACAAAGGCACTACATTTAACATCTGTAAAGATATAACCAAGGCACTACATTTAACACCTGTAAAGATATAACCAAGGCACTACATTTAACATCTGTAAAGATATAACCAAGGCACTACATTTAACACCTGTAAAGATATAATAACCAAGGCACTACATTTAACACCTGTAAAGATATAATAACCAAGGCACTACATTTAACATCTGTAAAGATATAACAAAGGCACTACATTTAACATCTGTAAAGATATAACAAAGGCACTACATTTAACATCTGTAAAGATATAACAAAGGCACTACATTTAACATCTGTAAAGATATAACCAAGGCACTACATTTAAAACCTGTAAAGATATAACAAAGGCACTACATTTAACACCTGTAAAGATATAACAAAGGCACTACATTTAACACCTGTAAAGATATAATAACCAAGGCACTACATTTAACATCTGTAAAGATATAACAAAGGCACTACATTTAACACCTGTAAAGATATAATAACCAAGGCACTACATTTAACATCTGTAAAGATATAATCAAGGCACTACATTTAACACCTGTAAAGATATAACAAAGGCACTACATTTAACACCTGTAAAGATATAACAACCAAGGCACTACATTTAACATCTGTAAAGATATAACCAAGGCACTACATTTAACACCTGTAAAGATATAACAAAGGCACTACATTTAACATCTGTAAAGATATAACCAAGGCATTACATTTAACATCTGTAAAGATATAACCAAGGCACTACATTTAACATCTGTAAAGATATAACAAAGGCATTACATTTAACATCTGTAAAGATATAACAAAGGCACTACATTTAACACCTGTAAAGATATAACAAAGGCACTACATTTAACATCTGTAAAGATATAACCAAGGCACTACATTTAACATCTGTAAAGATATAACAAAGGCACTACATTTAACACCTGTAAAGATATAACAAAGGCACTACATTTAACACCTGTAAAGATATAATAACGAAGGCACTACATTTAACATCTGTAAAGATATAACCAAGGCACTACATTTAACACCTGTAAAGATATAACCAAGGCACTACATTTAACACCTGTAAAGATATAACCAAGGCACTACATTTAACACCTGTAAAGATATAACCAAGGCACTACATTTAACACCTGTAAAGATATAACAAAGGCATTACATTTAACATCTGTAAAGATATAACCAAAGCTCTACATTTAAAATCTGTAAAGAGATAACCAAGGCACTACATTTAACATCTGTAAAGAGATATAACCAAGGCACTACATTTAACACCTATAAAGATATAATCATGATTCCCTAAAGCATGATAATTAACACTTGTAAAGACATAATCATGATTCTGGGAAGAACTACATTTGACACCAGTAAAGATATAACAATGATTCCCTGAAGCACTATATTCAAAATCTGTAAGATATAATCATAGTTCCCTGAAGCACTACATTTAACACCTGTAAAGATATAACCATGATTCCCTAAAGAATGACATTTAACATTCTTAAAGGCATAATCATGATTCTGGGAAGCATGACATTTAGCACCTGTAAAGATATAACAATGATTCCCTGATGCACTATATATAACACCTGTAAATATATAATCATGATTCCCTGATGCACTGCATATGACTTGTAAACAGCTCTATCATGGTTCCCTGGAATGCTGCATATCATCTGTGATGTAATATCATGACACTCTGATACACTACACATCACCTGAGATTATCTATGCTGATGGTACTCTAAAACATTACACATCACCTGAGATTAACTATGCTGATTGTATTCTAAAACATTACACATCACCTGAGATTAACTATGCTGATTGTACTCTAAAACATTACACATCACCTGAGATTAACTATGCTGATGATACTCTAAACCATTACACATCACCTGAGATTAATTATGCTGATTGTACTCTAAAACATTACACATCACCTGAGATTATTAACTATGCTGATTGTACTCTAAACCATTACACATCACCTGAGATTAACTATGCTGATTGTACTCTAACCATTACACATCACCTGAGATTAACTATGCTGATTGTACTCTAAAACATTACACATCACCTGTGATTAACTATGCTGATTGTACTCTAAACCATTACACATCACCTGAGATTAACTATGCTGATTGTACTCTAAAACATTATACATCAACTGAGATTAACTATGCTGATTGTACTATAAACCATTACACATCACCTGAGATTAACTATGCTGATTGTACTCTAAAGCATTACACATCATCTGAGATTAACTATGCTGATTGTACTCTAAAACACTACACATCACCTGAGATTAACTATGCTGATTGTACTCTAACACATTACACATCACCTGAGATTAACTATGCTGATTGTACTCTAAAACACTACACATCACCTGAGATTAACTATGCTGATTGTACTCTAACACATTACACATCACCTGAGATTAACTATGCTGATTGTACTGTAAAACATTACACATCACCTGAGATTAATAACTATGCTGATTGTATTCTGAAACATTACACATCACCTGTGATTAACTATGCTGATTGTACTCTAAAACATTACACATCACCTGTGATTATCTATGCTGATGGTACTCTAAAACATTACACATCACCTGTGATTAAATGTGATGATGGTACTCTAAACCATTACACATCGCCTGTGATTATCTATGCCGATTATACTCTAAAACATTACACATCACCTGTGATTAACTATGCTGATTGTACTCTAAAACATTACACATCACCTGTGATTATCTATGCTGATGGTACTCTAAAACATTACACATCACCTGTGATTAAATGTGATGATGGTACTCTAAAACATTACACATCACCTGAGATTAACTATGCTGATTGTACTATAAAACACTACACATCACCTGTGATTATCTATGCTGACTGTACTCTAAACCATTACACATCACCTGAGATTAACTATGCTGATTGTACTCTAAACCATTACACATCACCTGAGATTAACTATGCTGATTGTACTCTAAAACATTACACATCACCTGAGATTAACTATGCTGATTGTACTCTAAACCATTACACATCACCTGAGATTAACTATGCTGATTGTATTCTAAAATATTACACATCACCTGAGATTAACTATGCTGATTGTACTCTAAAACATTACACATCACCTGAGATTAACTATGCTGATTGTACTCTAAACCATTACACATCACCTGAGATTAACTAAGCTGATTGTACTCTAAAACATTACACATCACCTGAGATTAACTATGCTGATTGTACTCTAAACCATTACACATCACCTGAGATTAACTATGCTGATTGTACTCTAAAACATTACACATCACCTGAGATTAACTATGCTGATGGTACTCTAAACAATTACACATCACCTGAGATTAATTATGCTGATTGTACTCTAAAACATTACACATCACCTGAGATTAACTATGCTGATTGTACTCTAAAACATTACACATCACCTGAGATTAACTATGCTGATTGTACTCTAAACCATTACACATCACCTGTGATTATCTATGCTGATTGTACTCTAAAACATTACACATTATCTGAGATTAACTATGCTGATTGTACTCTAAACCATTACACATCACCTGAGATTAACTATGCTGATTGTACTCTAAACCATTACACATCACCTGAGATTAACTATGCTGATTGTACTCTAAAATATTACACATCACCTGAGATTAACTATGCTGATTGTACTCTAAAACATTACACATCACCTGAGATTAACTATGCTGATTGTACTCTAAAACATTACACATCACCTGAGATTAACTATGCTGATTGTACTCTAAAACATTACACATCACCTGAGATTAACTATGCTGATTGTACTCTAAACCATTACACATCACCTGTGATTATCTATGCTGATTGTACTCTAAAACATTACACATAATCTGAGATTAACTATGCTGATTGTACTCTAAACCATTACACATCACCTGAGATTAACTATGCTGATTGTACTCTAAACCATTACACATCACCTGAGATTAACTATGCTGATTGTACTCTAAAATATTACACATCACCTGAGATTAACTATGCTGATTGTACTCTAAAACATTACACATCACCTGAGATTAACTATGCTGATTGTACTCTAAAACATTACACATCACCTGAGATTAATTATGCTGATTGTACTCTAAAACATTACACATCACCTGAGATTAACTATGCTGATTGTACTCTAAAACATTACACATCACCTGAAATTAACTATGCTGATTGTACTCTAAAACATTACACATCACCTGAGATTAACTATGCTGATTGTACTCTAAAACACTACACATCACCTGAGATTATGCTGATGGTACTCTAAACCATTACACATCACCTGTGATTATCTATGCTGATGGTACTCTAAAACACTACACATCACCTGAGATTAACTATGCTGATTGTACTGTAAAACATTACACATCACCTGAGATTAATAACTATGCTGATTGTATTCTGAAACATTACACATCACCTGTGATTAACTATGCTGATTGTACTCTAAAACATTACACATCACCTGTGATTATCTATGCTGATGGTACTCTAAAACATTACACATCACCTGTGATTAAATGTGATGATGGTACTCTAAACCATTACACATCGCCTGTGATTATCTATGCCGATTATACTCTAAAACATTACACATCACCTGTGATTATCTATGCTGATGGTACTCTAAAACAATAAACATTACCTGTGATTGTGTAGTCTGAAAGATTACACATCACCTGTGAACCTCTCCTTTATGTATTATCATGGTTCCCTGAAACATTACATATCACCTGTTAACAGTTTTGTTGTTGCTGATATTGTTATTGAATTTTACACCATTTTTCAGCACAAATTAGGCTATACATGGTGGCCAGTGGTGGAGGAAGAACCCAGGAAAAAAACCCAAAGAACCACCAACCCACGAGAAGTTACTGGCAAGCTTTCTCACATATCCGCATTGGCCGAGCATACAACTTGAACCCATGCAGACAGAGGTGAGATGGCAGTGATACACTGCACTTTAGAACACTCGGCAACTCTGATCTATTTAGTTTACATTGAAAAACTGATATACAAATTCTCCACATTGTTGATGCTGCATATTTACACAAATTCTCAACATTGTGCATGGTACCACCATTAATAAACATGGTAATGACTAAGTCCTGTTTTATACTAATAAAGACAATTAAAAAAAAACCAAATCTTAATAAACAAGACACAGGAGTGAACATGACTATATGGAACATATTAAAATATGTATATTACAGTCTCCAGTTGACACATGAATGTAGCTCAAACAATTCAGCTTAAAATATTTTTTCTTACCCAAATGGAGTCAGACATAAAAGTTGGGTAATGTTATGTATATTTAATCCATATTGAGTGTTTAACCTTTGTCCAAGATTGTACTTCAGATTATGGTCACTCATACACAGAATGTTTACATAGCATTTGAGTTCATGGTCAGTTTTTTCACAATTAGATGGGGAGGTCTGTTTGCTTCACGTCATGTAATAAGTCAAGTAAAAATGTTTATAAGTAGGGATTTGGAAAACAAATAATTCATACCTGTTTTAGATCGTTCTGTGTGAACCCATTTTTGATCAGAGTTTACAGATATGTTGTTGAAATCAGATATAATTTGAGAGGAAACATTTTTTTAAATATTCACTGGAAGTACTAAAGTACTCTTTGACATTTAGACTAATATATTACTTTTGGTTTTTGTGAACTCACTCAAAGACATTCTGGATTGCATTGTTGTCTTATATCAGGACATTCAAGACCATTTGATTTCATTCTGTCTATTCTTTACTTAGGTCTTTGGAATTTAATTCACAATATTGTACGTGTCTCTTGAATTTTCACTTTGTAATGTCTGGAAATAAATTGCTTGTTGATTTCTCTTAAATTGCTGGTTTCATTTTATTTCTATCCATACTTTAAGACCTAGATTCTTAACAATAAACAAATGTTTACTAATTTATTATCATTTCCATGGTCTCAGGGTTTACATTAAGACCTCAAAATAAGAACCGAGGGAGAGGTTGGGACCAAATTTTAAATGATCTTGAAGCATATTAATGAAGTGAGGTTCTTACTATGTATTAGCTTATCACCCTCCTCTTCCAATAAGATTTTTTTGCCAGGTAAACAATCAACATTTCAAAAGTACTATTGATTGAATATTCAAAGATCCCATCAATATTTTGCACAAGATGACCAAATAATATTATGACTGTATACATTATATATTACAAATGACTAAAGTGTCAGTGTCCAGTTTTCATGAGTTCTAATATATAACTAAAAGGATAAATAAAGATTTGTATGTAACGTCCAATATATCTGGTCACTAAATGACTGACTGGCACCAATAGGTCCAGTACATTATCTGTGTGACTGTCTGATGTCAACTATCCACAGTAATCCCTTTGTGACTGTCTGATGACAAACGGTCCAGGTTTTCACCTGACTGACTGACTGCTGTCCATAGGTCAAGTACAGAGTGACTGTCTGATGAGAATAGGTCCAGTACATCACCTGAGTGACAGTCTGATGACAATAGGTCCAGTACATCACCTGAGTGATGGTCTGATGACAATAGGTCCAGTACATCACCTAAGTGACTGTCTGATGACAACTGGTCCAGTACATCACCTGAGTGACGGTCTGATGACAATTGGTCCAGTACATCACCTGAGTGATGGTCCGATGACAATTGGTCCAGTACAACACCTGAGTGACTGTCTGATGACAACAGGTCCAGTACATCACCTGAGTGTCTGATGACAATAGGTCCAGTACATCATCTGAGTGACTATCTGATATCAATAGGTCCAGTACATCACCTGAGTGACAGTCTGATGACAATAGGTCCAGTACATCACCTGAGTGATGGTCTGATGACAATAGGTCCAGTACATTATCCTTGGCAGAATTACTACATTTAATCAGAGGCAACATTTACAAACTTGTAATTTCAGAGGCCAAGCATCTTTTAACAAAAGGGGACAGCACAAGGATTTTCTATACATAGGGGTTTCTGTTACACACATTTTCTAAGATCTAAAACAGCTGTTGTTAAGCAAAAAGAATTATTCAGTAGGTGAAACAATTGGTAGGACATGTAAGTTTGGCAACGCAAAAGAAAACAGCAACATACACTTTTAAAAACATGCTTTGAAAGTTTAAAAAAAATTTATAAATAAAATTAGTCATCCTATAGAATCTCAAATATGCTGCCAGAAATTTTACATAATAAAGAGGTTTCCTACACCTACTTGGGTGGGGGTGGGGAAGGAGGATCATGCCTAGGGGAAGGGGAAAGGAGGCAATATTAGATTAAATAAATGGGCGGCAAAATTATTATAAGGTTTATTGTTATGACTAGGGTCTTAAACTATGTAACAGAAACAAGCCAAAAAATAAAGTTTAATAAAATTCAAAAAATAATTTATTTCTCCAGAATACAAATGAAAATTTAAGAGGAACTTACAGTTTGTCAATTAAATCCCAAATAATCCTAAAAGTCACATCTAAAATAAAAAAGTATAGAATGTTTTAAATGAATTTAAATAGTCTTGAATGTCTAGCTGTACCACAATGATATAAACCAGAATGTCTTTGAATGAGTCCTCAATAATCCCAAAGCAGTGTTTTAGTCCAAAAAGTCAATAAGCACTTTGTAATTCCAATGAATAGTTCAAATAAATAATTCCTCTTAAGTTATATCTGAATACAACAGTAAACTTCGATCACAGATTCCCAAAGGCTGATAATAAACAGGAATTAAGATTTAGTTTACAACATCCATTATATTCATAATTCACTTCAATAGGATTTTCAAGTGTTAAACTCAAATCCAAATAAACATCTTGTCTACTACAATCATGGCCAAATTCAGATAGACAAAACATGTAATTACTGCAGGTAATTAGTTTGACATTTCGTCCACTGGGTTTCAAAAGCTGCATGACTCAATCATTTTTATGAAAACCTGCAACCCCATGGCCTGGCAGTAAATCTTAAATTGTCTGTCATAATTTTAAAGGATTTAAATTTTCATCCTTCTTAGCAAGTTTGTTTTATTTAGAAATACATAAATACTTCACAATTTCATCAATACTTAATTCTTAATAAATAGGATAAAATTAACTGACCTTGTCACCACGGTACATTTTTCCGTATCGAGCAATAACTATCTTATTGGTTAAATCAATAGATAGATTATACTTCAGATACTGGAAGTCTTCTAATCGTCCATAGTTTATATACACCAAATCACCCTGAAAATAGGTAAATAAACTTGCATACAATTTTGAAATGGAAAAACATGTTATTATACTTGTTAAAGATGAAAGTGACGAAAGTTGAGATCAGAATGATTACCTCATCAAGAGTATAAACAAATTGAAGATAGGATAATTAAAGTGGTGTTTCAGTATAAATAGAGGAGTAGTTATTAGAGATATAAAACAAAAGACAAGGAAGATATATAAAACAGTGGTCCTATCACAGGCCAGAAAACAATGAAAAGAGACCTGAGAACATAGAAAATCAAGATATATATATATGGTATTATTTAAAAAATAAGCTTAACAACATATTATACAATCATACTTCTTATATACTTTGTGTTCTCTGACCTTTGTGATTTACTACTATACAAACTCACAAATGCATGCACACACACACACACACATACACACACACACACACACACACACACACAGCAATACATGTTGTTGGACCTGTGTCATTTAATACTATACAATCTCAAATATTTACTAAGATCAGATAAGGGGATTAAAATTGGAAAATGAGAAAATTCTTTATAACAATCAGCACCAATAATGTTACATAGTGCCCTATCAAAGACAGAACTACTGTATCACATTATGTGTCAACCAAATATTTCAGACACTAGAAGATGAAGACATTTTCAGGAATAATAAGAAAGTCACTTGCAGGGGTGGAGTGAATTTCATGCAAGTGAATTCCACAAACAATTTTTCAAACTATTTTTTACACAAAAATTACTTGTTCTCACCTAGCCCGTCCTTACCTCGCCTATTCTCACCTAGTCTGTCCTTACCTTGCCTATTCTCACCTAGCCTGTCCTTACCTCACCTATTCTCACCTAGCCTGTCCTTACCTCGCCTATTCTCACCTAGCCTGTCCTTACCTTGCCTATTCTCACCTAACCTATCATGTGTTTTACAGAGAAATAAAATATTACAAGTATTAGGATGAACTTGACAAAACTAAATTGTTTTGCCATTGCTGTGACTGTGAAGATCATATAAATTTGTGACAGATACCTCAACTATTCCAGCTGGAGCATATGCACTGTACAAAGGAAATTTGCTAGTCTGTTGACCAGACTCATCAAGAGGTTTTTCCTTAGATGCGGCAGAGAAGATTATGTTCCCACTGGTATCCATTATTTCTACCTGAATGAAAAATAAATGTCATCATTAGTGCTTAAAGTTAAGAGTGAAATGATAAATTTGTAAATAAAATTTGCCATTCAAAGCTAACCTGGGTCAAAGAAACAAATGAATTTTGACAATTCTGTCAGAAACCATTACATGCACCATTAAAAATAACCATATGATTTTTCAGTTGCTTTTAAGTTAAAAATTTACTGCAATGGTCACTAGATTTATGAAGTAGGTTGCCCTATGGCAAGTCAAGTGTGAAATGGTCACTAGATATATGGAGTAGGTTGACCTCTGGCAAATAAAAGTGTGAAATGGTCACTAGATTTATGAAGTAGGTTGCCCTATGGCAAATCAAGTGTGAAATGGGTCACTAGATTTATCAAGTATGTTGACCTATGGCAAATCAAGTGTGAAATGGTCACTAGATTTATGAAGTAGGCTGCCCTATGGCAAGTCAAGTGTGGAATAGTCACTAGATTTATGAAGTAGGTTGCCCTATGGCAAATCAAGTGTGAAATGGTCACTAGATTTGTCAAGTAAGTTGACCTATGGTAAATAAAAGTGTGAAATGGTCACTAGATTTATGAAGTAGGTTGCCCTATGGCAAGTCAAGTGTGGAATAGTCATTAAATTTATCAAGTAGGTTGCCTATGGCGAATCAAGAGTGAAATGGTTACTAGGTTTATCAAATTGATTGACCAATGGTATGTCCAGTGTGAAATGGTCACTAGATTTATCAAGTAGGTTGCCCTATGGCAAGTCAAGTGTGAAATGGTCACAAGATTTATCAAGGTTAACTGATGGCAAGTCAAGTGTAAAATACTTTCTAAAACAAACGTTTCCAGGCTTTTTCTCTTTTTATGAAATGATTTTATTCAAAAATCACATAAGACCCATATGGTTAAGAAAAAATGTGTTTTTTAAATATCATTAGACATATGACAAATGTACCAAAACACAAGATGTATCATTAGACATCTGACCATGTACCAAAACACAGGATGTAACATTAGACATCTGACCATGTACCAAAACACAGGATGTAACATTAGACAGATGACCATGTTCTAAAGCACAAGCTGTATCATTAAACATATGACCATTGTACCAAAACACAAGATGTATCATTGGACATATGACAATGTACCAAAACACAAGATGTATCATTAAACATATGACCATTGTACCAAAACACAAGATGTATCATTAGAAATGACTATGAACCAAAACAAAGATGTATCATTAGACATATGACCATTGTACCAGAACACAAGCTGTATCATCAGAAATGACTATGAACCAAAGACACAAGATGTATCATCAGACATATGACAATGTACCAAAACACAAGTTGTATCATTAAACATATGACCATTGTACCAAAACACAAGATGTATCATTAGAAATGACTATGAACCAAAACACAAGATGTATCATTAGACATATGACCATTGTACCAAAACACAAGCTGTATCATTAGAAATGACTATGAACCAAAACACAAGATGTAACATTATATTTATGATTATGAACCAAAACACAAGATGTATCATTGGACATATGACAATGTACCAAAACACAAGATGTATCATTAAACATATGACCATTGTACCAGAACACAAGCTGTATCATTTGAAATGTCTATGAACCAAAGACACAAGATGTATCATTAGACATAGGACCATTGTATCAAGACACAAACTGTATCATTAGAAATGTCTATGAACCAAAGACACAAGACATATCATTAGACATATGACCATGTAAGAAAAACACATTATGTATGGCTAGAAACAAGTACAACTATTGGAATTCACATAAATGTGTATCTAACTCATTAGAATTTAGATTTTTATTATTTTACTCTGCTTAATTTAATATGCTGTTACAAAGGAAGTCTTTTATGCAAGCACGATTTTAAATAAGGAAAAAAAAACATAGAACTGGGGAATGTGTGTGGCAAAGTGTCACATAGTCTGTCTTTACAGATCATTCATAAATCTGTCCATGTCAGTCTGAGTCTCAACTTGACCAGTGTAGAGAAAGCTACCAAATATACTGGACATGCATAGCCTATGTCCTGAAAAGTCATGTTTAACCTCACAAGATACATGACCTGACAGACCCTTACAAATGATATAACTTGGTATAGAAGGATGGACTGAATCTTTCCTGCTTAGTAAACATGCTGCGGAGATTCATGTCCTTTTAAAATGGAACAGAACTTAACTTTAATGTGAAACCAGTGCTACCAAATGAACTTAGGGCACCTATTTTCCAATAAAATACCAAACAATTTATCATAATGCCACCTAAATTTATATTACATTAGAATCATAATGCCACCTAAATTTATATTACATTAGAATCATAATGCCACCTAAATTTATATTACATTAGAATCATAATGCCACCTAAATTTATATTACATTAGAATCATAATGCCACCTAAATTTATATTACATTAGAATCATAATGCCACCTAAATTTATATTACATTAGAATCATAATGCCACCTAAATTTATATTTTATTACATTAGAATCATAATGCAGCCTAAATTTAAGATACATTAGATGAATAAACAGATATGTATGTTCTGTATTAGACTGCTCCAGTGGCCTAGTGGTTAGAGCATCTGCTGCAGAAGTGGAAGGTCATGGGTTCGATCCCCGGCCATACCAAAGACTTACAAAAATGGTACTAAAAGCTGCCTCACTTGATGCTCAACATTAGGAGGTTAGTGTTTGGACTAGTCCTAAAACAAGATGAAAATTATGTAGTCCTAAAACAAGATGAAAATTATATAGTCCTAAAATAAGATGAAAATTATGTAGTCCTAAAACAAGATGAAAATTATGTAGTCCTAAAACAAGATGAAAATTATATAGTCCTAAAATAAGATGAAAATTATATAGTCCTAAAATAAGATGAAAATTATAGTCCTAAAACAAGATGAAAATTATATAGTCCTAAAACAAGATGAAAATTATATACAGTCCTAAAACAAGAAGAAAATTATATAGAGTCGTAAAGCAAGATGAAAATTATGTATATACAGTCCTAAAACAAGATGAAAATTATGTAGTCCTAAAACAAGATGAAAATTATATAGTCCTAAAACAAGATGAAAATTATATACAGTCCTACACACTTATATCAATATCAGTTATGCTGACAAGCCACCTATGTCACTGACAAGCCACATGTCTACAAAAGATGCCACATCCTGTATCCATGACCTACAATCATTTCCAAATGAGATAAAAATAAATATATGTCAACAGAAGCCATTGGTCCCAAAATGAACAAATCTTTTGTGTTCTAATTGTTTGTCAGTAAGCTTTCATTTCCAATACACACTTTGTTCTAGTGTACAAAATTATATGATGTTTGCCACCAAGCTTTAATGTTGCTGTCACATTAATGAACAGGCATTTGTTTGGTCTTCCAAATTTGGCCTGTCACACTGACTTCACTAACCTTAAGCACCTATCACCAAAGCAAGCCAGCTTGAGCTCATAATTTAAAAACTTCAAAATTGCTATTTGGCTCTGCGCAAGAAATGGAGTCATTAACACAAGCCAATTAATTAAGGACAGGTGTAAGAAAAAGCAGACAATGTTCTTGCCTTCTTCAAGCAAGGCTCTTGAACTGAGGACATTATGAATTATACAGAGTATTTAAACATTGTAGGGTATCCTTCATAATTCTAAGAGACATTTAGTAAAATTATAAAAGTACTGTACCTCATTTCTCAGATGTTTCTTGTGACAAGGACAATATTTCAATGTTGAAGAACTGCATTTATGCATGTGACAGGATATAATTTTTGTTAGGACTGTATAGTGTTCAGTTAATTATTCATTACATGCATGTATTCAAAATAATAATAAACAGCTTTCTTGATTTTGTGCACTTTTCAACACACAGACACTGATGCTTTTGTTAAATGCATTATAATTGTTGGTCTGCCTGTCTCTCAATTCACATAAGCACTCTGAAAGAGACTTTATTGTTTTACTTAGAATTTTGTTTTCTCAGCCAACCCCTCAACCCCCACTTATCTTAACATGCATTAAGATCAACAATATTACCCAAAGCCCAATGATTTGAGATAAACAGGCAGCTCTGTAATAAATTTTTCATTTACACCACAAATAAACTCTTATATTATTTTTTTCATTTGCTATAAAGGACATCTGAAAAAACTGCAAAAAAAATTTATGAATGATGAGTCACAACTAAGTTTTGAAAAAAAATGCTCATTTCCCCATGACAATTTCCATTTTTAGTGATGGATTCCATAAACTTGTATTGTTAAACTATCCCATTAGTATTTAGCAATAAAGTCAAATCTGCTGGGTGAGGTGAAGACTAATATAGATGATAATACTTAATTAAGAAGTCACCAATCTACCTTGTTATGATTCTAAGTCTTAAATTATGAAACAAAAAGATGTAAAGCCAACAATTTAAGTTCAACAAATAATTTATTTCTCTAAGTTACAAAGTGAAAATTAAAGAGACTTATTCAGTATTGTGAATTAAATCCAAAATAATATTAAATATTCAATCACAAGTCAAAAAACCTGACAGAATTCCAAATGAATTCCAATAGTAATGATTTTCCTGATGTACTAATAGTTTAGAATGTCCTTATGTATATATAGTCTTGATTGTCCTGATGTACCAATAATCTCAAATGTCATGATGTAGATCAATGATGCAATCCTGAATGCCTTTGAATGCGTTTTCCAAAATAATGTGCTGATCCAAACGTCAACGAGCGCTTAGTAATTCCAATGATGTAAATAAATAATTAATCTCACATCATATCTGAACACAACTGTAAACTCTGATAACAAATACCACTGATTTTAAGATAGGAATGAATAATTTGTTTACCAAGTTCCCTATTTATACTTATTTCACTTGACCCATGATACATTATTTTCTAGAAAACTAATGGAAAATGCCACTCACTTGTAAACAAGGTTAAGCTTTGAACTCAAATTTTAGTAAACTGCTTTTTTCCTACTTACAATTGTGATGAATATAAGGTATGCAAAAACTATAAACAACCTTCAATCACTGATAAAAATAAAAAACACCATTAAATTAAATATACATAACAAATTGACCAATACAATCACCTAAACAACTGGATTGGTGATACAAATATGTTTTTGGCAAGCAATAAAAAAACACCATTAAATTAAATAGACATAACAAATTGACCAATACAATCACCTAAACAACTGGATTGGTGATACAAATATGTTTTTGGCAAGCACCCAGATTATCCATACAGCAGTTGTATCTTAACTAACTGAAAAGTTCTGCAACTTCCAAAACATCCATAATAAACTTGATAATTTTCATTACTGATTTAGAGAAACTCCTGACCTTTTAATTGCAACTTAATTACATTTGTTTGTGATCATATGGCAATATAATTTTGAAAAATTCAAGGGTTTCTCCTGGTCAGGATAGAAACCTTTTCTTTCTCTCACCTTTCTCCCAGTATCTCAGTAGTGTGGGAACCCTGTGCCTATCATTTTGCTTTAAGATATATAGTTAATGGATGCTGTAGTAATGGTAAATGTAAAAGTAAAAATGACTAATATAACTATTAAAGCCATTGAATAGGCCTAGATAAAGCACACACACACACACACACACACACACACACACACACACACAAAGTTGACAAATACACAGAATATGTATCAATGACAAAAAGATTGGAATTACTGAAACAAGATTGCAATATAAAAGAGAAACTCCACTACCATCAAAGCAATGGCATCTACATATAGTTATTTAAAGCAAAAGACTCTGGAAACTTGACAATAAAGATTATCAAATTTAGTTAGACTTCAAATACAATACCTGTAAAAAGTTTACTGTTAGACTGAGCTTATAAAAAGATAAAATAATTCAATGATGCATTTTCTATACCAAAAAGATGACTTTGTTTTCTTTCAATAACATGTTTTAAAATCATTAGATGACCAAGTTAATTTCTGACTCTAATATCATATCAAATAATGTGAGACTAACTGGAAATCTCCCTGAAACTAGTAAGGAATTTCTAAAACAAAATGGGGGGCTGAGAAACAATTGGAAATAAAGATAAACCAAACTGGCCTGAAGCCCATTTTTGAAATATTTTAATAAATTAGTTGAGGACAGCAAGACATGATATGAGGTAAGACAGCAAGACATCATATGGGGTAATACAGCAAGACATCATATGGGGTAATACAGTAAGACATAATATGGGGTAAGACAGCAAAAAACATAATATGAGGTAAGACAGCAAGACTTCACATGGGGTAAGACAGCAAGACATCATCTGTCAGGGTAAGACAGCAAAACATTGTAAGGAGTAATAACGACTTTGTCAAGTCCATTATCTCTCCATATCATGTAGGGTAAGAGAGCAAAATATCATGACAGCAAGACCTATCTTACTTTATTTGGATTTGATATGTTAGGGAAAGACAGCAGGACATCGTAAGGGGTAACCATGACTTTGTCAAGTCCATTATCCCTCCATTGTTGGGATATCAGCCTCACCAACTCCTTAACTTCCTCTGTGCCTGCTAATCTTTGTTTGCTTGTGTAAACTCTAAAGAAAAATATAAACAGCCATGATGTCCAAATTTAAAGTTAATTTTAAGATAAACAACCTAATTACCATAAAAAAAATAGACTTGCAATAAGAATCAAATTATGCCCCCATGGTCATCAATTATTATAAGCACACACTGTCATCTCTGATTCAGAATAAAATAAGTTTGATTCACAATTATAGCTAGGTTCTGAGCAAAGATACAATTTCACTGTTAACAATTTATAGATAAGAACTAAAGGCTGGGATCAAAATGGATCTAATTCAAGGATTTTAAATTCTAAGTAGGAAACCACACTCAGGATTATATGCATAAATTTTCTAGACTAGCAATCAGAAAAGTTCGGGTTCAAGCTCTGACTAGACCAATCTGGGTTGGTTTTTCTCTGGGCAAGACACATTCCAAAAACTGGCTTAACGCAATATAAAATTTCATGTGTTGGCTTGCTGTTAAACACCAATAAATTATCAGTCAACCACAAATTGGAATATATAACCAATAAACAATTAATCAAACACAATTTTGGAATATATTAACACCAACAAACAATAAATCAACCATACTTTTGGGGAATATAAACACTAATAAACAATCAAACACAATTATGGAATATAGATGTGATGAAAGATCAGGTTCTTATTTTCCTACTACCACTACTTAGACTGAACATACGACATGAATGCATGCAAGTTTCATCCACAAAGTTCAGCCTTACCTAAGGACACAGTAGCAATAGAATTTACAAAGTTCAACCTTACGAAAGGACACAGCAGCTACAGATTTCACAAAGTTCAACCTTACGAAAGGACACAGCAGCTACAGATTTCACAAAGTTCAACCTTACAAAAGGACACTGCAGCTACAGATTTCACAAAGTTCAGCCTTACCAAAGGACACAGCTATGGGGTTGTACTGGTCTATAGCCACAAATGTTCAATGAAGATTCAAACAGATTTGTACTAGTGATTAACTTTTCTCATTGGAAACTGAGACGGAAACAAAATAAACTATGACATATTAAACAAGCAATAAAAATACTTTGGAATTCAATTTTCTTTCTACATCATCATATGAGAAAAAGATAAAGAGTGGCTTTTCTAATAAGTCTTGAAAAGAAGAAAAGTGGATGAAAATATCTAAAAGTCAAGTACTAAAACATGACTCAACCAGTTATTATGGAAATACACATTCAAGTTGATAATGTTAAGGAACTAAATTCAGTTTAGTGAAGGGTTGTTTAACATAACTTATTCTGTGACCCATCTAATATCAGCTGCAAGTAAAAATGCAACTGAGACCAGTCTAATCTCCATCCAAGAAAGGCTTATTAGTATTAGAGTGAATGCAAAGTATTTGTATGGGTTTAATACAAAACAAAATGAAAAACAAACTTTTGGTTGAAAGCATTGCTTTCAATAAACAAAGTCTGCAATATACTCAACAGAACATAATTTTCATTGAAGCGGAAAGTATTCAGTCCTGAATCAGTACTCCAAATGCCAATGCCAGAAAAACAAACACTGCCTCAAAGTCATAAAATATGCATAATACTAATTGGACTTCTTTTTATTTATGCATTTTATAAATTACTTATCATTCTTCCACTTTCTTTCAGCTTCTATTTAACTAATGTGAACACTGTAGAAAGTCTGGAATTTCTGAGATATGTTATAAAAACAGCTTCACTATTAAATCATTACTGATGCATTTTTTAACTTTTATAATAGTGATCAAAGTTATTTGATACAAATTTCAACAAACTCAATGTCAGACAAATATACTTTTCAATATTTTAAACGATTAATACCATATTAGCACATAAAAGAAATATATCAATACATAATATGCATTACTGACATAACACAATGTATCATGCATATATCAACATATAATATACATATCTGACATAGCATGATGTATCATGCATATATAAACATATAATATGCAAACCTGACATAACACGATGTGTCATGAATATATTAACACATAATATGCAAAACTGACAAAGCATGATGTGTCCTGCATATATAAACACAAAATACACACACCTGATATAACACAATGTGCCATGCATAGATAAACACATAATATGCAAACCTGACAAAACACGATGCATCATGCATATATAAGCATGTAATATACATACCTGACATAACACAATGTATCATGTATATATAAACATATTATATACATACCTGACATAACATGATGTATCATGCATATATAAACATATCATATACATACCTGACATAACATGATGTATCATGCATATATAAACATATAATATACATACCTGACATAACATGATGTGTCATGCATATATAAACATATAATATACATACCTGACACAACATGATGTATCATGCATATATAAACACATAATATACATACCTGACATAATACGATGTATCATGCATATATAAACATATACATACCTGACATAACATGATGTGTCATGCATATATAAACATATAATATACATACCTGACACAACATGATGTATCATGCATATATAAACATATAATATACATACCTGACATAACATGATGTGTCATGCATATATAAACATATAATATATATACCTGACACAACATGATGTATCATGCATGTATAAACATATAATATACATACCTGACATAATACGATGTATCATGCATATATAAACATATAATATACATATTTGACATAACATGATGTGTCATGCATATATAAACATATAATATACATACCTGACATAACATGATGTGTCATGCATATATAAACATATAATATACATACCTGACATAACATGATGTGTCATGCATATATAAACATATGATATACATACCTGACATAACATGTGTCATGCAATAAACATATGATATACATACCTGACATAACATGTGTCATGCAATAAACATTTTTTACTACCAAAACCCATGTCATGATTTCAAAAATATAATTTTCAGTGATCATAAAAAACTGTATATGCATGATACAGGTAGTTTACATAAATCGAAAACAGTCCTACTAGCAGCTCATATAAAACTGTCCTTGGGCAGTTTATACATTCACGTAATTATCATAGAGACAATTAAATGGTAAGGCGGTCAGATACAAACATAACATACCATCACTCTGGGTCTATACAGTTTGTTAGGAGTAATCAGTAGAACAACATAGACCCTGATCTGTAGGCATATTATGCAACAGCAGATCAGGATCCTTGATGCTTGCAGTTTGACTTTTAAGAAAGCTTATATGACAGATTAACTAAGGATACTAGGCTGAATCAATAAGGAATTTCAAAACTGAGTAATATTAATCTGTACACTTACTTTAGATGAGCTCTAATATTTTCTTTATTGAGATCATACATGATGCGCTGTAATGACTGGTCCATCCTGAAAAAGTAAGCATAGAAGAACCATTATTAGTCAGACCATCATGATTTGCATGAAAAAGATATAGGAATCTTTTCCTAATAACATGGGACAAATATAAGAATTCAAAACAAAAAAAAACAGGCACAAAAATATTTCAATCAGGCATATGAGAATGTTTTAAAAAATGGAAATATATAAAACCAATGAATTTCAATACAATTAAAGATCAGTAAATAACTCACTACTTAGAGAATAAATAATCAAACCATTTTACAATTTTCCACAACCCTTACTGTCATTTAATATGATTCCATGATTGTTACTGTCATTTACTATGATTCAATGACCCTTACTGTCATTTAATATGATTCAAATGACCCTTACTGTCATTTAATATGATTCAATGACCCTTACTGTCATTTAATGATTCAATGACCCTTACTGTCATTTAATATGAGTCAATGACCTTTACTGTCATTTAATATGATTTAATGATCTTTACTGCCATTTAATATGATTCCATGATTCTTACTGACATTTAATATGATTCAATGATCTTTACTGTCATTTAATATGATTTAATGATCTTTACTGCCATTTAATATGATTCCATGATTCTTACTGACATTTAATATGATTCAATGACCCTTACTGTCATTTAATATGATTCCATGATTCTTACTGTAATTTAATATGATTCAATGACCTTTACTGCCATTTAATATGATTTCATGACCCTTAATGTCATTTAATACGATTCCATGATCCTTACTGTCATTTAATATTATTCAATGACCTTTACTGCCATTTAATATGATTCCATGACCCTTACTGTAATTTAATATGATTCAATGACCTTTATTGCCATTTAATATGATTCCATGATTCTTACTGACATTTAATGATTCCATGACCTTTACTGTCATTTAATGTGATTCAATAACCTTTATTGTCATTTAATATGATTCCATGACCTTTACTGTCATTTAATATGATTCCATGATTCTTACTGACATTTAATGATTCCATGACCTTTAATGTCATTTAACATGATTCAATGACCCTTACTGCCATTTAGTAAAATTCCATGATTCTTACTGACATTTAATATGATTCCATGACCTTTACTGTCATTTAATGATTCCATGTCCTTTACTGCCATTTAATATGATTACATGACCTTTTCACACATTTAATATGATTCCATGACCTTTACTGTCATTTAATGATTCCATGTCCTTTACTGCCATTTAATATGATTACATGACCTTTTCACACATTTAATATGATTCCATGACCTTTAATGTCACTTAATATGATTCCATGATTCTTACTGTCATTTAATATGATTCCATGATCCTAGCTGTCATTTAATATGATTCAATGACCTTTACTGCCATTTAATATGATTCCATGACCCTTACTGTAATTTAATACGATTCCATGATCCTTACTGTCATTCAAATTCCATGACATTTTTGTCAATTAATATGACTCCATAACCCCTAATGCTATTTCATTAATACTGTTTATTAAATTTGATTTCCATTCAT
The DNA here is from genome assembly GCA_030141615.1 of Unio pictorum. Taxonomy (NCBI): domain Eukaryota; kingdom Metazoa; phylum Mollusca; class Bivalvia; order Unionida; family Unionidae; genus Unio; species Unio pictorum. The sequence goes on from JARLTB010000126.1 coordinate 4,494,596, forward strand.
TTTACTTAAAAACAATTTAAATGGCACAGAAATGGTTTAAACCAACATCATTGCATGATTATATGTAGAGAAAAAATGTGCAGTAATGCACTGGTTCAACATGAACACTAGATTACAGCAGTTGACTTCTTGTACTGGCATCAAAGATGGATACAAAATAAAAAATTGGTGAATTTAAATAAAGTATTTCATTTTAAATACCTACTTATTAAGCAAAAAATATGTTACCATAGTGACATGCCATAAGAAAGTCAAATAAACTTAATTAAAATATGCCTGCTCGATGGTTGTCCAAGAACATGTTCAGCTCTTCTTTAGTTGTTAAATAGCATAAAGTTGTGAGGAAATGTGCCATCTGGTGTTGACATAGAGAACTTCTGATTGAGCTAAAACTTTATACCTAATTACTAATTTTGAAAAATGATTTGAATTCCTCAGATGAGAGAGAGATATTAATAACATCTGTTAGTGAAGGCAATATTGGATCTAAGTACTCAAGCAGCAGTGATATTGGAACTGGATCAAGTTCACATGACTTTGGTTCACTCTTCATCTCGATTGTATGTACTAAAATCATAGAGATAGGTTCAAATGCCGCATGCTTCCCGCTGAAATTCTGTATCGCAACTGTATGGTGATGACGAGTCAATTGAAATTGTGTCGTCAAGCTTATCTCTAATGGTTTGTACCTTGTCATGGAAGAAATCTGCAAACAGGCCTGGAAGGTCGACTGGAGAGAAGGTAGTTGGAAGTGGTGTAATTGTTCCTTGACATTAGCTTGTTCATAATCTCTAAGAGCTCTTTGCAGCTGGAACTTTCCATGATCTTATTAGTGTAGTGGGATTTTTTGCTGAATGGACTATGTTTATGATGTTCTTCTTAGCAGCTTCATAGACTTGCTTATGAATAGTGAGTCTGATGCAAATCCAAAGCCTCTCCACTTTATGGTGGTCTCTAGCAGTGTGAAGCTGGTCCCAAACACTGCTATTATTATACCACATAGAACACTTTTGAATTGATACTCTGCACTTGGTGGCAGGGCATGTTTTTCAAGCAATGAACACAGGTAGTTATCAAGTTTTTTCTGCTATAGAAGGTAAGCATGTTGTTAGGTTTTCTTGGATGTCATGCATTCGTATGGTTCTATTTATCATATGGAGGTTTCTCTAAGTAGCAAATAAAGGTGGAGGTTTAGGGACTGAAACATCTAGATGGCATATAATGCAGAGGTGACTGATGCAAGTTCATGGGATACAAGGGTGGACTGTAGAATATTATCATCTGGTCTATGAAGAATCCAATCTAAAATGTGACCATGTTTATGGGTGGGTTGTTAACTGACTGTTTAAGGTTGAAAACATGAATGGGATCTATGAGTTTTGATGTGCATGGGTTTCCAGGACAAAGTGAAAGTTGATATCTCCAAGAATAATCAGGTTAACACCTATTGAATTTGCATACTTCAGAAGATTCTGAAACTGCTCCAGAAAGAGAGATTTAGTTTGTTTTTTCCACTAGGAGGAGGGTGGCAGAGGCAGAAAAAAATGGACTGACCTTTGTTCTAGCACGAGTGTTGTATATTAAACGGACATGAAGCATTAAGAAATTCCTTTTATTTTCAATTAAATATGCTGATTTTATTAAATTATCTGAAAATTCATAAGTATAAAACAAAAGTATTATCACAGTCTGTCAAGAGTGGATCTTGCTTGATTTTTTCATGCTTGCTTCCTGTTTTATGTGGATTTTTTATGATTCAAACAACTCAACATGATCTAGCAATCAATATCACATCACTGTCATTAACGATGTTGTACAGCGCTTAAAGCTTCTAAAGATTAGGTGCTATGCAAAGTCCTCATTATTATTATTATAATTATTATGATGATAATATATTAACAGAACCTAACAGAACCTAAAGAATAAATATGAGTTTAAAAACTGTTTGGAAATGCTAGAAAAAGCATCAAATAATAATTTCAAAGGAAATTTACTTGTGTAAAAACACCAAGCAGCTTACATTTTTTGATGAAGTAGATAGCTTGCTAGTGGTTCTGTTCTGTGGTAGAAAAAGCAACCAATGATGACCCCCACCAATAGGCAGGCTATTCCAGATCCTAACATCAACATGGTGATGGTCTATGGTGGATGAGTGTAAGATATTCTGGCTGTGAATGGAAAGAATAAAAACAAGGAATATGAATGAATGTGGCTGTGCATGTGTACTTTGAGGATTATATGACAAATGAAGAATAGTGTGAACTGCAACACAATACCAGCAATAGAAAAAAATCCATTACCTGGGAGCTCAATACAACTTAAATTAATCCCAGTAACTTATTTAACAATGCCTTGTGGGGTAAAACTAAGCTAAATAAAACTCCCATGGGGAAGACTTAGTTCCCAGAACATAATGATAAAAACTCAGATAAACATAAACTATACATTGTGAGGGGCAGACAACCACCAAAGAGCGGACAAAACAGAAGATGCCATCAAAAACCTGAAATTATTTGAATATCTTTTACCTGTTGACATTAATCAGCATTTCAGGATGTGTGTAAACTTGTCTAATACTTTCCATTAGCAGTACTCTTGATGAGTTACAAATATATATATACACACACACACACACACAACAAAAAAATGATGATAAATTGAGGCAAATTCAACAATTTAACAGAAAACCAAAAAAATCTGCTAGGCAACCATATTTTCTAAGCTCAGGTTGCACAGAGACAACCACTTGTACTATACTGATTTTATGAATAGTGATGCCATAAAATTTATTGTTCAAAATGTACAGGATGTTGACTTTTGCCCTGCTGGCAGCCCATTGACCTAGTCAGCTAGGGCAGCTTGGAATATCTACTTGTACAATTTGACCTATGTGCCAATATAACAATTAGTTTTCAGCTTAAGAGCTTTGGGTCTGCATAGGTAGTGTAATACAAAGAATCACAAATTAGTTGACACATTAATCTCATAATGGTCTGTTTTTATATTTTATGGTACAAGAACAAAAGTAGTAATTGGAGTAAAGTGCCTTGCCTAGGCAACTCCCTGGTAGTTGGCTCTGTCTGATCTCATCTTAGCATTCCAGCCTAGACCAACAAGTTGTTCTCTACCTTTTTCTGACATGACTGGTGGTAGTTACATCGCTACTGCAAGTAAATATTATAAACACCAGTCATGTCCACACAAAAAAGAAAGGGGCGGGGGTGGGTGGGGTGGCAACAGTTTGGTAAAGATTTGATTTAACTCGCACTCTTTCATTCACAAGTCTTTCATAGCCTTCATCCTTCCACCCCACTTCCACTTCACAGCCTTTAGTTTGATCTGAATTCATTATTTTCAGCTGGGTACAAATTTTCGTGGATGCTGGGATTACTGCAACAAATTTACGATGAATTTAGGGACACGTCCCTCTCCAATTAGTGTTACAAATATAATGCAGGTATAAAAATGGAATCCTTCCACTTATTTGTATCAACCATAAATAAAATATTATATCCACAAAATAAATTCACTCTTGTTATATAGTTACATGTTTCTTTTTTTATTTTTAAAAAAAAAAATTTATATTATATAGATTGTTACTGAGTGATACATAGTGAAGTAGTTAGATGTATTTTTAGAAAGACTTCATCTGGAATCACACCACAATTATTATTTTCCACGGTACTGTAGTTCTAGTCTATTTTTAGAACATTTTTTCCTCTCATTTTGGTGGTGATAGAAATGTTATATTGATGCATTTTTGGTAGGGATTTAAAGGTAATTGTTTATTCTTGAGAATATGAGCTCAGAGAGTGGTTGAAAGTGTGTAATTTAGCGACAGTGCACATGGAGTAATAAGGCCTTGGTGATGATCCGGAAGTGAAATCTGTGTTCTGTGTACATGCTGTTCTGTTTATAGTAAAATTAATTGTGGTGTATGTCCATCTGCAGACCAACTAACTTGGTCTCTAAGCCTTATTTTATATTTTGAATTGACGGCTCAGCCGTCAATTCAAAATAATAAAAAGGCTTAGAGACCAAGTTAGCTGGTCTAGTCCATCTGCTAGGATATAAAGCTTTAGCAAAAAAATATAACCTTACACCAAGTCCATCGGTGCCAAAGTAAAAATATGACTTTGAAAAACACTAGAATTTTCGATATGTTATGGCATTCTCCAATCATAAATTCGTGAAATCTTTATATTGGAAACGTAAAAGACCTATTTCAGCACTGGCTGACCAAAACAAACGGTATTTTTGCATGATGCATGAAGAACGAATTCAACTTACCGATTTAATTAATTATACATACCGCTCTCAGAAGTTTTCTGTCGTATGCTCTTTTATGGTCGACGCCTTCTAACATTACATATATGCATAATACTCGCATACTACATCATTTGCCTGCAGCAGAAATGCGACTGAATTGTGCACAGACCGGTGCTCTATTTGTAATAATAGTATTGCAAACCAAAATGTACAAGAATCTAACTGAACCAGGCTGAATTGATTTCGAAGTATCTCAATAAATGTTCGTTTTTTTTGTTGACAAAAAAAAAAGTTTTGAATAGTATATTATTATTATTGAAGTATATACTATAATTGCCATTTCAAATTATTATTTTTATTATCTAGCTCTTACATGTTATACTTACATAATGTGCTGTCAGTGAGCTACAGAGTAATCAAGGTAAACGAAGACCGTGCCCTCGGGCAGTACAGACCCAGCTGTCTTTACTTAGGTTAGCGGTTGTACATAGCTATATTAGTGCTGTAGTTGAGAAGTCTAGGTAGTCGTTCGTTTTTGTCACGAATCACAACTTTTTCTCAACAGTGCTTTCTCATATATTCATTTTCCAGTTGGATTTAAATTGGATTATATTTGGATATACCATTAAAGAAATTGTTCCTTATGTAAGAAGGTTAATTGGTTTTTTTTCTGTTTATTTTTTCATTATTTCTTTTTTCATTTGTTTTGCACTCGTCGTGTATTGTGTACTCACCCTGTACAACTCAGGATTTACCTTGTTTTACGGCATTATAATAATTTTTTCCGTGCAATAATAAGGGCAGGCAAAAAAACCTGTAGATCTGAAAGGGAGTAGGTCCAGGTCACATTTATATTTCTTTTTTTTTTTTCTTTTTTTTTTTGAGGGGTCGTCTTCCTGCTGATCTTTACAGACCATTTTAAGGGAATGCCCTCCTGTTTTTTTTTTATAAGGTGTTTGCTATATGCTTTGGTTCTTATAATGTTTTTTTTTTTTTATTGTTTTTTTTTAATTATGTCTAGGTATTAGTCCCATCTCAAACAAATACCCAATATATATATATATATATATATATATATATATATATATATATATATATATATATATTTTTTTTAAGGATTTTTAAATCAAACATTCGTCATATTTCAGATCATATTGTCGTCTAAGCCTTTCTTCCCTTTCTCTTCTTCTCTTTTCTCTCCTTCTTTCTTTCCTTCCTTTTTTGAGGATTTCTTCAGCTGTTAATTCTTCCACTATTGTTTCGTCGTTATAAATTTCTTCTTCTAATTGATCTCTGTTGTCTTCATCACTCTCATTCGGTACCTTTCTTTCCTGTTTTTGTAGCATATTTCTTTCTTCATTACTATTTCTTCTGTTATTCAATTTCCGTTTCTTTTTGGGTGGTTCTCTTTCTCTTTGTATTTTGTTTGTTGTAGTTAAGGCTTGGTGATTTTGTTGTTCTGGACTTTTGGTATTAGTCTTACTTTTTTCTCCTGTTGTTTTTTGTTGTTCTGTTGTTTTTTGAGTCATAGCCTTTTGTTTTTCTGGACTGTTGTTTTTTGTTGCTATGTTGTTTTTTGAGTCACGACTTCTTTCTCTTGGTGACTGCCAGTTTTTTCTCCCTTTTGTTTTTCTGGACTTATGGTAGTCATCTTACTTTTTTCTCCTGTTGTTTTTTGTTGTTCTGTTGTTTTCTGAGTCATGACTTTGTGACTGTCATTTTTTTCTCCCTTTTGTTTTTCTGGGCTTTTGGTATTAGTCTTACTTTTTTCTCCTGTTGTTTTTTGTTGTTCTGTTGTTTTTTGAGTCATGACGTCTGATTCTTGCCGATTTGCACTAGACTCTGTGTTCTGTATTTCCAGTTCTTGTCTTTGTCTAGCTTTTCTCTCTCTGTTTTTTAAACTTTTTTTCCCTTGTTTTGTCATGTCTTGTTTTCCTTGAGGATTTGTACTATTTCCTTGTATTTGTTTTACTTCTTTTGTTTCGTTTTCTATTTCTTGTTCCTCTAATATTGGTACGTCATTTTGTTCTTCTCTTGTTCCTTGTAGTGTACATTTCCTTGGTGTGTGCCCTACATTTCCACATTTGTTACATTTCCTATGATGGATGCAGCCCTTATACCACGTAGTTATTAGGAAGCCACGCAGGTAACATCCTCTTTTTATAGTTTGGAGTTTTGATCTTTCTATTTCAAGGATTCTGCTTTCATTGTAGATGTTAAATCCAGGGACTGTTCCTAACCTTGAGTTCTCTACCTTGAAGTCGAATTTTTCTTCTACCCATTTGACTACAATTTCAAGTGGTATTTCCATGGGTATACCCTCAATATGGAGCTCCCCCGTTTGTTTTTTGATTTTTCTCATGATTGGTATTGGTTCTCTAACTATGGCTCTATGTCCGATTATTGTTGTTTCTCCGTATGGTATGGCCGGTGTATTTCCTCTATATCTAATGTTATATCCCCCTTTTGCGTAATTGATTGAATATAATTTGGATTGTAGGTCCTTGTCCAACATTTGGAAACAAACCAATACAGCTGTTGTACCTGGTATCCCTATTCCATTTGAGTCTGGAAAGATTACTTGTTGGGTTCCTTCTCTATACTTGCATTCAATGTAATCAACATCTTCTAATTGTACTCTCCTGGTTTTAAAATACTTCTGTAGATTTGTCATAGTTCTTTTTGCTGACGCCATTTTCTCTCGTGCTGTTCGTGCTTAAAAACAACTCACTTTGAATACTTGTTTGTTTGGTAATTTCCTTTTTTCTTTAGTTAGTTTTTCCTTTTAGTATTTCTTCATCATTTGTGTGCCTTCCTTATACCTGCATTCCATGTACGTTCCTTCTTCTGTTTCGACACGATTGATGTTATTCGAGCCGTGATGTTGAATATCTTACAGGTGTGCAATATTGTAATGTGGGACCATTTATTCCTTAAATTGTAATGTACTGTGGATTTACGAGCGCAGAAAAAACACGTCTGCTCTCTTCGACGTCCGATGTAGTGGTTTCAGACAATGTTAAAGTACCACAGTACATTACAATTTAAGGACTAAATGGTCCCACATTACAATATTGCACACCTCGCCAAGTAGAAATCCTGGCAGCACTCCAAGCCATGGGGGTGGACATGGGTAAAATTGCGGCGCTGCAAAATGCAGGTAAAAAAAGTTCATGCTGTACCCTGCGGATCAGAATAAACCTCTATTGACATGTCAAACATTCAAGGTCAAAGGGACGACAGCCCATGTCCATGAGGCACCACCCTTTGAACATGAAATTGGACCAAGGCTGGTTGAAGTTCATTTTAACGGCCTACCCTACCAAATTGAAACAAAGGAGATCGAGGCCAAATTATATGAAAGGTTTAAGGTGAAAAGCCAAGGAGTGAAGCCAGCAAATTTTTGGGGATGGAGTAACATCACAACTGGGGCGAAAATAATAAAAGTATCTCAAGAAGACGCAGAAAAGATACCCCCTTTTTTATTGTATGGGGTTTAGGCTTAGGACGTGGTTCAAAAAATGTGAAGCAGTAAGAAAATGTCCAAAATGTGGGCAGTCATTGGGATTGTAAACAAAGTGAGCAACAAGAGCCACAAGAGCAACAGGGAAAACAGACGTACGCAAACGTAACAGCGGGAATCTCAAACCCAAGCCAGGTAGTGGTAGAGGATCTGGAAAACAGAACACCCGAAAAAAATGAGAAATGGTTAGACGTTCTTACGCCTAACAAAACTGGATATAACTTAATATGAATGGATTAGATCTCCTTTGTTTCTATAAAACGCCAGCGAGGACAACATATGCCTTCACCACAGGAAACCCCTTTGAAATCTTAGCAAGTGAAGAAAATAGGGGATCTCTTGACATGTCACAATGCACAGAACCACTAAGAACATCGACGCCTATCCCTAGGGAAAAAAAACACAATGAAGAAAAGGAAGGCGACAAATTTATCTTCATCATTAGAGGGGAAAGGACTGGAAAAGGAGAAAGAAGGAAGAGCTCTCCAAATCAGTAGAAGGAAGACCTATGATAGTGGCAATGAAAACCCCAGAAGACATTAGTGGAAAGGAAGAATTAAGTCTGATAATGGGAACTATAACAGCAGTGGAAACCCCAGAAAACATTGGTGGAAAGGGAAAAGAAAGTTTAACAATAGACATAACAAGTGACCTTGCCCTTGAGGATTCAGTTAAAGAGAACATATATAAGGATATTTTATTCACTTCACAGATCACCAGTGACTTTGAAGTGCCAGATAGCACTGTTAAATCAGGGAAGGATGACCCAGGGTCCCTCCATAAGGGGGAAAAAGTATGATTTAAATATATACAGTTAGACATAAATACAATAACCACTAGTAATACAGCGGCAACATGGTTAAGAAACAAAAATAGAGGAACAAAACTTCCGTTTATTGTCTATAAATATAAATGGATTAGATAAGGAAAAAGTACACAAATTGACAAAAATAGGAGACTCTGACTTACTGTATATACAAGAGACGCATAATACTTTAAATGACGAAATAAAAGAACAACTGGAATGAGAAATGGACTGTATTATTATAACGAATAACTCAATAGGAACGGACACAAGAGGGGGAGATATAGCAACCATAATCAAGAAGAAGCAAGGATGTAAATGGGAAAGGGTAGAAGAAGGTTTTTTTTTTTCAGGGGGAGACTAATACATATAATTATGGGAGGGGATCATTTCATAAATGTCTACATACATGTACCAGCTAATATGCACAAAAGGAAAGAATTTATAGAAGAATTGGGTAAATATCTGAAAAGATATTCGTCAAGTAATTTAATTATGGGGGGGGGGATTTCAATTGGGTGGGGGAAGATATAGACAGGACAGGAGGACTGTCGAAAATAGACAAACTTTTTTTAAAAAAACAGATGGACTACAGTATGAAATCACAAAACAGGATTGATATATACAGACGGTTAAATTTATAAGAGTAGAATATAAGTTCTAAAGTGTGTTAATTTATTAATTAGATTTATTTAGATTAATTTATTTCCAAAGCACAACTATATATTAATGGAAGGAAAATAGTAATCTTATTGATTTTACTAAAAAATCAATTTCTAATACATTCAATTACAAAGGGGATAAGGGAAGTAGGATCGATAAATTCTTTGGATCACAATTAGGGACTAATAAATATATCAAGGCAGGGGTAATAGAGTACAAAATCTCTGATCATAAATTAATTTTTATAGAAACAGGGAAAATTAAAAGGAAAAGATGGGGGAGAGGACAATGGAAGATAAATAATAATATTTTTAAAAATAAAGAATTTTTTTGGGGGGGGGGGGATCAAACGGGGAATAGAAAATTTTAAAAACAAAGGGAATTTAGATATTATTTTGGAATGGGATAAATTAAAAGGGGTCTTTAAAAAAGCAGTGATATATCATTCAAAATGAGGGTTAAAAAAATTAAACTAGAGATAGAAGCTTTAGAAAATTATATAAAAACATTAACACTACATGGCAAGAAAACACTAGAAGAAAAACTAAAAAATCTATAAAAAAAAAAAAAAAAAGAATTATAAAAGGGAAAGGAAATTAAAGCGGGGAAATTTTCACAATTATAAAAAAATGCAGAAGGTTTATACAAAAGGGAGGAATTAAGAAGGGTTGGTAAAAACACTTGAATCACTTATGTTACGTGCTTAGGCTCGAATAAGCAGCAACACAGAAAGAGTGAAAACTAACAAGCTTGTAAAACTTTAACAATGATTTTATTAAGTACAATTATTTTCATAAAATAAATAAACTTACGGTTTTAGAGAATCAAATCCAACAAATATAGAATTCACAAAATAATCCACTAATAGAATTTCAAGTCCTGATAAATAAATGTTCTAATAGTTCCAGGTTCGAATCTTGACGATGTAATCCAAAATGGCTGACAATGTCACGTGGTACAGTTCTTGTTTTTAATCATCCAAATGAATTATGAGCACATGTTTTCTCCTCCAAATAGATAATAAATCCTCTTTCTTCAATGTATTGACACAAAGTCCAGAATAATTCTATCTCAAATAAATATACACAACTAATCTTTAAGCCCAGAGATTCTACTACTGTCAGCTTCTAAAATACAGCTATATATATATTGTTTTTCTGAAGTAAACAAGAGGAATCATGTGATTTTCTAGAAATTGATAGAAGTTCATGGAAGGTCACTGCCTTCCCTAAAAATCACATACTCTAGATTTTCTTACCCCTAAGAACTAAAAATAGAATGTTGTCCCTAAAATTAACCAATGAAATTGAAGACCTGTTGACAATGTCTAAAGCAAGGTCAGGAACTAGACCACTGTAAGCCAAGGTCAAAACTTGTTTACACTAAAGTCCAGGTCAAATGAATTTTCTAGAAAAAATTTCCCATTTAATGAATAATAAATCATAAATGACAATTTTGGATCCAATAATTAAAAATAAATAAAATTAAATCCAATAGCCGTAACACCTTCCCCCATAAAATAAAAAGAAAGGTTTATATGATAAAACTTTCTTTTCATCACAAACCAATTTACATCTGAAATTAAAAATTATACAATATAATGAATTATACACGGGAAAGAGTGTTTACAATTATTTTATCAAGAAATAGCCTCAAATTTTTAACTTGTCCATGTCCCACAAAATGTCCTAGGAAAAGCACACAAGCACAGCAGAACTCACTTTTTTACAATTAATTGTCAAACATACATTAGTGAGTCTGTTAAAGAATTATCGAATTGTTGCTAGATGTTCTCTCCAGGTGTCGTAAATGATGATGTCACAAATCTCTAGACCAGAGATGAACATTTTTATGAGACGTTGAAATGGACTTTCTTTATATTGCTAGAGTCCTTTTGGAGTCGCAATGTCGAGTTTTCTTTTGCTCTTTCCGTAGTGGAATCTGCCAAAATCCTTTCAGAAGGTCAAAATTTAGTGACGTACTTGGCATTCCCAATTTTATCAATAGAATAGTCAATTCTTGTTAATGGGAATGAATCTGTTTTTGTCACTCTGTTCACCTTACTTTAATCAGTGCACATACGGAAAGTTTTATTTGGTTTTGAAACAAGTATGCATGGTGAACTCCAATCACTTTTACTGGGCTTGATAAAATCATTCTCCAGCAAATATCGAATTTCCTTTTTCAAATATTCCTGTTTGAGTGGACTCATCCTGCATGGATGCTGTTTGAAATTTTCAATTTCAACGTCATGAAAATTTTTGTTTGTCCTCGTAAGAATATCTGGACATAAGTGCTCATATAATAATAATAATAACTTCCAGTTCATTTGTTTCTTGCACTTGCAACTGTGAAAGTTTCTGATCTAGATTTGTTTATAATTTATGAATTCCAACAATTCGCCGCTCCAATATCAGTAGAATCCAACGATATTTCTTCACCGAGTAGGACAGGTAATAAATTAATTACATATTTAACATGGCTATTTCTTTCAATACACTGGTACTCCTATAATTAATTTAGATCCCAGGAGCACTAATAATATAATTTAACTAATTCATTTTCTTCTTAACTTTGTAAGGGCCGTAATATCTAATTTGAAGAAAAGTAAGAAGAATGAACAAGAGTAACACAACTCCATTATCAGACTCAAAAGTTCTCTCCCTTTCAGTTCTATCAAACCTTAGTTTCATTTTTAACTTTAATTGATTACTTGACTTAGTCTTGGGTAGGGAATCCACACAATCTACCATAATTCCACTGAATGTTTCATCAAACGTAGGAATAGGTTGCAGATGAGCCTTACGTATCTTCTGATTGGTTTTTCCTACCATTTGACAAGTATGACAAGATCTACAGTATTTGACAACATCACTTTTGATTTCTGGCCAATAGAAGTGAGTCAAGATCTTGTGATACATTTTATTAATCCCTAAATGACCATCCAAAGGAGTTTCATGGGCCAGATTAAGTATTTCCTGTCTGTAAGGTTTTGGAACTACTATTTGATAGTTCACTGACCATTCATCACCAGCAGGTACCTCGGGAGGTCTCCGTTTTCTCATAAGAATTCCATTTTTAATGAAATAACAGACAGGAACTTCAATAACTTCAGTCTCATTTATGACCCTTTGAAACAAACAGGAGATCTCATGATCTTTTTCCTGTTCAACGACAAGTGACTGTCGTTTATCACCCTGATTAAGAGAATGAGTTATTAAAAGAGGATCACTATGATCAATACCTTCTGATTGATCTAAACCAAGAGTAAAAGTGACCTCATCAAAAACCTGACCTATACAAGCGTCAGTTGAAGGAATACTGGCTTTTTCAACATAAGCCTGACCCATGCAGGAGTCAGATAAGGGAATGCTGCCCTCAATAACATAATCCTGACCCATGCATATGTCAACGAAGGGAATACTGCCCTTTTCAACTTCATTCTCAAGAGCTTTCTTTACCATAGCTCTAGTAACTGTACAAGCTTGAAATATATCAGGGATTTCTTTTTTAATTGAATCAACTTTCTGATCCAAATTAGGCTTGTCAGTTACAAGTGGATTAACCACAACCTTGTCCCCAGCTAAGTCGTTGCCTAGCAATAAATCTATTCCCTCAACGGGTAAAACCGAAACTGTTCCGATTGTCACAGATCCTGACACTAAGTCTGATGACAAATTTACACAATGGAGAGGAACATTAACAAAGCAGCACTCTAACCCCTGAATAAGAACACTTTCATTAGAAGAAGACTTCTCAAATAAAGGCAAAGTACCTAATAATAAAAAACTCTGAGAGGCTCCTGTGTCCCTTAAAATTTTAATAGGGGTGGGATTGGCTGAATCACCCAAAAGTGATACAGAACCCTTCGATATGAATGGTTCATAATTCTCCATATCAAAATCAGACTGGGATTTATTAGACCCAACAAATGTATTGCTTTCAATACAAGACTGTGACCTTGACCTCTTGTAAATAAGAGCATTTGGAACAGGTCTATCTTGATTCTGATGCCTATTTTTCAATTTGTAGCAATCAGAAATAACGTGTCCTTTTTTCTTGCAAAAGTTACACGTCGGAAGAGACAAGGATCTAGAATCAAACTTCTCTGAAGTCAGATTTTTGAAAGTTGTGTTAGTTTGAGTTTTAGAAGGGCTTGAATTAGGCGGAAATTCTTTTCTGCCATTAAATTGTTGAGTAGAAGTCTTGCTAACAAAAGGAACTTTATGTGTCAAAGAATATTCGTCAGCAGCATTTTCCAAGGTTTCAATCTGATGCTCCTCAAGATAAGTTTTAACATCACTATGGACACAGTTTTTGAACTCTTCAATTAATATAATTTGCTTGAGATTTTGATAATCTTGCTCAACTTTCTTGGCTAAACACCATCTATCAAACAACTGCTCTTTTTGTCTAGCAAATTCGACATGAGTTTGTCCAGCTTCTTTTCTGTAATTTCTAAATTTTTGCCTATAAGCTTCAGGAACTAACTCGTAACCTCTTAAAATGCATTCTTTAACTACGTCATAATCACCACTTTGCTGAACAGACAGTGAAGTGTAAATCTCACTAGCCTTACCAGTAATTACACATTATAGTAACTGAGTCCAATTCTCTCTTGGTCACTTTAAATTTTCTGCAACTTTTTCAAAAAGAATGAAATATTTGTCTACTTCTTTTTCTTTGAAAGGGGGCACTAATCTAATATTCCTTGCTAAATCAAAATTTTGATTTGAAGTATGATGGTGATTCTCACCTGCCAGCTCTATTTCTTTCATTTTACACTGATATTCCCTTTCTTCCTTCTCTCGCTCTCTCTCAATTCGCATCTGCTCTCTCTGTAATTCAAATTGTCTTTCTTTCTCCTCTTTTTCAAATTGTAATTGCTATTCTTTCTCTCTTTCCTGTAATTCCAGCTTCTTAAACTCTAATTCAGATTGTAATTGTCTTTCTTTCTCCCTTTCTTGTCTCTCTCTTTCTTCTTTTTCAGATTGTAATTGTCTCTCTTTCTCCTCTCTCTCATATTGTAATTGCTTTTCTCTCTCCCTTTCCTGAAATTCAAGCTTCTTCAACTCTAATTCACTCTCTCTCTGAAATTCCAGCTTCTTCAACTCTAATTCCATCTTGAATTTTAATTCTAATTCCTTCAGTTTAATGTCAGAGTCTGGTGTAGACTTACTGACTGGAATCAAAGCACTTTGTTCAAAAACATCCTGTTCTACCAAATACTGGACCAAAATCTTTTTGATATCTTGTTTCGTTAAAGAAGCTTTCACTTCAGAAAGATCGTATTTTCTGGCAAGTTGAACCAACTCGTCTTTTTTGAAAAGATCTAATTGCTCCTGGGTAGGATTAGAAAGAAATATTTCTACCTTAGATGTCATTTTGATACAAGCGTGTCAGTCTCACTAAAGATTTAAAATTCTCAAAAACTAGGGGAAATTCAAATTTAAATTCAAATTTATCTCAGATCTCAATCCCGGACGAGCCCCCAATTTCTATGTTACGTGTTTAGGCTTGAATAAGCAGCAACACAGAAAGAGTGAAAACTAACAAGCTTGTTAAACTTTAACAATGGTTTTATTAAGTACAATTATTTTCATAAAATAAATAAACTTACAGTTTTAGAGAATCAAATCCAACAAATATAGAATTCACAAAATAATCCACTAATGGAATTTCAAGTCCTGATAAATAAATGTTCTAATAGTTCCAGGTTCGAATCTTGACGATGTAATCCAAAATGGCTGACAATGTCACGTGGTACAGTTCTTGTTTTTAATCATCCAAATGAATTATGAGCACATGTTTTCTCCTCCAAATAGATAATAAATCCTCTTTCTTCAATGTATTGACACAAAGTCCAGAATAATTCTATCTCAAATAAATATACACAACTAATCTTTAAGCCCAGAGATTCTACTACTGTCAGCTTCTAAAATACAGCTATATATATATATTGTTTTTCTGAAGTAAACAAGAGGAATCATGTGATTTTCTAGAAATTGATAGAAGTTCATGGAAGGTCACTGCCTTCCCTAAAAATCACATACTCTAGATTTTCTTACCCCTAAGAACTAAAAATAGAATGTTGTCCCTAAAATTAACCAATGAAATTGAAGACCTGTTGACAATGTCTAAAGCAAGGTCAGGAACTAGACCACTGTAAGCCAAGGTCAAAACTTGTTTACAGTAAAGTCCAGGTCAAATGAATTTTCTAGAAAAAAAATTCCCATTTAATGAATAATAAATCATAAATGACAATTTTGGATCCAATAATTAAAAATAAATAAAATTAAATCCAATAGCCGGAACACTTAAAATAGATAGGGAATCAACGACAGACAAAACTAGACTACTTAACTATATACAGAGCTACTACAAAGACCTATATACATGTACTTGACAGAACATAAAGGACGAAGATATAGAAACGTACATACGAGAAACGGAATGCGAGGTAATAACCTCAGAACAAAGAAACAAGTGTGAGGAATTTGTCTTGCAAGACGAGATTATAGAGATAATAGGGAAATTATATAGGAATAAAGCACCAGGAAGAGATGGACTCTCCGCATAAATTTATCAGAAATTTTGCGGAGAACTGTCGCCATACTAGAATGGTTATATAATAATATTGCATTAAGGAAATCAGACATGTCTAACATAATGAGGGAGGGAATGATAACACCTGTATATAAAGGGAAAGGGGACAGGGAATATTAAAAAAATTGGAGGCCCATCTCCCTCCTTAACATTGATTATAAAATTATAAGTAAAATATTAGCAGAAAGAGTTAGAAAGTGTCTTGATGAAATTATTAACATCAATCAAACTAGTGGCCCGAAAGGGCGGGAAATACAGAATAACATATTAAACATTAAAACTATAATAGAGTACATAAATATTAAAGGTCTGAATAGTGCTATGGTACTAATAGACCAGGAAAAAGCCTTCAACAGATTAGAACAAAACTATCTATACAAGACACTAGAGAAATTCGGTTTTGGAAATAAAATTCTAAATTGGACTAAAACCCTGTACAAAACTATCAACTCGTGTACATTTGAAATTAAAAGATCAGTGAGGCAAGGATGCCCACAATCTATGCTATTATATGTAATAGCAATAGAAATGCTTAGTATTAAAATTAGGAAAAACCAAAGGATTAAAGGAATCAAGGTTCCAAATATTAAAGAGGAGGTGAAAATGCTACAACATGCTTACGATTGCACTAACTTTATAGAAGATAAATATTCCTATGATGAATTGTTAAAGGAATTTAACCAATTTGGTAAGTTGTCAGGTTCTAAAATAAACCCCGACAAAACAGAGATATATTTGTTAGGAGACTGGAGAGGTAAGCGACATGGGCTTCTTCTTACCTTAATTAAAGACAGAGTTAAAAACATTAGGAGTAAATTTTGGGGAAAATGAAAACGAACAAAATCGGCTAATCTGCGGGCAAATGTCTAAACATTACCGTTTTTAGGTCTTTTTGTTGACTTTTGTAACGGCTATAAATCTTGGAACATGAAACAATATTTTTTTTTTATGTCCTAAGACATAGGCATGTTAAAAGAGTAATTTTCGGTGATCCGACAATTATTAAACTGTTATAAAATACTATGATTGATTTGGTTATTATTTTGCATGTGCATATTTTCTGATTTCTCCAACACCAAATTAAATAAAGGTATATACAGACTTCATAATTCGTGGGCCGGTTGAGTTTACCAGGGAGACCATGTACTATTTTGCACAGTACTTACACAGTGCAAAATGTGCATAGCATCACTTAAATCCTTATTTATTCCCAAACATACTGGATGCAGATTTTGCTTTATTCGTTGTTTCGACCAAATTGCATTCTTCTAGATAACACTTCAGCAGGTCCTTAATAGCTGTTTCATTTACAATGAATCGCCTCTCACGAGTTACTCTATTTCAATGATAAAAGCGATCCTACAAATTGAGGTAATATTTTTAAAAAGGTACGCAAGTTTGATTGTACAAGGTACATAACCATCATAATTTACATGCTCACGAAGAGTGGTAATAATAAAAGCTAAAATTCTCATATAGATCGACTAAGATCAAGATCAATCAATTTTAGTTTTGTCTTTTGGCTGAACAAACACCATAACTTCCCACACAATGGAATGCAATTGATGTTTCGGCGTCTCCTTTGATGCTAGTCGGTGAATTTCTCAGCAGTACAGGCCACTTAATCATTAAAATGCCTGAAACTGGCTTGTGACAAGAGGAATTTTGAACGCTATACCAATACATCGATGCAGTGGCGTAGCTAGAGGGTTTTGAGCCCAAGGACAAGATTCATTTTCAGCCCCCCCCCCCCCCCCTGCATAAATGCTACATACAATTGCCTTTTATTCCATAATTTTAGCTCAGTTACCGTAGTTTTGTAAAACGAAGTGTAAGACATACCTATGAACTTTTCAAAAGCCATGTAGGGAGACTGAATAAAAAAAATATTGAGATTGGGACCTAAAGTCGGGAGGTTTTTTTGTGGCATTTTTAAAGCCTGGTTTTCACTAAGGTCTCACTGGATAGTTTCGCATTTTGACACCTCCCTAATATTTAAGGTAGAAGGCATGGGCCTAATTATCCCCATCCTAGCATTTTTCAGTTCACACATAAGCTTAATCTGTAATGTGGTTTAGATTTACTTTGAGTTAGGCTTGGAGAATGGTTGACTTGTTGGTCACTGCCTGTCACAGTTAGACTAGCGCAGGAGATCAAATGCGTAACTTGGGCTTCAAATGATCCTCGGACTTGGCTTGCGTATTTACATGTGTCTGCTACAGCGGTAAATATCTAAAAATCTTGATGGTTGAGGGGTGAAGAAAAGTATGCTAATTTGTTACAGTACTAGTGAACTTTATTCATGTATAAAGCACATACTAATTCTTTTAGCTCTCTTGTCACAGGAAAATATTCAAAATACCCCTTTTCTGTAAAAAATGAATGTAAAAAAGAGGGGTTGAGGGCAGTGTTGATTCAGTATAAAAGCCACTAGTTGCATGAGGAATTAACTTTAATTCCTCAGTCAGAAGCTTACAAGCATCATTTAAAAAAAAATCATTAGTTCATTTTTATTTGTGTATTTAATGCAATAGTATTATCATTTTTCTGCTATAGGTCATTGTCGGACAAAAATTTGCCAAAACAACTGTCCAGTGAGACCTAAATATTGATCCAATATGCGTGAAATTTCGAAAAACGACTCGCCCTGTGATGTGCCCTATTTTCATATTATGGTCAGCTGTGGTTAAACTGTAAAATAGCTCAAGATTAGTCTTAAATAAACAAGCAAGAAAGCAAGCCCGACTAATTTATAAAAACTTAATCCTTATCGATGCAACTATTTTGTGAACACGTTTGGCCCTCCTTCGTAATTTACTGAAACCACATTCTACACTATTGTGTGTTACGCAATCACCAACAATTGATTGGCAAATAAAGGATTCCCAATTTTGTTGAACACAAGGTGCCAAAATAGCCAGCCTCATGGTAATCCCCCTCCATACATGTTGCAACAAATATTTTCCCCTCCTTGTATATTGTCATCTCGTAAAGCATTTAGTATTGTTTATTATAAAAATATGTTTTCTGAATTAGTTTTTTTGATGACGCATTTGCTTTGTGGTATGTATTTCATTCCTTCTTTTAATTTAACAACGGTAATTAACATTGGTATATACGGTCTAAAAATGCCAGATATTCACTCGTGTAAGTTTCTTTTGTGTGAATGGCGCTGTAGCATTCTTGGGATTGAAATTAATTGTGGACGATTTTATTGTTATGGCTTATCTTTTTGTTCTGGTTTATTTTTATTTTTATATTGTTGCATAGGTAAAAAAATCATTAAATTACGTAAATAATGTTTAAACTTAACATTCTATTTAGTGAAGATGCCCATTCTTTATAGAAAAATAATTATTTCGTCACAACAATAATTCACAGGTGATACAACAGAACATGTAGGACTTTTCTTGTTTAGAAGAAAATTAAAATCAAGGGCATAATGTAATAGTTGGGAGTTCTCAGCAAAAATCAGCGGTAGTTTACAGCAAGTGTGTTAAAAAAAGTAGTTACTTTTAAGAATATATTGTCTTTCAATTAATCCCCGTATCAAATGTTTATTCCTTAATTTCCACTATTTAATTCTGATTTAAAATTCAAGCCGTGTCAAGATGAATGTTATAACTGAAATTATATTTTAGAAATTTCTTTACATCGGCACCGATTATTTATGCCGATGCCGATTGTTCTAATAATAGGCCTGATTATGAGTACGAGCGATTAATCGGTACAGCTCTAACTAAAATGCCATGTAATTACGACAGCTGTGACAGTTTTATCATTGATTTGGACTAAAACACTATGTAATGATGGCAGCTGTGACAGTTTTATAATTGAGATGAACAAAAGTATACTAATGATTAAAGCTGTGAGTTTTATCATTGATGGACTAAAACACAATGTAATGATGATAGCTGTGACAGTTTTATCATTAAGATGGACTAAATCACCATGTAATGATGACAGCTATGACAGTTTTATCATGAAATTGGACAAAAATAAAATGTAATTATGATAGCTGTTACATTTTTATCATTAAGATGGACTAAATCACCATGTACTTATGACAGCAGTGACAGTTTCATCATTAAGATGGACTAAAACACATTGTATTTATCATAGCTGTGACAGTTTTTTTCATTGAGATGAACTAAAAGCACCATGTAATGATGGCAGCTGTGACATTTTTTATCATTAAGATGGACAAACACATACTAATGATTAAAGCTGTTGGTTTTATCATTAAGATGGACTAAATCACTATGTAATTATGACAGCTGTGACAGTTTTATCATTAAGATGGACTAAAAGCATCATGTAATTATGACAGCTGTGACAGTTTTATCATAAGGATGGACTAAATCATCATGTAATGATGACAGTTGTGACAGTTTTATCATTGAGATGAACAAAAACATACTAATGATTAAAGCTGTGAGTTTTATCATTAAGATGGACTAAAACACAATGTAGTGATGATAGCTGTGACAGTTTTATAATTGAGATGGACAAAAATACAATATAATTATGATAGCTGTGACAGTTTTATCATAAGGATGGACTAAATCACCATGTAATGATGACAGCTGTGACAGTTTTATCATTGATATGGACACATACATACTAATGATTAAAGCTGTGGGTTTTATCATTAAGATGGACTAAATCACCATGTAATTATGATAGCCGTGACAGTTTTATCATTGAGGACAAAAACATACTAATGATTAAAACTGTGAGTTTTATCAGTATGATGTACTAAATCACCATGTAATTATGACAGCTGTTACAGTTTTATAATTGAGATGGACAAAAATAAAATATAATTATGATAGCTGTGACAGTTTTATCATAAGGATGGACTAAATCACCATGTAATGATGACGCCTGTGACAGTTTTATCATTAAGACGGACTAAAACACAATGTAATTATGATAGCCGTGACAGTTTTATCATTGAGAAGGACAAAAACATACTAATGATTAAAGCTGTGAGTTTTATCATTATGATGTACTAAATCACCATGTAATTATGACAGCTGTGACAGTTTTGTCATTGAGATGGCCAATAACATTCTAATGATTACAGCTGTGACAGTTTTATCATTGATATGAACAAAAACACCATGTAATGACAGCTGTGACAGTTGTATCATTGAGATGGACTAAAACGCTATGTAATTATGACAGCTGTGACATCCTTTATTATTGAGATGGACTAAAACACCATATAATGATGACAGGTGTAACAGTTTTATCCTTGAGATGGACTAAAACACCATGTGATGATTACAGCGTGACAGTTTTAATCATATTGGTCAGTATAGTAGAGATGGACTAAAATATAAGGATTAAAGCTGAGACAGTTGTTAAATAGTCAGTGCATTATAAAAATGGAATTACACATGTACTAAATGAATATATTATTATCAGTTAAAGTGTTTAAACACACATGTAAATTAATTGTTTCCTAAATATAAATATACTGTTTTCTTTTCTCCATCTAACTACTTTTAATCTTAATGTATGATATGCCATTTAAGTTAAATGTAGCAGTAACACCATGACAAGTTTGAAGCATAGGTTATTTGATTAGTAATTAATAAAGTATGTCTTGTTTAAGCTTGAGAAAATTTGCAGCTTTAATGCCAATTTTCACCACATGGCAGCCATTATATTTGGTGGAAGAAGTATCAGGACGAGCCTTAAGAAGAACCACAAAGCCACACAGCTACTATCAAGCTTTCATACATATCCATGTTTAACGTGCTGAGACTCGAGCGATATGTCATTTATCTGCTAATGTGAGTACATTTTACTCCCCCCCCCCGCCACATTTTAATTTAATTTTATTAAGGAAAGAAATTATGAATGTAGTTAGTAGAGTAATAGCTCAACAAGGAGGATCAGAGAGATCTGCAAGATATTTATCCATTGCAGAAATAAATTTTACTATTAATTACAGCCAGTTATTAGATGCAATGTTTTAATACAAATATAAGGTATCATAGAAGATCAGTGGGAGATATACTAAAAGAAGTTAAGATGATTATGAATATTTTTATTAGGTAATGAATAGAACAATGATTTTGATCTCAATGAAATTCTAAAAGACATTATGTACAAACATTAAATAATTACATGAGAAGGCAAAGCTTTGTCTGAATTATTTGTATGTTTGAAGATGAAAATTAAGAAAAGCCTTTGGGTTGATGATTAATGATTAAGTGATATTTTTCAAACTTTCAGCTACATCTTGAACATTTTTACAATGTAATATTTTCTAATCTACTTTTTTTGTAGGGGGAACCGTGGGGTTTAATGCCATTTTTAAGCATATGTTAGGCTATGTATGATGACAAGTATATTTAGGGGAAGAAGAACCTTGGAAGAACCACCAATCCACAGGAAAATAATTTGTAAAGGCAAGCACCTTAGAACATTTGGTCACCTAGGGAACCTCTACAATACAAAGACAAGAAATAGTTACATTTGTTATGTGAAGAGGATAAACCAAATCAGTCTGTATTTTAAAACTGGGTATCCGTCATAAATACAGTATTTAAAATTTGCTTCTGGTTGCATTGTTAATAGAATCAAAAGGTTATTCAAGTTCTCCATTAGAAGATCAAGACATGAATTTTGTTTAAGCTTGAGAAATACATCAAAATAGCAAATTGCAAGGCACATGTTCAAAAGCAATTCTCAATCATCTCAAATCAACCTTTGCATAACATGTTATACCAGAAGTATTAGTTTCAGATAATGGTCCACAATACACATCTGCAAAACGCAAAGAATTTGCGACAAATTATGGATTCATGCATGTTACAAGTAATCCAAAATATCCACAGAGCAAAAGTCTCGCCAAAAGAACTGTTCAAACAATTAAAAGAATGCTTATAAAGCCAATGACCCTTACATATCTCGTTTGACATATTGCACAACACCATTACCAAATAGATATGCCCTGCTGATTTTTTGATGGGAATACAATTACAAACTCCTTTGCCAATGGCACCAAACGTAGACCTGAAATGGCCAGATTTAATGAAACTGAAGAAATTTAAAAACTCAAAAGCAAACTCAAAACAGAAATTATGATCATCGACATCGTGCCCGAAATATGAAAAAGAATTAAGGTAGGGAATAAAGTGTTGATTAAAGTTTATTTTTCTTCAGGGATTATTAACTTTGAGGCATCTACACCTCGTTCAAACATGGTAGCAACTGACAAGGGAGAGAAACGGAATGATGGAAAGAAATTTCATTCCCATGCCGACTACGTTATTATAGTCTCTCAGATTGACTGTTTCGAACCCTGATACTTTACTTTGACTTGACTCCAAGAAAGCAAAGCGGTGCCAACCAGTCATATTTCAACCAGTCTAAACGGACATTTGACATGTTGAGGACGATTGTTAAAACCACCTGAGAGACTGAACTTGTAAAAATTATGATGAATCTGTAGCTGGTTTGGCAATGCGGTCAACAGTGCACGTTTCGTTTAATGCCAATTTTCTCACGAGGGGAGATGTAGTATAAGCCTTAATCTAATTAGTTTTGAAGCATCACTGGACAATAAAAGTTATCTGATATTCCACACTGCAATAGAAATGATACACATCAACAGCTGGTTTATGTCATACATTCACTTGGGTTTATGTTCCATGGGAATTATAATTTCAGGGCAGTCTTTACTCTCCGTCCTAGTTCTATTGATGCATTGTATTAAATAAATAGTATAACACCTTCTGCTGTTATTCTTCATCTGCATTGACATTATCCATTGCATGGGTATTTTGTTGTTTGGAAAACACCGTAAAGAACCACCGACCCACAAGAAGCTACTGGCAAGCTTTCTCACATACCCACATTGGCTGAATCTGAAACCTGAACCCACGCAGACAGAGATAAGATGGCAGTGACTCGTAACGGAGAGCGCTTTAGACCACTGAAGGCACCCTGCATGGGTATTATCCATGTACATGGGCATTAACCATATATATATCGGTATTATCCATGTGCATAAGTATTATCCATATATATGGGTATTATGTATTATCCATATACATAGGCATTCTCCATATACATGGGTATTATTCATATATATGGGTATTATCCATATACACGAGTATTATCCATGTACATGGGTATTATCCATATATCTAGGTATTTTCCATGTGCATAAGTATTATCCATATATATCGGTATTATCCATATACATAGGATTTCTCCATATACATGGGTATTATCCATATACATGGGTAATATCCATATACATGGGTATTATCCATATACATCTGTATTATCCATACACATGGGTATTTAGAATTATCCATATACATGGCTATTATACATATGCATGGGTATTATCCATATACATGGGTATTATTCATATACATGGGTATTATCCATATACATGGGTATTATCCATATACATCTGTATTATCCATACACATGGGTATTTAGAATTATCCATATACATGGCTATTATCCATATGCATGGGTATTATCCATATACATGGGTATTATCCATATACATGGGTATTATCCATATACATGGGTATTATCCATATACATCAGTATTATCCATATACATGGGTATTATCCATATACATGGGTATTATCCATGTACATGGGTATTTAGAATTATCCATATACATGGCTATTATCCATATGCATGGCTATTATCCATATGCATGGGTATTATCCATATGCATGGGTATTATCCATATGCATGGGTATTATCCATATGCATGGCTATTATCCATATGCATGGCTATTATCCATATGCATGGCTATTATCCATATGCATGGCTATTATCCATATGCATGGCTATTATCCATATGCATGGCTATTATCCATATGCATGGCTATTATCCATATGCATGGCTATTATCCATATACATGGCTATTATCCATATGCATGGGTATTATCCTTATGTATGGGTATTGTCCATATACATGCAAGTGATTCATATGCAAGCCATGCACATGGGCATTATTTATCATTCATGTCATATTTAACCAAACACTTGCTGTTAGACCCTAATCAATCAGGCTTTAGACAGAAACATTCATGTGAGACTGCCTTGATCTCCCTAACTGATAAATGGCTTCAAGCACTTGACCAAGGTAAAATAATAGGATCTGTATTTGTAGATTTCAGGAAAGCGTTTGACATGGTGGATCATGAAATCCTTTTGAAGAAACTAAAAATCTACCAATGCGATGAAAAAACAGTTAGATGGTTTACTTCATACTTAAGTGAGAGAACACAACATGTTTATATAAATAACGTTCTGTCTGAACCTGAAACAGTTAGATATGGAGTGCCACAAGGCTCAATTCTAGGTCCATTACTATTTATTTTATTTATTAACGACCTACCACTTTTACTAAGAGACTCGATATCATCTACAGATCTCTATGCAGATGACACAACATTATCTGACATCCAAAACACAAAGCATGAACTCGAAATCTCTTTACAGAATGCATTAAACAAGCTGGAAAACTGGTGCACATGCAATGGCATGGTAGTAAATACTGGTAAAACTAAAATATTACTTATCTCAACAAGGAAAAAAAGGAAAAATCTTGATAGCAATGAACTATGTCTAACATGGAAGGATAAAAATTTGCAAATGGTCTGCCACGACAGACTACTTGGTGTTTTGGTAGATAATAATCTATCATGGACTGATCATATCAAACATATCAGTAAACAGGTCAATTCAAGTTTATGGCTTCTCAGTAGGATAAGACATTTTCTCCCTGAAAGGCACAGAAAATTATTTTATAACAGTTACATACAACCGTATTTTGACTACTGTAATACAGTATGGGGTAATTCAAATGATAAAAACATATCAAAGTTGGAAAAAATTCAGAAAAGAGCATTAAGGCTAATATCAAACCAGAAAGAAAGCAAGGAAAATTTAGCTGGTAAGTTAAAAATATTACCTATTAGAGACCGAATATGTTTAAGAAAAGCCAAATTAATGTACAGGATATCCAATAATAGTGCTCCTGAATATTTACAATCCCTATTCCAGTATAGGCTACCTGGTAATACACCCCACCTGCGATCAATATCTACAAAACAGTATAAAATTCCCAAACCAAATAAGGAATTATTTAAGAAAAGTTTCCAATACTCTGGAACTTTGCTCTGGAATAGTATTCCAGTTGAGATTAGAAATGCCCACTCTATTTCCATCTTCCAAACCCAATATATCCAGTGGCTTCTGAGATGCTGTTGAATTAAATAAATTCTTTGTATGAGGGCCTCAAGGTAGATTAGTTCTTAGTTAATTGTGTTACCCTCTTTAAATAAAGTCATTATTATCTGTGATTACATTATCTATGTGCATTGGCATTATCACTATGCAGCACATGGGCGTAACCCATTTGCAGTAGCATTATCCTGTGTAAAATGAAGCTACCCCTCATTAAGTTGTGACACTCTGTGAACAGTCTCACATATATTATGTCTGATTACTTTTTAACAAAGTATAGCCCTGTAAGTTATTCCCTTTTAATAATTCCCTGCAGATCTTAAAATATGTTTTTCAATCTGTCTAGACATGACCCTGTGCATTCCTTCACAGATTTTGGTTTCTTTTGAAAGAGATGTCATTTGCCTAACCTTTCTTGTATCATTTTTAATAATCAATCATTACTTTCACTTTTCATCGCTGACATGTCTGCAGGTGAAGTGCTTTAGGGCATTAAACAGCATTCAAGTCAGTTTGTACATCTATAAAAGTTTTTTTTTCCAGTTTTGAATATAACTTTATAAACAGTCTGAAAACAGACTTGTCTGCCATTTTGTCACTGTACCTATGACTACATGAAGTAGAAAATTATGTTTTCAATTCAAGATGAATATATGACCTTGTTTTGATTTGTTTCGAAGAGACTGCATTTATTCTAGAAGTTTTAATTGCTTCCATAATCATCAGAAAAAGTTACAATTTGTGCTGTTTACATCATCAACTACTACTAGTCCCAAAGGTCAACACAAATTTGTTGTCCAAGAAACCCCACCTCCAGTTGTTATTGGTAATTCTGCAAGCCCCATACACCAATTTTCCATTTGAATACCCATCAGTTCATTCATAATAGCGTGACTGGGATCAACATTACAACTAATATCTATGGCACTCATCCAATAGGTGGATTACAGCTTGCATTCTTCCATACAGAATCTCACCACATATATGCGGGGGTATCAAAATAACTTGATTTTTAAAAAAAATGACATTTATTTAATTACCACTTTGATTCTCAGTAAGAGACAAGGACAAATATTAAGTTGTTATTGTTCTGAATTGTTAAACATGTGTCAGTAGTATTACAATTAGGCAAACTAGGCAACTGGAATTCCAGCACATCAAGATATGAAATTTGACCCATGGTAAGTGTATTATTATACTGCGGTGTTGAATATAGCACTTTATAACTCTCCCTCTTTTATAACAATTTCCACCACTCATTCCTTTAAGTGCATCCAGACAACTATCAAACTCACTAATAGCGCTGGCAAATATGTATCCCATAATTTCTTATAGAAAATTCCAAAATAATGTGTATCTATTTAGTGGACATAAGTTGCATTTATAAGTGTTAAAATATCCCCATTGTGATAACACTGCTTTATCATATAAAATGCCATAATGCCCACATAACATTAACATAATGAAATACACAACTTATAATATGGATTTATACATCTTGTTAAACTTTATTAACTTTTTTTCAATAAATGTAAATAACAATATACAAGAAAATATTGAGCAAAGAAAATGCTGGTAATGCCCACTAGTTTCAACATTCTAAGAAGTATATACGAATTAATAATTCCCATGTTACCAATTAATAAAGCCTTGTCAAGGGAAATTCTTGTCTTGGCAATTCATAATGTCTTGTCAAGGGAAATTCTTGTCTTACTAAATAATAAAGTCTTGTCAAGGGTAATTCCCATCTTACCAATTCATAAAGTCTTGTCAAGGATAATTCCTGTCTTACCAATTAATAAAGTCTTGTCAAGGGAAATTCTCGTCTTGGCAGTTCATAATGTTTTGTCAAGGGAAATTATTGTCTTACCAATTAATAAAGTTTTTCAATGGTAATTACCATCTTACCAATTCATAAAGTCTTGTCAAGGGTAATTCCTGTCTTACCAATTAATAAAGTCTTGTCAAGGGAAATTCTTGTTATGGCAATTAATAAAGTCTCATCGAGGGCAATATTATTGTATTACCAATTAATAAAGCCTTGTCAAGATAAATTCTTGTTTTACCAATTAATAATGTCTTGTCAAGGGAAATTCTTGTCTTACTAATTAATAAAGGTTTTGAAGGGTAATTCCCATCTTAACAATTCATAAAGTCTTGGCAATTCAAAAAGTCTTGTCGAGGGCAATATTATTGTATTACCAATAAATAGTCCTGTTAAGAGAAATTCTTGTCTTACTAAATATTAAAGTCTTGTCAAGGGTAATTCCCATCTTACCAATTCATAAAGTCTTGTCAAGGGAAATTCCTGTCTTACCAATTAAATAAAGTCTTGTCAAGGGTAATTCCTGTCTTACCAATTAAATAAAGTTTTGTCAAGGGCAATTCTATTGTATAACCAATTAATAAAGTCTTGTCAAGGGAAACTCTTGTCTTACTAAATAATAAAGTCTTGTCAAGGGTAATTTCCATCTTACCAATTCATAAAGTCTTGTTAAGGGTAATTCCTGTCTTACCAATTAAATAAAGTCTTATCAAGGGAAATTCTTGTCTTGGCAATTAATAAAGTCTTGTCGAGGGCAATATTATTGTATAACCAATTAATAAAGTCTTGTCAAGGGAAATTCTTGTCTTACCAAATAATAAAGTCTTGTCAAGGGTAATTCCCATCTTATCAATTAATACAGTCTTGTCAAGGGAAATTCCTGTCTTACTAATTAATAAAGTCTTGTCAAGGGAAATTCTTACCAATTAATAGTCTTGTAAAGGGAAATTCCTGTCTTACCAATTAATAAAGTCTTTTCAAGGGAAATTCCTGTCTTACCAATTAATAAAGTCTTTTCAAGGGAAATTCCTATCTTATCAAATAATAAATTGTCAAGGGAAATTCTTTAGTTTTATCCTTTACTTTGATTTCAGTGTAATCACCCTAAATGATATGCCCTCTTGAATATAAACATCAAAAGTGTTAAAATGTTGAAGTGATACATGTGAGCATTACCTTGAGAATCCAATTAGTACCAACTGTGTTTTCATTCACAACTTGTCCAAGTGTTTGTTGAATTATTAAAAATCACTTAAAGTAGACCGGATTTAAAACACAAGGAAGTAAGCAAAATGTATACTCAGTACATTAAAGCTTTTTATAGTGTTACATTTATTTAATTTATATTGTGCTTACTTGTTTTGAGTGAAGTAAATGGAGTTCTGCTTACCCAACGTTTGTCATGTTTTAAATAGTAAACAAGATGTTGAAAGAGTTTGTGAAATTTACATTGGAAATTTGCTTTTATTTGTACCAGAACAATCTATTGCATTGTAGGTCAAGTGGGTATTTGTATATTGAAAGGTTTGGTAAACAATTATTCATTTCCATTTCATATCAATCTTTGGGAATCTATGATCCAAATGTGCAGTTGTGATCAGATATAATTCTAGAAAAACTAATTCTTTAAATCTTTCATTGTAATTATTAACTGCCCATTGACTGGATTAGCCCATTATTTTGGGAATTTATTCAATTCATTCCAAGAGATTTGGATTGCAATATTGTGGTGCATCAGAACATTCAAGATTATTGGTACATCAGGACATTCAAGATTATTGGTAAATCAGGGCATTCAATAGTATTGGCACATCAAGGCTTTCAAGATTATTGGTAAATCAGGACATTCAATAGTATTGGCACATCAAGGCTTTCAAGATTATTGATGTTTTGATGTTTTCTTATAAAACAAAAATTACATCACAGTACATGCTAAAGTGAAGACCACTTACCCTTTGGCTAGTAGTATTATTGTTTTATTATACCTAGTCATACAAACGTAAAATATAAAATTTTGTCATTTTCTATCGTAAGTTTGTAAACAGACTCCATTAAATTGATTCATATATATACATATACTATCTTTTATGTATACTGTTTAGACTTGGATATAATTAACATATTATTACAAATCTATTTGATGATATACCCCTTTATTATGTTTATTGGCAAGTTCAAATAACCAGAAATGCGTATGGTTTTTTGACCTTATAACAAATTATGTATGGACAATGGCTTCACTAGAACAGATTTTCACTTCCATAAAGAGAGCCACATTTTCCTACTAGTAGCCTTGCTGATTTGACCTATTTTGTAGATTCTTGCCCTCTTGGTTTCAGTAATAATCAAAGTGCTAAGCATGTTTAATTACCTTGTAAATAACACTGCATAGCCACCTGGTTATTGTAACAATGTACATAGTAATTAAAACAGGAATGAATTGTTGATTTAGCTATGTTTATTGATAATGGAATTATAGTAGGGTCATAGTACATGAGAACTATCAAATTTGTCAGGTAACTCAAAGAAAGATCTTTTATCTCTTTGCAAAAGCTACAAATAAAAACTGCCCTGAAACAAAAAAGTCTTATACACAGACAATTTCTGTCATCTCTCTCTCTCTCACTCTCTCTATCTTTCTCTTTCTCACACACATGCATGCATGCTCACTATATATATGATTTTAGTTTAGTTTAAACCATATTCATTTGAGAAACTTTGTTAAATACATATGATTTGGTGGATTAAGTAAAAAGCATAGTCTACAGTATTTTATAAATACTCGCAGAATGGTCGAGTTAATATGAATTATATCCCTTTGTAGGAACAATTAGACCAATTACAAAGTTATGGCGATAATCGCTTGTGTGTGTACAACAATATACTGAAAAATCAAATATCAATGGACCAGGTGATAAAATGTGACCAGAAAGAATGAGGTATGGTTCAAAGGAATTAATAAAACAAAATAATATTTAACTTTTTCAGGAACAAACAATATCCTTTGAATTAGTATAGTAAACTAAAGAGTATAGGTCCTATATGTGCGATGATGCCTGGTGAATTTTTTACCTGTAATTGTTTTCTTTTAATTCAATTTGAGAAATAAGAAAAGCATGCAGAATGCAAAATAAATAATGACAAAAACTTATAAATAAAAACACAGTCATATTAGTTTCAAACAATTTATTGGCAGTAATTTAACAAGAATTTGTACTTTTATGTGACCTGTTTTCGATTATGCTGATTACAGAAAATTTGGTATTTCAAACATGATTATAAGCAAGAATTCAACCATTTGACACAAAGATTAACATACCACTCTCTTCTTAATGTTGAACTCTACCATGTTTTAATTTTCAAAGGTACTTTGGTAACACATGCCCTGACCTATGCTTTGGTCCATGTATTCTAAAATCCACTTTGCATGAGTTATCAAGGGAATAATGAAAGACATTCAAGAAAGGAACAGAATACAAGTGCCATTATTGATGACATTATTGTCATTGCCACAATAATGAAACCAATGGAATAATTCAAAGATTCCTTAGTCCAAAACCAACAAATTAAAAAAACGTTAAAAATATTTTTCACTTCTATGTCCAGAGATATCTGATTGAGCAATGTATTTTGTTAAAGAGTATAGGGCTAAATAGAAACTTTTCATAACACAAAATCTTGTCTACAATAAAAGCAGATATAAAAATCACACACATATAATCTCAATAAATTGTTCATTACAGACCAAAATAATATGGTCAGCTGAACAAATTACATTATTAACAGAAAGCAACACTTAATGAGTGAAACATTGCATTACTGAATATACTTCATTATATATATATATATATATATATATATATATATATATATATATATATATATATATATATATGTATTGAGATTCAGAGTTTACATGTAAAAAAACATAAATGAATAGATATATTCCTGAGCCATTTCAACAATTGTATATAAGAAAAATATTTTTTGAGATTTATATCTTCTCTTGTAATATCAAGTTAGGAGAAAGTGAGTTCTCTGTGGGTTCCATAATCAGATGAAATGATAGAATCCAGCATCAAAGTAAATTTTCATTCATTTTAGAGAATTTAGACTGAATTTAATCTTGTCTACAAAAATGTTTGATCTCTGTGCATACAGAATCCATTGTTGGCTTGCAAAATCCACTCCAATTCAGTGTTAGTGTGTAAAATCCACTCCAATTCAGTGTTAGTGTGTAAAATCCACTCCAATTCAATGTTAGTGTGTAAAATCCAATCCAATTCAGTGATGGTTGTAAAATCTACTCCAATTCAGTGTTAGTGTGTAAAATCCACTCCAATTCAGTGTTAGTGTGTAAAATCCACTCCAATTCAGTGTTTGTTGTAAAATCCACTCCAATTCAGTGTTAGTGTGTAAAATCCACTCCAATTCAGTGTTAGTGTGTAAAATCCACTCCAATTCAATGTTAGTGTGTAAAATCCACTCCAATTCAATGTTAGTGTGTAAAATCCACTCCAATTCAGTGTTTGTTGTAAAATCCACTCCAATTCAGTGTTAGTGTGTAAAATCCACTCCAATTCAGTGTTAGTGTGTAAAATCCACTCCAATTCAATGTTAGTGTGTAAAATCCACTCCCATTAAGTGTTAGTGTGTAAAATCCAATCCAATTCAATGTTAGTGTGTAAAATCCACTCCAATTCAGTGTTAGTGTGTAAAATCCAATCCAATTCAATGTTAGTGTGTAAAATCCACTCCAATTAAGTGTTAGTGTGTAAAATCCACTCCCATTAAGTGTTAGTGTGTAAAATCCACTCCAATTCAGTGTTTGTTGTAAAATCCACTCCAATTCAGTGTTAGTGTGTAAAATCCACTCCAATTCAGTGTTAGTGTGTAAAATCCACTCCAATTCAATGTTAGTGTGTAAAATCCACTCCAATTAAGTGTTAGTGTGTAAAATCCAATCCAATTCAGTGATGGTTGTAAAATCTACTCCAATTCAATGTTAGTGTGTAAAATCTACTCCAATTCAGTGTTAGTGTGTAAAATCCAATCCAATTCAGTGATGGTTGTAAAATCCACTCCAATTCAATGTTAGTGTGTAAAATCCAATCCAATTCAGTGATGGTTGTAAAATCTACTCCAATTCAGTGTTAGTGTGTAAAATCCAATCCAATTCAGTGTTAGTGTATAAAATCCACTCCAATTCAGTGTTAGTGTGTAAAATCCACTCCAATTCAGTGATGGTTGTAAAATCCACTCCAATTCAATGTTAGTGTGTAAAATCCAATCCAATTCAGTGATGGTTGTAAAATCTACTCCAATTCAGTGTTAGTGTGTAAAATCCAATCCAATTCAGTGTTAGTGTATAAAATCCACTCCAATTCAGTGTTAGTGTGTAAAATCCAATCCAATTCAGTGATGGTTGTAAAATCTACTCCAATTCAGTGTTAGTGTGTAAAATCCAATCCAATTCAGTGTTAGTGTATAAAATCCACTCCAATTCAGTGTTAGTGTGTAAAATCCACTCCAATTCAGTGTTAGTGTGTAAAATCCACTCCCATTCAGTGTTAGTGTGTAAAATCCACTCCAATTAAGTGTCAGTTTGTAAAATCCACTCCAATTCAGTGTTAGTGTGTAAAATCCACTCCAATTCAGTGTTGGTTGTAAAATCCACTCCAATTCAGTGTTAAGTGTGTAAAAATCCAATGTTAGTGTGTAAAATCCACTCCAATTCAGTGTTGGTTGTAAAATCCACTCCAATTCAGTGTTAGTGTGTAAAATCCACTCCAATTCAGTGTTAGTGTGTAAAATCCACTCCCATTCAGTGTTAGTGTGTAAAATCCACTCCAATTAAGTGTCAGTTTGTAAAATCCACTCCAATCCAGTGTTAGTGTGTAAAATCCACTCCAATTCAGTGTTGGTTTGTAAAATCCACTCCAATTCAGTGTTGGTTGTAAAAAATCCACTCCAATTCAGTGTTGGTTTGTAAAATCTGCTCCAATCCAGTGTTAGTAGGTAAAATCCACTCCCATCCAGTGTTGGTTTGTTCTGGTTATAGGGTTTAATGCCATTTTTCAGCACACGATAGGCTATACATTGGTGGCCTGTATAAATGGTGAAGGAAGAACCTGGAAAAACCCCGGAAATACTGGCAAGCTTTCTTACATACCCACATTGTCCAAATCCAAGACTTGAACCCTAGCAGGCAGAGGTGAGATGGCAATGATCTGTAGCGAAAAGCGCTTTAGACCACTCTGTCCCCCCCCCCATTGATAGTTTGTAAAATCCACTTCAATCCAGTGCTGATTTATAAAATCCACTCCAATCCAATTTGGCTGTAAAAATCCACTCCAATTCAGTGTCATTTGTAAAATTTACTCCAATCCAGTGTTGATTGTACAATCTACTCCAATCTAGTGTTAGTGTGTACAATCCACTCCAATCCAGTGTTGGTGTGTAAAATACACTCCAATCTATTGTTGGTGTGTAAAATACACTCCAATTCAGTGTTGGTCTGTAAAAGCCACTCCAATCCAGTGTTTGCAGCAGGCATTAAGAGGAAAATAGTTATTTCTTTGGAGCAGCAAGTTGGGATTTCATGATCTTTGTACCTTGATTTCAAGACAAACAACTTTATTGGGTGAAAAATATCCTTCAGTCCAATGACATCATGTGTATTACCTAGTCAAAAATATCCTACAGTCCAATGGGATTTAGTCAACTGTTCAAAAATATCATGCAGTCCAATGTGATCCATTATATTGATCAATAATATCCTGCAGTGCAATGAGATGCAGTGTTTAAGTCAAAATACTGATAGAGTCCAATGAAATCCCGTGTATTAATTATAAACAAATATCTGCATTTCACTGGGACCCAGTGATTTAGTAAAAATATCTCCACCAGTCCAATGGGATCCTGTGTATTAGTAAAAACTACCCTACAGCCCAATGGGATCCTGTGTATTAGTAAAAAATACCCTACAGCCCAAAGTAATATGTGTATTAGTCAAGTGTATTAGTCAAAAATATCCTACAGTACAATAGGATCTTGTGTAATAGTATAAAAAAATGTCATGCAGTCCAATGGGACCTAGTGTTTTAGTTGAAAATATCCTCAGTCCAAAGTAATTCAGTGTATTAGTCAAAAATATCCTACAGTCCAATGGGATCCTGTGTATTAGTAAAAAATACCCTACAGCCCAATGGGACCCAGTGTTTTAGTAAAAGATGTTCTCCAGTCCAATGGGACCCAGTGTTTTAGTAAAAAATGTTATCTAGTCCAATGGAATCCTGTGTATTAGTAAAAAAATATCATAGAATCCAATGGGATCCAATGTCTTAGCAGCTGACTGACTTGTGCATGTGGCCACATAAACCTGTTTCTTCAGTCCAATGGGACCCAGTATATTAGTAAAAAATATCCTACAGTCCAATGGGACCCAGTGTTTTAGTAAAAAATGTTCTCCAGTCCAATGGGACCCAGTGTTTTAGTAAAAAATGTTATCTAGTCCAATGGAATCCTGTGTATTAGTAAAAAAATATCATAGAATCCAATGGGATCCAATGTCTTAGCAGCTGACTGACTTGTGCATGTGGCCACATAAACCTGTTTCTTCAGTCCAATGGGACCCAGTATATTAGTAAAAAATATCCTACAGTCCAATGGGACCCAGTGTTTTAGTAAAAAATGTTCTTCAGTCCATTGGGACCCAGTGTTTTAGTAAAAAATGTTCTACAGTCCAATGGGATCCTTTGTACTAGTAAAAAAAATATCTTAGAATCCAATGGGATCCAATGTGTTAGCAGCTGACTGGATTGTGCATGTAGCCACATAAACCTGTTTCTTCAGTCCAATGAGACCCAGTGTTTTAGTAAAAAATGTTCTACAGTCCAATGGGATTCCGTGTAGTAGTAAAAAATATCCTAGAATCCAATGGGATCCAATGTGTTTGCAGCTGACTGGATTGTGCATGTGGCCACATAAACCTGTTTCTTCAGCAAATCCCAGTCACTTGAATTGTTGTGCTGAATTTCAAACATGGTGTCCGCAATTCCTGGAAAACTGTTGTCCTTATAACTGTTAAATTTGCTGGGGGCAAATATAACATGTCTGAAATGGAAAACACAGCATACTAAAAATGTGTTTTCTATTATAGCAAGATAATGTGTTTTCCATCACATAACAATACTGCATTTTCCAGCATAAAACTTTACTTTGTTTCCAATAACAGTAATTTACTGTGTATTCCAAACTGGGAGTTACCAAGAAAGAATCAAGCTATAATGTATCTACAAACTTATTTTGCCACTTTTCAATATCTTTTGTTTGGCAATGCTTTTTTTTTAAAGCTTGTTTCACAACAGTTTATGTGGTTGGACCTTAGTGACCCAAAAAGGCTGACTAAAAGGTTTGGGATTGCTCAAACTCCAATTATTACAAAAATCTCAACAAAATCATCACACCTTAAATATAACAATTAGTAAAATTAATTAGCATGCTGGACCTTTGAAGTCTGAGCTATCCGAATCATATTGTTTCTACAGTACAACCATTCAAATGGACATCAGTTTTATCAAATCTCGCTGCATATTGGAATACATGTTTGCCTTCAGAAAGCATATCATTCTCATTTTAATGTTGTCAAAACTCACAAAAACTATTCCAATATACTTTGAAAATAAACACTCAAAAAAGATTAGCAAATCAATTTGTCTACTCTTATTTCTTACTATAAAGGAGCTGACTATGGAATGACACATTTTGTACATAGCCATTCTGTGAAATAATGATTTTATATGAGATTAAGCATCAATTCTTTTCTTAATGCTCATATTAGACCTGAATGGTTTATGGGATGCTCTGTTGTCCAATTTGTCCGTCCATCTGTAAGCTCGTTTGCTATTGCTGCCCCAACTAAAATGCAACAAAATTTACACACATATTCACCCCATCATCTAGTTTGATTCTAAAAAGAAATCATTTTGCTTAGAGGTCAAATATAGCTGCCACTGCAACCATCTGGAAAATCTTGTTTGTGCTACTTCTCCTGAACTTACACAGAAATGGTATTTTCACTATATACAGAGTTGCTGCTTAACAAAACATTGCTGATTTTGCATCCAACATGGCCACCACAGCAGCCATCTTTAAAAAATTATCACTATCCCTCCTGTGCGGAAATCAAATCATGCTGACATAGGTTTGTTGGCCCTAAAGTAAAATGGTCTGGTCTGATGACCATCTTGAAACTTGTTGTAATTTACTCATGAATGAATGGCCACATCAATGTTGCATTTTCACTAATGGAATTTCCATCAGATCTATTTGGTGCTAAATGAAATTAGTTATGTTGCACATCCAATTTGACACAATGGTGGCCATCTTGAAAGTCTTGTTGTTGAAACACATCCTGAAGGGAAAGCCATTTCAACATGTTTTTTAAAGACTTTTTATGAGTGTCTAGTTAGTTCTAAATGAAAATGCTGCTGCTCAGACATCCAGTGTGGCCAACACAGTGCCTGTCTTTGAAATCTTCTTAACAATACTCCTGAATGAATGGTCACAATAATATGGGATTTTCACTGAAAGATGTTGCATAATGTCCAGCTGCTTAAAAATGAACTTTGTGCCAATCGAACCTTTAACAGTTACCACAATGGCATCTTGACAAATCTTATCACTACTTCTCCTAAATGGTTGATCATATACTTCTACTAATATTTAACTAGTGCTATATGAAAATTGTGCCTATCTAAAATCCAATATGGCCACAATGGTAGCAATCTAGAAAATCTTTGTTATCTTTGCTACTCCAAAACAGAAAGTCATACCAGCATCTGGTTTACACCAGAAGAATGCTTAATAAGTCTTCTTGGTCTTATAAAAATGGTGTTAATTTTATTTTAAAATTGACCCCCAATATTTGAATTGCTACTCCTCTTAAATGCAAAGTCATTTTGACATGGAAGAGTTCTTACAGTGTCCAGATTTTCCTAAATGAAAATGATGCAAAGTGTCCATAAGTATGTAAACCATTGTGGTCATCTTGAAAATATTATATATTAACCTGATATAGTTGGATGGTCATATCAACATGGAGTTTACACCAGTAGAATTTTAGAATACCTAATCAGACCAAACTGAAATTGGAGCCAATCTGACCGTCTTGAAGATATTTTTGTCACTAATCCCCCCTTCCCCCATAAAAAAAGATAAAAGATGGTCACACTGACATGTGGTTTTCATCACAATGCTTCTAATAATGTCTAAATGGTCATCAAAAAAAGTAGTGACAAGCATAAATCCAATTATTTGAAAATCTTGTTATCACTGCAGAATATCAGATATATTCAACATTCAGCAGTTACAGGTCTCATTCTGAATTCCTGGATTTTCATTTTTATCACTAGAGAGTCAGTCTGATGAACCCTTTCCCTTCTTTTTCTTAAGATCTGTGCAATACCTCTGATATAGTTAGCTAGTGGTTAGAACACCCATCTAAAGCCCATTAGGCCAGACAATGTAAACCTGTTGTTGTTGTTGTTATAGGGTTTAATGCCCTTTTTCAGCACAAGATAGGCTATACATGGATACATGGCAGCCAGTATAAATGGTGGAGGAAGAACCCAGAAAAATCCAGAAGAATCACTGACCCCCGAGAAGCTACTGGCAAGCTTTCTTACATACCCACATTGGCAGAATCCTAGACTCGAACCCATGCAGACAGAGGTGAGATGGCAGTGATCCATAATTGAGAGCGCTTTAGACCACTCGGCCACTTAAAAGGAAGGACCTGATTTGTTAAAATATAACTGGCTTTGTTTTAGAAAAGTTCTACTTAGCTGGAATATCATCACTAGAGACACTCGTTCACTTGGGACCCTTGCATGTAAGCCTGGTTTTGTAAATGATATTAAATTATAGCAGTAGCATCAAGTACACAGACCATTGGTCTCCGAAGATCTGTATGTTTAATATATTCAGAATATGAAAAATGTATCAAGATATCATAAATTCCATGTACATAATACACACAAAGTCAACTTCGGCAGACATCATGAAGCAAGAATCTCCAAAGCAGTGTCTACTAGGGACGCATGACTGACTGAGAGTCAAAACTCACCTTTGGGTCAAAACTGGGGGTCAGACTGAGTAAAAAACAAACTTTGGTATAAAAACTGAGGTGGTCAAATTCAAAAAAATTTTTTGGGGGGTTGTCTCTGAAGCACAATTGAGGGTATAGGAAAACACTGCCCCAAAGGAACTGACACTCAAATGGCTGGTGTTGAGACATGTTTCTGAGTGAACAAAATTTTCAAATTAGCTGCTGTGGCAGCTTTACTGAATGTAAGATAGGCACCACATTCATTCAAGACCAACAATACAGAAACAGTCTGGTCCATCTAGACATAAAAAACCCAGCTAGACATTGTAAAAACCATCTATACATTGTAAGAACCATCTAGACATCATGAGAACCATCTAGACATCATTAAAACTATCTAGACATCATAAGAACCATCTATACATCATAATAACTATCTAGACGTAATTAGAACCATCTAGACAACATAAGAATCATCTAGACATAATTAGAACCATCTAGACATTATAAAAACCATCCAGACAGCATGATAACATCTAAACATCATAAGAACCATCTAGACATGATAAAAACCATCTAGACATCATAAGAACCATCTAGACATCATGAGAACCATCTAGACATCATAAGAAATATCTAGACATCATGAAAACCATCTAGACGTCATAAGAACCATCTAGACAGCATGAGAACCATCTAGACATCATCAGAACCATCTAGAAATCATAAGAACTATCTAGAGATCATAAGAACCATCTAGACATCATAAGAACCATCTAAACATCATAAGAACTATCTAATCATCATAAGAAGCTTTTTGGTGAAAATCACATGTTGATATAACAATCCATTCTGAAGTGACAAGATTTTCAAGATGGCCACTGTGATTGCCAATTTAATTAGTTGTCTTAGCAGATATATTTCCATTTAGGACCAACTAGACCATGGGATGAATGTGTGGATCAATTTAATAACTATCATATATATAGTCTAGATGAAGTAGTGATAACAAACTTGTGCTAGCAGAATGGACAAGAAGCCATTCCATGAGCTCCTCTTATCTATAACCCTTACATCTAAAAATCAAACAATTTAAGATACAAAACAAATTGGTTTTTAAAGTACTCTGATTTTTATCTTTTGGAACAGAATATCTGTAAATAATCAGCAATAATGACAAAACAGTCAAGTTGAAATTTTAATTGAGAAGTTCTCAAATTAAATCTGGAATTATTTCCCAACAGAATTCAGGACACCTGCTGCAGTCACAGCTTGGAATTTTCAAGGGTTTGGTGCATCATGAATAAACCGTTGATAAACAATATACCTTTATAACGTTGGTAAATATGAATGAAATAATAAAACACAGAACTTAATCCATTGGGAATAATTATTTAATAAAGTTCATAGTTAGCCAAATCTTGTTATATAAAGTCTGACTTGAGAATTTCAGTCCACCTATTTGATTTAACTTTATTCAACTTTATGTCATTAAGTATAATCTCCTTCACATGAATAAGACATGGTCTTTAAAAGAATGTTTAAATTAGCTAAATAGAACAAAAAGGCTCTCAAACCATTTTAAGTATGTCATTGACGAAAAGGTCCACCTGTGGGCTTGGCATATACTGGAATAGGTCAGATGCCTGGATGCTGTAAGATGCAGGTAGCCTTTACCTGGGGTGTCTCTAGTGATGATATTCCAGCTAAGTAGAACTTTTCTAAAACAAAGCCAGTTATATTTTAACAAATCAGGTCCTTCCTTTTAAGTGGCCGAGTGGTCTAAAGCGCTCTCAATTATGGATCACTGCCATCTCACCCATGTCTGTGTGGGTTCGAGTCTCAGATTTAGCCAATGTGGGTATGTGAGAAAGCTTGCCAGTAGCTTCTCATGGGTCGGTGGTTCCTTCTAGCAGTTTTCCTGGGTTCTTCCTCCACTATTAATACTGGCTGCCATGCAAAGCCTATCATGTGCTGAAAAATGGCATTAAACCCTACAACAAAAGTACCTTAATTATTGTTTATGATGATGATACCAACACCAACATATTGTTGTAAATGAGCTATAGCACCTTAATATGGTTTATGATGCTGATGCCAACACCAATATAATGTTGTAAGTGATCTACCTATGTATTGCTATTCACTGAGGTAAAAATATAGCCTACTTATAGAATGGTCTCCCTGGTAGTCCTTGGGGGTCTATGAAGGCCCTCTCCAGCTGCATTAACTTATCATTGACCATCCTAACTGCCAAAATACTGCAGAGAAGAAAAGAAAGAAAAAATGAATATAAAATAAATTGGTAATTAAGTACCAAGTCTTATCATTTTCGCACAATTAACCTCTTGAAGAGTATACCATCTCAAGTGAAGTTTGATATTAGGAAGAAAAATTAAACAAACTGACAAGATTGTAAAACTTAATGTACCCATGTTGCAAAATTATGTACCCATATAAGGCAAGTGGTACTCAGAGTGCAATCATTTTAATGTACATTAACAGCTTTATGATCCTGGGCCGAGTCATATCAAAGACTTACGAAAATGGTACTAACAGCTGCCTCACTTGGCGCTCAGCATTAAGAGGTTAGTGTTAGGACTGGTTGGCTAATGTCAGGATAATGTGACTGGGTGGGACATCATGTTACATGTCTATGGCATGATGCCCCAGTGCTAGACAACTATAAACTGCCTCACTGCAGACAACATCTGGATAAGACTGAAAAATTGTTAAAGCTACATTAAAAATCCTGATAAAACACAAAAATCCACAAAAACCCTGACTATATAAATGACCTATGTGTAAACACTTACTAGAAAGTTATAAATTCATAAGATTAATATCAGTGCTTAGCCTATTAGAGGTGTGTGTGTGTTCTGTTTCGGTGTGTGTGAGATTTGGATTTTTAACGTAGCTTTAACAATTTTTCAATCATATCGCTACAATGTCTGCAGTGTGGCAGTTTATAGTGATATCTAGAAATATCCCACCCAGTCACATTATCCTGACACCAGCCCTTTTGATTGCCAGTCTTGCTTGCTAACCACTAACTCAATGTAGCTCAACTAAACAGAAAGAGAAAAAAGAACAGTTAAACTGGATTTGACTGGTCTTGTGTATATATTAAATCTGATTTGACTGGTCTTGTGTATATATTAAATCTGATTTGACTGGTCTTGTGTATATATTAAATCTGATTTTGTCTTGTGTATATATTAAATCTGATTTTGTCTTGTGTATATATTAAATCTGATTTGACTGGTCTTGTGTATATATTAAATCTGATTTGACTGGTCTTGTGTATATATTAAATCTGATTTGACTGGTCTTGTGTATATATTAAATCTGATTTTGTCATCAGATATAATAATAATAATAAAGGATTTTCAAGATATTATCTTCGTGAAATTTAATTCTTCAAGCTAAAAATACACATTTTCTGTATCTTATGTTATTTGGTTCATATCGACAACCAAAGATTGTTCATGCTTTTCATAGAATATTAACTGTTATAAATGAAACATATGAGAACATAGTTTGAGATGCTATGA
This sequence comes from Unio pictorum, assembly GCA_030141615.1. Classification (NCBI taxonomy): domain Eukaryota; kingdom Metazoa; phylum Mollusca; class Bivalvia; order Unionida; family Unionidae; genus Unio; species Unio pictorum. The sequence continues at coordinate 4,537,196 of JARLTB010000126.1, forward strand.
GTTTAACCTTGTCATGAACTTGATCATAATTCACTACTTATGTACTCATATTATGAGCCTGATGAACGTTTTGCACATGTATGCTAGGCCATAAAACCATCTAGTTTAAATGGTAACCCAATTCATAATTTCGTCAAATAAAAGGTCATAGGAACATGTATGGTAGAGTCAATGCAGATAAAGGGTTGGGCATATACACTTTATACTTACTCATCTTTATCAACAGTTTGAATAAATTCATCAAACATATTTGTTGCTGCTGTCAAATTTCTGCTTGCTGACTCTAAGGCATCTATGAAAGAAAATATCAAATAATAAGTAAAGACTTTTGATATACCAACTGTGAATTCATTTTTAATGGGTAGCAATTGTCATGGTTCTGTGACAAAAAAAGATGAACAAAAAAGTAAACGAAAACTGATTTCCCCAGCAAATACACATGTCAGAGTTGTTAAGTATGATCAGATGTCAAATCTGGGGAACAATGAATTTTTTTGTTGAAAAATTGATATTTTTACAAGCAATCCTAAAAATTACATTATGTACTACCCTTAGTGAAAATATTTCCTCAAGAAACTGTAATTAAATAGAAATGTACAGGAAAATGTACCCTGCCATTAAATGCTTCCTATCAAATGCACAAAGAATGAGCAAAGTTTATTCCAGAAATGGAAACAATGGACTCTATCTTATGAAAAAAGCAGGGTAAAATAATGGACCATCCCAGATCAAAAAGTGGATTAATTTAATGGTCCCTACCAAATCTGAAAATAAAAAACATTATCAGTATCCCTTTTGTGGCCATTATCGTACCATTCATGATGTCAAACGTGTCTGAATGATAGAATGATATTCTGTGCCAATGATAAGGGCAAACATTTGGATCAGTGTTGTTGTTGTTGGGGGGGGGGGGGCACTACTATTTAACTGTTATGATTTTACAAGATCGAGCATATTGTTGACCCAGACCTGTCCCATTGGAGAGGGACAACCAGCAGTATTTAACAAACCTTACCCTTCATCTTCTGGATTGGTTTCAGTATGAAAACCACTGTAGGGAAAGCACAGGCCAGATCTGATCCAAGCTGATTGATAGGGCACTAATGGATTATGCTGTACCACTTGTTTGCTGCCTTCATTTCCAAGAGACTGAAGTTAAGGCCTTTTCTTGCACCATCTACTTATAACTGAACCAGCAGCAAGTGTGCCCTACAACCCAACACAATGGCATTTGTATAGATTATATCTTCTTGTTGGGGGGCTCCAAATATAATCCCAACACTAACCACACTATGTCATGCCAATGAAGCAGGAAGTGTTTTGCTTCCAGTGAAGATTATAATGTACTTTAAATGACCTGAGATCAGGTATCACTGTCCTACAAGGGCCATCTGCTAAGGGCTCATGCAGGCCAAGAAGCTAAAGTATCTCTCATCCTAGCAAATGTCTCCAATGAATAGGCATTACAGTTCATGCATTTTAGAGAAATATAAACCTGGTTGTGAGAACTTGTATAATGCCTTTGGTAGCTGAAGCTAAGGATATCAAGTAAACATGCATAGTGAAATATGTATCTGAAATAATGATTGGTTGCATATTAATCATCACACTTTGGAGCAGTAATAAATTAGGTCTATGACAGGTCTCAATTTTCAATTGGAATAGAAATCCAGAAGTCCAATTTTTGGATTACTTACATCGCCTGCTTTATGAGCAAAATCACCGTGGTGTGATTGCACAAGATCTCCATGACAAAGAGGGACAATGAAAGTGAAGGGGACTGGATGAATGAGATTCAGAACCCCTCCAAAATGACCCTAAAATTACAGGGGTTGCAAACTTTTATCTGAGACACACCTGGTACTTTCTGCAATCTTTGCTGATTGTGGTACAATTCTGAAGGACAGATGTTTATCATCATCGTTATCAATGTCCTCTAGTGCCTTGACCTTGTACACAGTACTGACTGACAGTGGAGAAGAGCAATCATAGCAACATAAGATTTTGTATATTTCTTCGACTGCTGCCTTAAAACATATTGTCTTTTCAATGTTTGATTGGAATGTTCAGGCAAGTGCATGTCATCCACCTCATCAATAAGAGGATTGTTCTCCTGTACCCTCTTCATCCAAAGGTTTAAAAATTCTATATGGCAATGATGATGCTGAATCATCAACATGTGTAAAGATATGTTTAAAGAGGTGGCAGAGCTATGTTTAGCATAAAGAATGGTCCAGATGGGTAATGCCAGTCTGACCTGGTTGGTTGGACTAGGCTAAACAGCTCCAAATGTTATGCCTGCTGGCCGTGTACTAGCATAGGTGGTCTGCTTGGCATAGGATACCATCACAGTTTGAACTGTCAAATGACATGCTGTTTGCCAGTCCAAGATGACTGCCAGACCTGTATACTTATCATAATGAAGGTTGGCCAAGTTGATTGGCAGCCTTGATGGCATAGGTCCAATGATAAATAACTTGTGTGAAGGCCCAAATAGCAATGTCTGTAATTGTGTATGCACAGGCACAATAAGAACAAACTTTGGTATTTCTGTGAAAGAAAAATTATTCAGATTCATGTCAGCAAAGTAATTGTCAGCTGTAAATGTCTTCATGAAAATGAAAATAAACTGTTCTGATCACCTTAGCTATTTCTAAAATAGGACCGACTACAGGATTGACCAAGAATTTGTGAGTGAAAAATTAGTTTCATACACTGGTAACTCCAATTCTAGTTTCATAAATCACATAAGTGTTCCAAATGGCAGCTACTGATATACATTCAAGATACGATCTATAAGACTGACCTCAAAAGTTGCAAAGTTCATGTGCGGGTATAAGAACCTATATCCACTGCTCTTCAAGCTGGATTAGAAATGGTCTTAGTTTAATCGAACTCACTCACATACATTCTAGATGACTGAGGTTGATGTCATATTTATTGTATGCACTTCCAGTGTAGCTCAAGTGTAATTACTTGGTGGGGCTTCAATTAGCTCAAGTGCAATTACTTGGTGGGGCTTCAATTAGCTCAAGTGTAATTACTTGGTGGGGCTTCAATTAGCTCCAATGTAATTACTTGGTGGGGCTTCAATTAGCTCAAGTGTAATTACTTGGTGGGGCTTCAATTAGCTCCAGTGTAATTACTTAGTGGGGCTTCAATTGGGTCGGAAGTAAGTACTGCCATATGCACAGCTATAGGGTGGAGTTAACATCTTCCATAAATCTGGTGACAATAATTACAAATTTGTATGAATGTTTAGTAATTTGAATGAATAGCTACCTAGATGGAGCAAGGTGAGGTAATCCATTAGAGTTACATTCCATTGTGCCAACGAAGAAGCACACTTGATATCATTTACCTGGGTAAGAGATGTACATTAACCTTGTAAAATAAAATTCATTTATGTACCAACACAGGGGAGTGAAAAGAAATGTTTGGAGCCCTTATCTGCCCTATTGTCTACTAGGACTAAAAACATAATGAGCATATTTACAATTTAATTCACACAAAAAACTGGGTTGCTTGTTAAAATAAGATTTCTTTTTACTGTTTTTTCCACCACCATTATTTGAAAATAAACTGATTAAAAGCATTGATTTTATTCTTCTGATAAAAGACCTAGATTTATTAACAATATGATGTCATATGGAAGTTAAACAGACGTTCTACATAATTACCTTAACAGTTTGTATTTGCCATAGCTAGCTGTGTATCTAAACCAAACACAGTTAGTAAACAACATGCAAGGTAGGCATTATTAAACCATATTTTGTCCATTAAGTACTAAATAAATATTACAAAATGGAAGAAAGAGCAATTTATTTCATTTACTTTAAGTGTTACTTTTTATACTTTTTTTTATATTTTTTATTTGGCTTCAAATTCCAGAATATATTTTGTTATGGTGATGTTTTGGAGAAGTAATTGAATGGTTTACTTATTGACTAGTGGTGTTTTATAAAAAGTTTAAAGCAACTATTGACATACAATGGCAGATGCATGGCCATGCCACAAACTCAATAGTCCTTATGGCCAAGTAAGATAATAATAAATGGTCAATAAGACCAAGATATGGCGTAAAATGAATACTAAAAGTGTTTATATTATAATGGTGTTAAGTATATTTAATTTGTTTTGTGATAATGAACACTGTCTATAATTTAATGTAGGAGTTTGGGCCTACCTGAATAATGTCTTATCTCTGTCTAAACATCTTACACAGCAAATTTTTGTCCATGATTGTAGTTTATATGTTATGTAATTATTTTTTGTAGATAAACATGTTTACTTGGATTTGAGTTCAGGACACTGGTTTTCCTCCTCTCTCCTCTTGGAAAATTCTGGTGTACCTTATGTTTGTGATGTTCTTAATTACATTTTAGCAAAAGACTTACCTTGTTGATAACCTAAAATGTTCTAGAAATGAACTTTTGACCCAAATCCCAGTCATGTTATTGTATCTAATCTTTTACATTAGGGTTCTTTATATAAGAATTACTCATTTCTATCTTAGTGTTGCGACTGGTAGGTCTGATGTTAGGATAATGTGACTGGGTTAGACATGATGCTACATGTCTGTGGCATGATGCCCCAGTGCTAGACATCACTATAAACTACCTCATTACAGACTTTGTAGCAATATGACTGAATTGTATTTGAAGCTATGTTAAAAATACTGAGTTGTGTTCAGATTGAATTTGAAAGGATTTATTCAATTTAAATTATTCATTGGAATTACAAATTTGTCAGGGCTGTTCCATTAAAACATACATGGGACCCAAAGAAGGCACTTTTAAAGTGAGGTACTCATCCATAGATGCAATTTAGAATTTTCTTATTTTAATATGAACCCTGTGAAATCAAAGTAAGCTAACATATATTTTTAAAAACTGACTTTTCTGGGTACCAAGAATTTTTAAATGGAACAGCTCTCATTAATACTTTCAGACTAAATCACTATTATGGGACATCAAAACTATTCCATTCTAGTGGAACAACAGCACATTCAAGACAAATTCATTCAGAACACAAACAGGATTTATTTGGAATACTCTATACTTTTAAGACTATTTGGGATCTAAATAACAATAAAGTTAGTTCTTTTTAAATATTTACTTTGTATTCCAGGAAAATAAATTATTTGTTGAATTTGATTAATTTAAAACTTATTGACTTTTTTGCTTTTATCAGTTACTTAGTTTTAGACCATAGAGTTGTAACAATGTGATTGTATCTCTTATCTGCGACTGACAGTTTGTGTAGCTGATTTATAGCAGACGATAACTGATGAAGATGGCCAAAGGTTTTGCATATTTTGAATTGACTGCTATGATATAGATGAAATTACATTTTAAAAAATTTCATTTTCATTATTGCATAGCAAACTGAATTCACTAAAAATACTTTTGTCTAGTCCTTCCATGCCTTTCATAGTACTATGACAGACTTAAGTAAACTTTTACATTTGATTTAATCAAACCTTGGGACTGATCAAAGAATGCAATAATAAAGTAATAAGTCCTGTATTATAATAATTCTGGTCTTATTTACCAATATTAATACCATAATAAGTCTTGTATTATAATAATTCTGGTCATACTAACCAATATTAATATCATAAGTCCTGTATTGTAATAATTCTGCTCATATTAACCAATATTATTATCATAATAAGTCTTGTATTGTAATAATTCTGGTCATATTAACCAATATTAATATCATAATAAGTCTTGTATTATAATAATTCTGGTCATATTAACCAATATTATTATCATAATAAGTCTTGTATTGTAATAATTCTGGTCATATTAACCAATATTAATATCATAATAAGTCTTGTATTATAATAATTCTGGTCATATTTACCAATATTAATACTGTAATAAGTCTTGTATTATAATAATTCTGGTCATACTAACCAATATTAATATCATAATAAGTCCTGTATTGTAATAATTCTGGTCATATTAACCAATATTATTATCATAATAAGTCTTGTATTGTAATAATTCTGGTCATATTAACCAATATTAATACCATAATAAGTCTTGTATTATAATAATTCTGGTCATATTAACCAATATTAATATCATAAAAAGTCTTGTATTGTAATAATTCTGGTCATATTAACCAATATTAATATCATAATAAGTCTTGTACTAATCCTGGTCATATTTACCAATAGTAATATCATAATAAGTCTTGTACTAATTCTGGTCATATTAACCAATATTAATATCATAATAAGTCTTGTATTGTAATAATTCTGGTCATATTAACCAATAGTAATATCATAATAAGTCTTGTACTAATCCTGGTCATATTTACCAATAGTAATATCATAATAAGTCTTGTACTAATTCTGGTCATATTAACCAATATTAATATCATAATAAGTCTTGTATTGTAATAATTCTGGTCATATTAACCAATAGTAATATCATAATAAGTCTTGTACTAATCCTGGTCATATTTACCAATAGTAATATCATAATAAGTCTTGTACTAATCCTGGTCATATTTACCAATAGTAATATCATAATAAGTCTTGTACTAATTCTGGTCATATTAACCAATATTAATATCATAATAAGTCTTGTATTGTAATAATTCTGGTCATATTTACCAATAGTAATATCATAATAAGTCTTGTACTAATCCTGGTCATATTTACCAATAGTAATATCATAATAAGTCTTGTACTAATCCTGGTCATATTTACCAATAGTAATATCATAATAAGTCTTGTACTAATTCTGGTCATATTAACCAATATTAATATCATAATAAGTCTTGTATTGTAATAATTCTGGTCATATTTACCAATAGTAATATCATAATAAGTCTTGTACTAATCCTGGTCATATTTACCAATAGTAATATCATAATAAGTCTTGTACTAATCCTGGTCATATTTACCAATAGTAATATCATAATAAGTCTTGTACTAATCCTGGTCATATTTACCAATAGTAATATCATAATAAGCCTGTAATATAATTCTTACTGTATTAATTGTGATCATTTTTAATAATAATAATAGTAATAATGAGACTTTGTACAGCACCTAATCTTAGAAGCTCTTAGCGCTTTACAATGTTAGACAACAACTATAAAAAAAATTACAAAACATAAAACATGCTGAAAATATCTAAGATAAGGAAACATTATTTGGTCTTTAAGTCTGTTCTTGCAGTCGAAATAGTTTAGGTTTAAGAGTGCTCTTGAATGAGATCACTGTGTCTACATGTCTAAGTTCTGTTGTTCCAATTTACCAATATTAATGCCATAATAAGTGTTATATTGTAATATTACCAATATTAACATTATGTTGCTTCCATTCTGTTCCAAACTGGTTTGTTAATGATTTTATAAATCCAGAAATAGCCGTGGCATATCTACGCACACTGAATGACAGCAAGGTTTCATCGGCCAATTTCCTGAAAAAGTAATATAAAGTTACCTGTTTTGACAGTTAAATGTATCCCAAATTTAAAGTTAGCCAAGTAGACGAACATGCGGATTATGACTACATAGTACCGTATACAGATCTGGTACAGCATAATGTATCCCAAATTTAAAGTTAGCATGCGGATTTGTACTAAATGGTACTGTATACACATCTGGTACAGTGTAATGTATCTCAAATTTAAGGTTAGCATGCGGATTTGTACTACACATTACATATACACAACTGGCAGTGTAATTTTTGTTTAATAGTATTCTTTCTCAAAGACAACTTTTTTGGAGACAACCTGCCATTTATGACTACAGTACATCTTTAATTTATTTCACGCATATTGTGATGACCGTTAATATGACACAACCTTCTTTGCATGCTATAAGGGATGATATCACTAAATCAGCTTTAAGTTACTGACATAAAAGCAAAAGGGGTTGAAACACCAATGGCATTATACTGACATACAATGAAAGTATATACAGTCCACAAAACTTTCACCCATGTTAACTCCACAAATGATGCCACTAAAACATGTACTGGTACATATATATTAAATTGATAAACCCATAAAAGCTGTCCTTTTAATCCTAGTGAAACATCATTTATTTGTAGTGCCTTTTTGCAAATACTGAAACAAAGTGTACTACATAGGTGTTGACAAAAGACTCTGCTACATAGAGTTATCAAAAGAGTGTGCTACATAGAGTGTGCTAAATAGAGTTTTCAAAAGAGTGTGCTACATAGAGTGTGCTACATAAGAGTTATCAAAAGAGTGTGCTACATAGAGTTATCAAAAGAGTGTGCTACATAGAGTTATCAAAAGAGTGTGCTACATAGGGTTTTCAAAAGAGTGTGCTACATAGGGTTTTCAAAAGAGTGTGCTACATAGGGTTTTCAAAAGAGTGTGCTACATAGAGTTATCAAAAGTGTGTGCTACATAGGGTTTTCAAAAGAGTGTGCTACATAGGGTTTTCAAAAGAGTGTGCTACATAGGGTTTTCAAAAGAGTGTGCTACATAGGGTTTTCAAAAGAGTGTGCTACATAGAGTTATCAAAAGTGTGTGCTACATAGGGTTTTCAAAAGAGTGTGCTACATAGAGTTATCAAAAGAGTGTGCTACATAGGGTTTTCAAAAGAGTGTGCTACATAGGGTTTTCAAAAGAGTGTGCTACATAGGGTTATCAAAAGAGTGTGCTACATAGAGTTATCAAAAGAGTGTGCTACATAGAGTTATCAAAAGAGTGTGCTACATAGGGTTTTCAAAAGAGTGTGCTACATAGGGTTTTCAAAAGAGTGTGCTACATAGGGTTTTCAAAAGAGTGTGCTACATAGAGTTATCAAAAGAGTGTGCTACATAGAGTTATCAAAAGAGTGTGCTACATAGGGTTTTCAAAAGAGTGTGCTACATAGGGTTTTCAAAAGAGTGTGCTACATAGGGTTTTCAAAAGAGTGTGCTACATAGAGTTATCAAAAGAGTGTGCTACATAGAGTTATCAAAAGAGTGTGCTACATAGGGTTTTCAAAAGAGTGTGTTATAGAGATTAATAAGGGCCCAAGAGTGGCCGAGTGGTTTAAAGAGCTCTCCGTTACGGATCACTGCCATCTCACCTCTGACTGTGTGGGTTCGAGTCTCGGATTCGGCCAATGTGGGTATGTGAGAAAGCTTGCCAGTAGCTTCTCGTGGGTTGGTGGTTTTTTCTAGGGGTTTTCCTGGGTTCTTCCTCCACCATTAATACTGGCCACCATGTATATAGCCTATTGTGTGCTGAAAAATGGCGTTAAATCCTACTACAACAACAACAGAGATTTACATGCTACCTAGTTTTATAAGCAGAAGCAAGAACAATCTTTAAGACATCTATATGCTAACATACTACACATGTCATTCATCATCAGTCGCAGTGAACGCAGCAAGCTGAACACAGCTAAAATGACCCTAGCGATGGATATCATTCCCGAGATGGCACTTAGTGCTCTTGCTAGCCTAGGACATCACAAGGCCAATAATTGGAGCCTTAGAGCGGCAGGGAGAAGAACAACCTTGTTGCTAATTTGGGAACAAACAACAAGCGATATTGAGAGACGAGGGACGACCAAGTACAGAGGTCAACCGGGACGTAGACAGCGAAGGCGGGAAACCGAGATACCACGCCGTCCACCCACCCCCAACACTGCAGTTGCTGACAGACAGAGACCAAATACTGTACTTTTGGAATCGAATAAAGAACTACAGCAACAGATAGAGATACTATTTAAACAGATACAGGAGCTTACTTATAGAGAGACAGCAGAGGTGGCTACTTCTCCAATAATTATGCCGCTTCCTGTAATGCCATCACCACCACCACCACCACCATCACCAGCCCCGCAACGCAAAGGAAAAGGAAAGGGGAAACAGGGTGAGAAGAATATGCCATTGTCTTCTACCCCTGTACCCCCCCCCCCCCCCCGCCAGATGCAGCAGTGATTATGGCAGGAATACGGGAAATGGTGGCCACCACCACCACCACAACATCGACAAGCAAGGGGGAAAAACCTGCAAAAACAGTTAGACAGCCTAAGAAGACCCGTAAAGAATTACTCGGGACATTATACCGGGAATTGGACATGCGCAGATTGGAAACAAATGAAAAACATGCCAATAACTTTGTTTCTGCAGTCAAACATCTCGGATATCGTTCCTTGGCAGTCGACAAACCTAGAAAAGGTCAAATGGAGTTTGCAGTATTGCTACTTTCCAAACGCTACAACGATGTCTACAATAGCCGACCTATGTTCCAGTTATTTGAAGCAGCTGCTTATCTTGCCGATCATCATGGAATTGAATTCCCTAAATCATGGCGACAAGAAACAAGGACAGCAAGAGTACTATCGGACGTAGAGTACGACCAAGGGACTTTCCCAGGGGAATAACAGCCTTTTTTAGGGCTTTCAATCACTGCCATATAATAGGGGACTCATTTGGTTACGAGTACCCCTCTTTGAACAACTTTCCGTGGCCCTAAAAAGCTAATTTGACCTTATTGGTACCGCCTCCAACAAAATTCAAGACTCAAATTACCTACCATTGACTACACTATTATATGTCGCTTAGACATTTTTAATTTTCTAAATTTGTTAGGGACTTATTATATGTACGCTTATGTACTAGTTTTATTTGAATGATAGGACTTTAAATAATAATTCTTCAACTTAAATATTTGAATAATTGCACAGGTGGCTAACACATTATTGGATGTTAATTTGTCCATTAATACAACTGGACTGAATTTGACCTTTAGTATGACCTTGTCGTTTCAGGTGTGGACTGCCTCCTTTGCTGTGCTGTCTCGCTGTTTGCGTGCTCTGGTGTGTGCTGCTGTGTCGACGCACTCCTGGACCTAAGCCCTTTCCGCCTTTGCCGTTTCCGACTCACCAAATTACTAGCGAAATGAGAAAGCATTTTCCCTCGCTACCAACGTTTACTTCCGATTGGTTGTTAGGGGTGGGTGTGTGTAGGTACTATTCCTACCCACCCCATGGGCTTTCATTTCTCCCGATAGTTACTTTTTAGTAATTCGGGAGAACGCCCTATTTAAAATATAGTGCATAAGCACTGTAAATCCTGAGGGGGGGAGTAGCAACCCTCCCAAAGGACCTTAAATGGCCACCGATATGGTGGCTATAAAAGTTGCCCATATGCCCCTAGAGGGCGGTGGCAACTCAAAAACACCCATTTCAGTCAGTACTACACATGTAGCAGTAACAATCAAGACTGAAATTGCCAATCAGTGAAATTATGACCAAGTAAATTTTATAGTGATTATGTTTCTCCAAACTTAATCATATAACAATAGGAAATCAGCTCCATTACCTCCAAAATCCATGAATACTGGAACGATGAAAATTCTAATGTCAATGTAAGATATAAACAGAAGAAATCATCCGTACTCATTATATCGCCTTGCAACCACAATTTGACCACCATGGGCCATGTTACCAGCCTAAGCTGAACGATACAGCAATAAAAGATGCTTGCACTGTGTGGGATAGGGGGGAAGGATCAATGTGATCAGGTATATATACTTTAAAAAATTACTTCCTCTGCTGTTGAATATATAGGTAATAGGAAATACATGTGCTTCCTCTGACCATGGTTAGCTTCAAGGGAAGAACAGTTTCCCTAAGTGATGGATCAACCAGTCTTCTCAAAGTATGGCAGCACAATCAATGCTGATATAGCCTGTGATAATAGGACCTAAATATTAGGGAAAAATACTAACTTTCCATACCTAGCAAATAAAATTTTAAGCTAATGCATGTCATTTTGGCACAGATAAATCTATGGCAGTGATAAAGACCTTTATTGGTCTGGTAGGGACATGATTTATTTTTAATTAGGTTCCATCTAATACCTGTGTCAGTGAACTGGTGAAAGGGTGAAAAGGTGAATTGGTCATGTATTGAAAAAATGCCAAGGGTTGAAATGTTGCAGATACACTGTTTGTACTTGCTGAAATATTTGTTATAAGTTGAACTTGACAGTGATTGGCTTATTAAGAAAAGTGAGATGGTGAAATTTTTCAAACTCTGGATGGGTGTGTGTAGATTATGGCAGTTAAATAAACCTAAAATCCAACTGGATAAATAATAGCTTGAGAAACAAGCAAAGTTTTATGTTTTATAAACGTATTACCCTGCAAAATTTGTCAAAGTTTCTTCAGAAGGCAAGAAGTCTTGACTCAGGAAAGTAGAATGTATTTTTCTCATAAAAGGTGTCCAAGGGATGAATTTATAAGTCTAAAAGAGACACAGGACCAAAAACATAACACATCAACTCTGCAAAGTGCGAAGCAAGTGAATCTTAAAAGTACAAGGTACAGCTACTTAGTTTCATAAAAGTTTTCTTTGATATGATTCTTAAGATGAATTAATTTGTCTTGAATGTTATATGACTCGAGTATTCTAAGGATTGCTTACATTATTTTCTTCATATAAAGTCTTTTTGAATGCATTTATTTAAATTCATATAAATCATCTTTATTTTCAATTAGCAAAAAATGCAGTTATGACAAGAAATGAATTTGTTTAATTCATTTGCATAACAAAGATGTGACTTTTATTAACCTAAGAATTGGCACAAATTATCACTGCTGCAACAGTAGGGACCAAATGACTTTCTATTGCTGACTGTATGTGTAAGCACTGGACATTAATCAAGATTGTGATTAATAGTTCACAGTGCAGGGGGTTAACTGTAAGAGGTTGCAGCATATTGCTTTTGATCAATTAGTAACTGTTATCAGATCTATACAGAAATACATTAAGCTACCTGTATTATATTAAGGTCATGGGAAATGTATGTTGGCAAGTATGACACTGCTTAGATGAAATGCAAGGTTGCATACTGGTACCATGTTACTAGTTAGCACTTGTTTGTAATATAACATGGGAAAACTCTGAAATTAATGAGAGAAAAGATATTTATTTATTTGGAAGGTTAGACTGAATAGAAAGTTTGTGTGCTTATTGTATTTATCAGGAAAAATATCTAGAAAATGTAGGCTACCATCACTAAGTTGTATGACATGATGGAAACTATTCCTGTAAAGTTGACTATTCCAGAAATGAAGCATGTTTATTGTGGCCTTCAAATCTAGAAGGTTTATATGAACAGGTAACTCCTCTGGTTAACATTTACCACTGACTACTGAATATGGGTAACATTTACCACTGACTACTGAATATGGGTAACATTTACCACTGACTGTACTGAATATGGGTAACATTTACCACTGACTGTACTGAATATGGGTAACATTTACCACTGACTGTACTGAATATGGGTAACATTTACCACTGACTGTACTGAATATGGGTAACATTTACCACTGACTGTACTGAATATGGGTAACATTTACCACTGACTGTACTGAATATGGGTAACATTTACCACTGACTGTACTGAATATGGGTAACATTTACCATTGACTGTACTGAATATGGGTAACATTTACCACTGACTGTACTGAATATGGGTAACATTTACCACTGATTGTACTGAATATGGTTAACATTTACCACTGACTGTACTGAATATGGGTAACATTTACCACTGACTGTACTGAATATGGGTAACATTTACCACTGACTGTACTGAATATGGGTAACATGTGGGCTTCCCACCCAATAAACAGGCATCCAAGCAGATTGCCACATTAAGATGCAATTTTTTTAAAGGAATTCCTGCCAGTTAGCCACTATAGCAGGAATTCATTGGCAGATGCTGTGGGCAGTGACAGATGCTTTATCTGCTCGGGAAATGGACGCACCTGCCCATACATGATTCTCTTGCTGCCTTGCAGATTGGCTTTGGTAAGCCGAAGGCTAAGTTTATAAGCCCTAAAAGAAAATTGAGAGTGGAGACCCTAAGGCAGTTGGACGATGTAAAAATGATCCTGTGTCAGTATGGCTATTTCAGAGTTCTGAAAACGATGATGAACTTATTTGACCTGATGGAACCATTTGTATCAAAGAAAAAAGTAAGTTTGATCAATTTGTAAGACCTAACAGCGAAATATACCATAAACAAGAGATGATTCTTGTGCAGACATTTTCAACGGAGAATATTGAGCAATTACTAATTGTTCCAACATATGCTATTTTTCTATATTTTTTCTTGTAATTGTGACTAAATCAGTAGTTGGAGTTTTAACTCTACAACTTAAACAATATAAATCCATATAATTATAATATGGATATAATTGATTTTTTAGTGACACGAAAGCAAGAACCAGTAAAACATCATCCAGCGCTACCAAAATTCTATCAGAATGATAATAATAGGTCTGTTTGGAAGTGAAAAACACAATTATTACTGAATTTGATAATGAGATGGCTCAAGTGGGATAAGTTGTATTTAGTTGTACCATCTGTAGTTGAACAGAGATGCAATGAAGTACTTTAAGATTTTAATGAAATGCGAAGTTCAAATCCAGCCTGAATATGTTCCCAAGGTAGACATAAAAATATAGATATTATTTATGTTACTCAATGATACACAAAAGTTCCGAAAGTGATTAGAAATAACAGAAATATTTTAGTTGTATTTAGAGGAGTTGATACTGATACACTTAGAAATATTCATCAAACATGGTGTAGCGGAGATATGGATATAATTTAATTAAAAAATTTCTTTTCAAAAGCGGAAGATACCCCGCACAGATTTATAACAATAAATTTACATGACCCCAGATCATGATATCGAGTCGGTCTTGATAAAATCTTTGGATAGCAGCAGAGAGGGTGTTACCTCGATAAGGTGTCAACAGGTAAACATCACGCACATAATAAAACAAGTACACAACGACAGAAAACTAACAAAATTAACTAATCCCAAAAATGACTCAGTTAGAGGCTTCGGTTTATTGTTATTGACATTATTTTTTTCTTTTTTGTAAGAAATCTTAATTTAGCAAATGGATGCTTCTATTTATGAGGTGGGCTCACCCTCTATGCTGCTAAACTACTGACTAAAAAAACAGTCAGCATTGTCAATAATACTGGTTATCTCACATTCACTGCTGGAAAGAAAAATTATCTTTGCTATCGATTCATATACAAAACTTTTCATGGGGTAACTGAAGACAGTCTTGTGAGCGATCATATTAAGGTCAACAAACTTGATAACTTGTTGACTAATTTACAAGCTGTTACACAGAACTAAAATTCTGCATGTGATAATACTTGTCTTTTTATTGCGGCTGATAATGTTGGCTCGTGAACTGTTATAGCTACATGTATCTTTTTTATTCTTTTAGATTTAATTTTACGCTGAAATTCATCACTGATTTGTTCAATTTGATAACTACCGGTTGATATTCCAACTACGAACCAGTCAGGCGTTCCATATGGTTTATTTTTATTTGCAAATACCAGTGAATTATTTGACTGTAGACCTCTGAAGGATTTTGAACGGATATTTGGCCAACTATAATGTACTCATAATTGAGCAAGTGCAATTTCCCTTAATGGAATTGCAGTTGGAAAGTTTTATGTGCAAAATTCAGGGTTAGTAGAATTTATTGAAATCACTGTTGTCTTTGGTGGAGTTGTATTAACTACGATCTGTTGCAGTAGTTCTTGCGACATTATTATTGTTTTTCTAAATCTGATGTGGTCTCATTGCAAATCTTAATCATTGTTGTGAACTTGCTATCGGATATTATTTCATCGTTAAGACTCGATGATATCAGCAAAGATAATTTGGAATATGCAGCTGCCGTGATATTAAACTTTATTATATACTCATGCAGTTTTTTTGGCTACATATAGATATTTGTTTTGCAATTATATTAATAACACCAGAAATTGTTGTTGCAGCTGAAACACAAATTGTGACAACTGCAGGTGCGATCACAGTTGACGGTGTTATTGCTGACATCAATATGCCTGTTCCAGCAATTACAGTTGACACCAAATGTAAAATTATATCAATGACGACTACATGTCTGCAATATTATTTTTGATTGTATCTATTACTGTGGCATATTGATTGGAGAGCTTATTATATTATGAGCTTAAATTAATTACAAATTCTGCATACCATGTGAGTGATGCTGATGCTAAATTACCACTGCTGTGGGGCTATTCTAATGTTTCAGTAGATCCTTTTCCATTATGATACTGATGTTATTAACGCCAGTGGAAATACTTAATGATACATTAAAACTGTATAGGTGATCCCACTGTTAATTTGTATATACCTGGAACAGATGCGGTAACTTGAATGGTGTTATTTTGAGGTGTCCAGGTGAAAGATCCTCACTGAATCGAGTACACGGTATTGATATTTTGTTTATGTGGTATTTAAACCTTATCAAGCTTTTCAGCAATAGCAGGAAACTCGCTTAAAATATTATCCTGTTTTCGTTTAATTGTGTCAATGCTCGTCTTGAGATCAGAAAGTTTCATGACTGTGGTCAACGGAGTACCCAAAAAATTATCTGCAATTTAATCAATTTTTAAAAAATTTCTATGATGATTTGCAAATGAGCTTATATGAACATCATACTCGGTCCACAATATTGATAAGTTATTGTCTATGGTGCTGTAGCTAATGTCTACATTTTTTTGTGGTTGCCGTGTCCTTGTCAGATACTGGTTCTCCAAGTACTACTATTTTGTTTCCGTTCATGTTGTTTCTTTGTTTGTTACAATAGGATTTTTAACGTAGCATTAAAAAAAATTCAGTCATATCGCTACGATGTCTGTAGTGAGGCCACCGTTCAAGTTGAGTTTGCCTGTCATTGTATCAGCCGGTTTTTGTACTCAACGTGCAAATATTATCTGATATACATAACAACACCAGATTTAATTTTTCTGTTATTATCAAATATGGCTATACTGTTTTCGGTTACTCCATTAATTCTGACGATAATATAATAAAAGATTACTTGTTTTTAATTTTCCTTGCTTATCCTGAAATACAACCACATTGTTTGGATCAACATTTCCAAGATTTATTAATTCAGATATTTCATTGTTTATGATTTTTTTTTACACTCTCTTGTGACATTCCGTAATGGGTTTTTGTTTCGAGAAAGATCTCACATAAATATCTACCATTATGCTATAAGATCTATTTAAACGATAGTGATTACTTGTATACTCATGTACAACTTTATGGGGTGGTTTGGTTGATTTTGATATGGACTTGAGTACAGTAATTGCTTCATGGCTGCATATTGGTGGGTCAGTTGTTGTCTGTGGTGGTAATGTTGACTATCAGATTGGAGTATTTGCTAGGCTGACATATCTTAAAAACTCTTAATCATTGTTGTGAACTTGTTATCATATATTATTTCACCTCTTTTGGTGGGGCTAACCTGTACAAATCGAATAAACCATTCCCGTGAATCAATCGCGTATGCAGTCAGGTGATTACGTACAACAGTAATGATACCAGTTTCAACATTGTTTGGTCTGAAAGGTAATTGGTCTCGTATAAAAACACCTCTAAACAAATTTATATTTAAAATTTTTATAAGCATCAACTAAATCAAAATCTGATATTGTATATATTAAACCACCCCTGAAATTCTCAGACCTTTTCCCTTTTTTTTATATCCTTTACCTGTTTCTTACTTTAGTGCCATTCCCACTGCTGTCCTGACAGCCCCAAGGTGGAAATATATCTTCATATGTCAGTCTCAACACTTTTTTTCTATTTTGATAAATCGTAACAACAAGAGGTGAAACTTTTATCGATTGCTTTTAAAACATCTTCAGTAATTTTTTTTAATGTAATTTGAGGTTTTCTTCTCTTTACTAATAGGCTTTGCTAGTAGAGGCATTCTACCAGGAAGATCTTGTAAAAGTCTTGATGTTTCTTCAGTTTTTTTAAGCTATTTCTTCAGGAAGATCTTGTAAAAGTCTTGATGTTTCTTCAGTTTTTTTAAGCTATTTGTTCAGGAAGATCTTGTAAAAGTCTTGATGTTTCTTCAGTTTTTTTAAGCTATTTGTTCAGGAAGATGTCTAGATGCTTCAGTAACAATAATTGTTAAGAACTCTGCTTAATCAATCTGAGATTCCTGACGTTCTTGTAATTTTTGCCTGACAGAAGCATGGACTGGTAGAAATTTCATAAACTGCTTCTAGTTGCTCTCAGCCATGTGGTATGCGCTTCTCCAACCATTATTGATATAACAATGATCTGATTAACAGCAGCAGCGAGGGTGTGACCTCGATAAGATGTCAACGGGTAAACAATCATGCGCATACTTGTTAAAAAAATACCTAGACAACGTCACAATAACAAAATTAACTAACCCCGGGAGTGACCCTCTCGGTTAATTAGAGACTCTGGTTTGGTGTTATTTATGTTATTTTTTTGTTTTTGTAAGAAAGTTTAGTTTAACAAATGAGACCTTATAAAAAGTTGGTCTGTTCACCCTCTCTGCTGCTTACCAATGTACTATATAAAATTGTATAAAATATTACTTTTTTAAAAATTGATAAATTGTATATTCTTTATAACAATATAATTATATACATGAATTTTTTTCTCTATTTTATTATATTCTTTGAAGCTGCCCTTAAGTGATGTCAAGACACCACAGTACAATCAGATTGCTTGGACATTACAATCTACCTTAAGTGATGTCAGGATCGCATTCATGAAGTTACAAGTTTATTATTATATTTACACTACATCAATTGGTTTAGGTCTATTGACTGAATTAACATTAGTAATGTGATTATAAGACCCATTTTGTCGAACCCACATTTTTGCTATAAAAATCTTAAATGGATTAATGTAAAAAAAAAACTCACAACATTAAGCCAATGCAGGGTGTTGATGGATATGCCAAATGACATGCACATGAATGTCAATGTAATCATGACATCATGCTTCTGTGTAAGATAGCTTGACATGTCAATGTAATCATAACATCATGCTACTGTGTAAGTGAGCTTCATATGTCATTGTAATCATGACATTATGCTACTGTGTAAGTGAACTTCACATGTCAATGTAATCATGACATCATGCTTCTGTGTAAGTGAGCTTCACATGTCAATGTAATCATAACATCATGCTACTGTGTAAGTAAGCTTCATATTTCAATGTAATCATGACATCATGTTTCTGAGTAAGTGAACTTCACATGTCAATGTAATCATAACATCATGCTACTGTGTAAGTGAACTTCACATGTCAATGTAATTATGACATCATGCTTCAGTGTAAGTGAGCTTCACATGTCAATATAATGATGACATTATGCTTTTGTGTAAATGAGCTTCACATGTCAATGTAATCATGACATCACCCATTTCCCACCAAAACACTGTATTGATCTTAAAACTTATCTGCAGTTGTTGATGTAATACACAAAAGATAACAGTGATCAGTATAATATGTGGCACTCACCAGCTCAGAATTCCCCACAGCTGTGTCATAGCCAAAGAATAGTTAAAGGATGGATCAATGTGCGTCTTGTACATGTGGAATGTTTCATATGCAGAGTGATACAGTGGGTAGCTAAGCATATTCCATTTTTTCTGAAACACAAACATTAATACATCATCTACAGTCATAGACAGTTTCATTTCTACTAAGTGCAGAGGTTCTCAAACTGTGGTATAAAGATAAATGAAGGTCAGTGAGCTTCATTCAGGTGGCCCATGGAAAGGTTGTGGAACAATTGAAAACCAGGACTTTTATGCAAAGTGCTTTAAAATAGTCAGCTAATGGTACAATCAACATTAGGAAAGATTAAATGTTCAGCAAGACCCTCAGCAATCATTAAGTGGTCAGACCCTCAGTAATGTCTGAGTAGTCCATGAAAACAAAAAGTTTGAGAACCACTGACTTAGTATTCATTGTTATATAGTGTAAATTACAGATTTTTCATCACACAGTGCAATATGAGATCAGTGGTATTTCTCATCTAAATAATATCAAATAAATAGCACAAACCTTGATGATACCAAATAAATAGCACAGACCTTGATGATATCAAATAAATAACACAGACCTTGATGATATCAAATAAATAGCACAGACCTTGATGACATCAAATAAATAGCACAGACCTTGATGATATCAAATAAATAGCACAGACCTTGATCTTACTTTGTCTTAGACAAGGTCAAGTCTGATTCTGCCCTGTTTACAGCTGGGTGCAAGTCATATCTGAATAATGACAATAAATGCTAAGAAAGAAATATTAGACAATTACATTAGAAGCATTGGATAAATACATTAGACAATTACATCAGTAGGCTGCATTAGATAATTACATTAAAACCATTAAACAATTAAATTAGAAACACTAGATAATTACATTAGAAACATTAGACAATTACATCAGAAGCAATAGACAATTGCATTAGAAGCACTAGATAATTACATTAAATGCATTAGATAATTACATTACAAACGATGGTCAATTATATCATAAACATTACACAATTACATCATAAACATTAGACAACTATATTAGAAACATTGGACAATTACATTACAAACATTAAAAAATTACATTAGAAACATTAAACAATTACATTAGAAACATTACACAATTACATCATAAACATTAGACATTATTAGAAACATTGGACAATTACATTAGAAACATTAGACAGTTACATTAGAAGCATTAGACAATTACAATATAAACACTAGACAATTATATTAGACACACTGAATGATTCAAATTAGAAACAATAGATTATTACTTATGAAACATTAGATAATTACATTAGAAATATTAGACAATTACATTAGAAGCATTGAATGATTACATTAGAAACAATAGATAAATACATTAGAAACATCAGAAAATTACATTAGAAACATTAGACAATTAGATTAGAAGCATTGAATGATTACATTAGAAACACTAAATAATTACATTAGAAATATTAGACAATTACAATAGAAACACTAAATAATTATATTAGAAACATTGAACAATTACATCAGAAACATTGAACAATTACAATAGAAACACTAGATAAATATATTTGAAACATTAGATAATTACATTACAAACAGTAGACAATTACACTAGAAGCATTATATAATTACATTAGAAGCATCAGAAAATTATATTAGAAACATTGGACAATTACATTACAAATATTAGAAAATTACATTAGAAACACTAGACAATTACATAAGAACCATTATATAATTACATTAGAAGCAATATACAATTACATTAGAAGCAATAGACAATTACATTATAATCATTAGACAATTACATTAGAACCATTAGACAATTACATCATAAACATTAGACAATTACATTAGAAGCATTAGATAATTACATAAGAAACATTTGAACATTATATTAGAAACATTGGACAATTTCATTAGAAACATTAGAAATTACATTAGAAACATCAGACAATTATATTAGAAAGACTAGACAATTACATTAGAAACATTGGACAATTACTTTAGAAACATTGGACAGTAACATTAGAAGCATTAAACAATTATATTAGAAGCATTAGATAATTACATTAGAAACACTGCTCAATTACATTAGAAGCATTAAACAATTACATTAGAACATCAGACAATTATATTAGAAACACTAGACAATTACATTAGAAACATTGGATAATTACATTAGAAACAGTGGACAGTTACATTAAAAGCATTATATAATTACATTAGAAACATTGGATAATTTTATTAGAAACATTAGACAATTACATTAGAAGGATTAGATAATTACATTAGAAACACTGGACATTAGAAGCATTAAACAATTACATAACAAACATTAGACAATTACATTAGAAACATTAGACAATTACATTAGAACCATGAGACAATTACATTATAAACATTAGACAATTAGATTAGAAGCATCAGACAATTACATTAGATTAGATAATTACATTAGAAACACTGAACATTAGAAGCATTACACAATTACATTATAAACATTACACAATTGCATTAGAAACATTAGACAATTACATTAGAAGCATTAAACAATTACATTAGAAACATTGGACAATACATTAAAAACTCTAGACACTTACAAATCTGTAGCTGGTGGCATTGGCCTAACAATTATTACCTTTCATCTGGAAAACCTGCACTGTAGGTCAATATGTTTAAAGAATTACCGGTAATGACTTTTTATCTTAAAACATAGCAAATTAAAAATTACAATTTATGCTCTGGAATCAGACAGCTGAAACATTTTTTTTTAATTAACTTTGGTTTTTCCTGTGGAAGTTCCTTGATGTGATGAGTATGTGTAACTAACTGTTACATAAAAAAGCAGACAAAATAGACAAATAAAAACAAAATCATAAGACTGCTTAGCAATGTACAGTGACAAACATGTCAACTCTGAGTAACAAAATGCTTTAACTCTAGTGAAAGGACAAAGAGGACGAAACAGTATTGATAATGATAAATAGAGATTGCAAATAACTTATGTTCCCAAACTGCTTAAGATGCAAATGCCAGATAGCATACAAATGCCTGTGAGAGACCACAGTTTTTGTTGTTTTTATATTCACATGATACTTTGGGATCCTCCAGCATTGGTACACCTCCTTTCAGAATTGACATTTATGGTGATTTGAAAATCAGTGTATTAGCAAGGTCGATAAATAAAATTGATATCAACAGAAAATCTACATGCACTTAAGGACATAAAGTTTCATCTACACTATAAACATCTGTTTTACATCTTCCTCATTTTCCTTTGTTACATCTTCTCCATTTCATGAAAATTGCCAGAATAAATTCCGCAGTTATTGTTATAAACTTAAGATTGTTAAATCTGCACTGTTGTAACAATAGATCATATGTGTGAAATCAAGCTATAGCACATTAACTGGGGTCCATAAAATGTCATCATGCTATGTAACATGCCATGCTATAACCAAGTCAGCTAGTGCAATAAAATAATGCATGCATAAAGGCAAATTGATTGGGGGGGGGGGATGATTTAATGAATGCAAAACAATATGTTTCATTAGGCATAGTTACGATTTTAAACCAATACATATTAAATGAGAAATACACATGTAGTGAAAACATTAATATTTTACTTTATTCTGCGAAGCATACATTGATATGAATCATAATACTTTATTGTTGTTATAACAGAATTTAAAAAAAAAAAAAAATTCTGTTATGCCTGAGAAATATTTGATTATCTGTGTTGTGCATGCGTACAGCGCTGTCTGGGATGAACAGGTGTTTTTTCCCAGATGAGCGATGTAACCAACATGTCTCACCGCTGTAAACTACTTGTGGCTACGGACATCATTATCACGATATGCATGTTTTTTTTTACCGTGAATATTACTCACTGTCCTATGAATTTAAGCAAGATTAAGGTATAACTGACAGTGATAATTTTGGATCTGGTGAAGAGAGCACATATTTTCACGTGGTATTTCAAAAGTGACATGGACTATAAAATTTACATAGACGGTAATATAAAGACATTCCATGCTAACATGCTTAAGTTGTACATCAAGAGACAGAGCGACAATGTAGAAAAAGGGGTCTTAAATGTTGTTTATACGTCAGTCATCGACGACGACATTATAGACTCAGAAATCGAGGTTCCCCTTGAATGTCCCCTGGGTGCTGCGAGGGAATTTGGTAGATAAAGTCGGTGTGAATGCGGAGTTGACCAAAGACCAGCATCAAGAAATTATGCGCTCTTGGTTAAATACTCGGACGATATCACCGACAGACCAGGTTGTACAACCTTGGTAGACCTCAAAATTAAACTGAATACATCAGACCCCATTAGAATCAAAGGTTATCCAGTACCCTACCACACACGAGATGCTGTGGACAAAGAGGTGAGAAAAAATGTTAGATCGGGGGGTGATTGAACCTTCCAACTCGCCATATTCTTCTCCTGTAGTGCTAGTCAAAAAGAAAGATGGGATGAACAGATTCTGTATTGACTTCCGACAGTTAAATAAAATCATGGTGTTCGATGCAGAACCAATGCCAGATATGGAGGGTTTGTTTGCGAAGTTATCGGGAAACTCATAGATTTCCAAATTGGATCTGTCCAAGGGATACTGGCAGGTTCCCATTGTTCATGAGTCCAGTGCATTAACAGCATTTGCGACCCAGAAAGGACTATATCAGTTTAAGGTAATGCCATTCGGGTTAGTAGGGGCCAGCGCCACCTGTTGTTGTTTGATGTGGAAGTTGCTAAAAGGTTTAGCAAATGTTGATAGCTTTGTAGACGACATATTCATTTACATGAATACTTGGAGTGAGCACGTGTCCATTTTGGGGGAACTCTTTGATAGACTCCGCAGAGCAAATCTCACAGTGAGACCTACTAAATGCAGTATTGGCTATGCAGATTTAGATTATTTAGGTCATAGGGTCAGTGGTTCAGGTCAGTTAAAACCTAACCCCAAGCAAGTGAAAGCGATTAGAAACATACTGAAGCCAGACAACAAAACGCAAGTTCGTTCATTTCTAAGTCTAGTAGGATTTTATAAAAAGTTTATACCAACATTGCATCCATTGCTAGCCCCCTCTCTGATCTGACAAAGAAGGGAAAACCAAATAATGTAGAATGGGGGCCGCCACAAGATAGAGCTTTTTGCATGCTGAAAGAGAAATTAATCAGTGCAACTACATTAAAATTGCCAGATGTTAGCAAACCCTTTATTTTAAGGACAGGCACATCAGAAACTGGGTTGGGAGCAGTTTTACTGCAAGAGCAAGATAACAATAAGTTACCAGTAGCTTACTCAAGTAGAAAATTACTACACAGAGAGAAAAACTATTCCATTAATGAGAAGTGTTTAGTGTTTTAGGGTTTAACACCATTTTTCAGCACACGATAGGCTATATATTATTGGTGGAGGAAGAACCCGGGAAATCCCCGGAAAGAACCAGCGACCCATGAGAAGCTACTGGCAAGCTTTCTCACATAACTACATTAGCTGAATCTTAGACTCAAACCCAGGCAGACTGAGGTGAGACGGCAGTGATCCGTAACGGAAGGTGCTTTAGACCACTCGGCCACTTGGGGCCCCAGTTACTGATAAAGAGTGTTTGGCCGTAGTGTGGGGAATTGGGAAGTATCATGCATATCTTTTTGGGAGAGATTTCGTTCTCGAGACTGATCACTAACCCCTATTGTATTTAAACAAGGCCAAGGTCGCTAATGCTCTATTGATGCATTGGGCACTAACACTACAACCTTATCGCTTCCGTGTAGAGGCAATAAGGAATTGAAAATATTGGGGCAGACTACTTGAGTAGGGCATAATTGAAGTTTTACCCAGTTTAGAAAATCCAAATTGCAGTATAACCTGTGTAAATAATGTAACATATCTTTTGTTTTTTAAAATGCGTACATTTTTTTTCTCTGAGGGGGAAGATATTGTCACAGAATAAAAAAAAAAAAAAAACTTTTGTTACGCCTGAGAAATATTTGATTATTTGTGTTGTGCATGCGTACAGCGCTGTCTGGGATGAACAGTTTTTTTCCAGACGAGTGACGAAATCAACATATGTCTCACCACCGTAAACTACTTGCAGCTACGGACATCATTATCACGATATGCACTGGTTATTTTACTATGAATATTACTCACTATCCTATGAATTTAAGCAAGATTAAGGTATAACCGACAGTGATCATTTTGGATCTGGTAAAGAGAGCACATATTTTCACGTGGTATTTCTAAAAGCCATAGGGGTGAGTGTTAAATATATATTTTATTTGATATGCAAAGTTAATTGAGTTTGTATTGTCATATAGTGTTATGATTCATTTATTACAATGCAGATTTAAAACGTTGTGAACTGTGAATTTTGTTATTAAGAGTTTAATGTATTAGTATTTTCCAGAACTCATTATTATTACTAGTTTGGTTTTATTGTAGATTACGAGGTTATGATGATAATGAGGCTAACAGTCTAACTGATGTAACGAGACTGATGAGTCTAGCTAACGAATAGAGCTATCTAGATGTTTGTATGTATGTACGTATGTCTGTACATGTGGTGGAGCCATGACTGTAGGACGTAGCTAATACAAGGGTGCTGTATGCTGTCTGTACATGTATACGTATGACTGACTGTACATGTAGTGGATCCATGACATTATTCACAAGTCAACTGATTGTGGGACAAATGCTTGACAACAATGCCAAATCACATATGCATGTTGTTCCTTTTAAATTTTAACAAAAATGCTTTAATATATCATTGTCCCATAATTTGAACAACCATAAGCTCTGAGATTCACTTCATCAGCAATTACTTACATGAATTGATTATAAATTCAGCTGAGGATCTTTTATAAACAAATGGATTATTTGGTGCATGGTTGTCTATGATAGCATATTTTGAATAAGCATGTCTATTACTGTCTGAGCAATGATTGTTCACAAAATGCATTGAATGGAAACACAAAGAAGACTTTATTTATTTACTGTTCATGCATTGTTTATAAAATGATTAATAACAGTTAGCTTTTTCATAAGCTGACATCTTTGAAAAACAAAATTATAATCAAAGTGCAATTATAAACTTTTGGCACAAACTAAATAAACAGTCACAAAATAAAACATTCAATATCTTTAATTATTTAATGAAAGATGCACTAGTAGGGTACTCATTACTTCAAAACATTTTGCTAATTTATTGAATCAAACTCTTGTTTATTTTGGCACAATACTTTGCAGTATTCAAGAAATTTGTGAAATTATGATAAAATATTGGGAAAAATGCCACAATAAAGTTAAATGGAATTTTGTTAAAATGAAGCATACTATAGCAGGGTTTCACAGTTATTAAAGAAATGTTGAGATTTTCGTGTTTGACCCTATTCAGCATTAAATGCGAGGAAAGAACAAGCATCCAGTGAAGGGACTGATGCTCTATTGGGTGAAATTAATTATCAGGAATTTAAGATAAAACCAATTTTCTTTAAACTGTTGAATGTTAAATAATCTCTAGAATTCTTGAGCAGTAACATGATTTTCAAATTATATGTAATTATATTCTTTTGGTGAAAATCCTGTGTTATAATGAACATCCATTCACAGGAATAGAGAAAAAAATTTCTTTTACGATCTACATCACAGCAGTCATAATGGATGTATCACCTGGAATTTTTTTCATTTAGTACCAATTTGGTATCATAAGAAGTCTACTTATAAAAACCTCATTTTGGTACAGCTATCTATTTATGAGTAGTAGAGATAACAATATCTTCAAATATCCCCATGATGGCAATATGGATGGTTAGACTTTTCATTTAGAACTAACTAGACACCATAAAAACTCTCCTAGTGAAAACATGCTGTCAAAATGACTTTCTATTGAGGAGTAGCTAAAACATGACTTTCAAGATTACTAATATTGACTGTAAGATCTATATCAGTTTTCATTTAACTGCAATATAAGAAATCTCATAGCTCGCTGATGCAAGTATTCATATGGCAAAGAAGTGAAAAAAAATTTTTTAACTGGCCACTGTTGAAGCCATGTTAGACATTGTAGTAATACCATTTTCATTCAGGACTAACTACACAATATATGAAGTATTCCAGTGAAAACAACATATCAACATAGCTGTCCATTCAGGAGTAGCAAGAACAAGATTTCAACTTGTCCAGCAAAGTGACCATATTGGACCTCACATCAACACCATATTGGACCTCACATCAACACCATTTTCATTTAGGACCAACCAGACATCAAAATAAATCTTTGGTAAAAAACTTAAGTCAGAAGACCTTTCTGGTTAGAAGGAGTACTGATAACAAGATTGTCAAAACACTTAGGTCCAACTAGACATCATAAAAAGATTTTTAATGAAGAGTACCAGGTCTCCAGGATACAACCATCCATTCAAAAGCAGAGATAGCCATAGCAGATGTCAGATTAGTACCATTTTCCTTTTTCATCAGCTTTGTCTTCTCAGTGCTTATCTCCATGTCAAATCTTGAAGATGTTTCATCCAGGTAGACAGGCAGCCATATTATATCTGAACTGCAGACAGCTAGAATCATGCAAACATAAATGTCTGGCCACAAGGAATCATACAAAACATACATGTCAGGACAGGTGGAATCGTGTACACATACACTTCTGGACAGCTAGAATCATGCACACATATATGTCTGGCCACAAGGAATCATGCACACAAACACATTTGGACAGATTGTTGTTGTTGTTGTTGTTGTTGTTGTTGTAGGGTTTAACGCCATTTTTCAGCACACGATAGGCCATACATGGCGGCCAGTAATAATGGTCGAGTAAGAACCCGGGAAAACACCCAGAAAGAACCAACAACCCATGAGAAGCTACTGGCAAGCTTTCTCACATATCCATGTTGGCTGAATCTGAGGCTCGAACCCATGCAAACAGAGGTGAGATGGCTGTGATATGTAACAGAGAGCGCTTTAGACCACTCGGTCACTCCGGCCCCTCATTTAGACAGGTGGAATCATGCACACATACACATCCTGACAGATGTAACAATGCAAATATACATATCAGACCAAGTAGAATTATGCACACATACCTTTTTTCAAAGTATTTGTTGGGACGTCATAAATTAATTTTTTTTAAAATTTTGTGCACTGTTTGTTTTGAGACATATCATATTTTCTTTAGTTGTAAGTTGTCGGATACCTTATAAATCAATCAAAAATGACATTTCAGAATATGCACTCCAAATGAAATTATGTTTTTAAAAATATATAACTTTGCTTGAGATAAAATGCTTTAATCCATGCAGTAGCATCTCAACACAACCCTTCTTGTCCACACATATCATCCATTCTTTCAACACATTAATATTTGTTCATGCCATGAAAAATTATCTTTGGAGACAACATTATCTCCTGAGGAAGAAACTGCACTGACTAAAGTTTTTTTCAAAATCTGCACCAGTTGTGCTAATTCTCACACTTTTAACCCTCATCTTATTGTCAGTCCACCCAACAGTGAGATCAAAGTACACTAGAATGCCAACCATATTAATGATTATATTGTCAGCAAATTCATCTGTTCTCTTCTGGCCTTCACAAATTCATCAAATGAATTTATTTTCTCCAAATCTTTTGGGAGACACTGGGTCATTAATGTCCATGCATTTTCCATTGTTTCGATTTATTTTCAAATTTATGTGATTACCGGTGAAAAGGAACCAAAGTTAGTTTGCATATTCAAAACAAAAATACTGGCATGCTTAAAAAAAATTTGGCTTATGAGGTCAGCTTTCTTTGTAATAAAATAACTTTTGTATTGGTACACTTTAAAAGAAACTGGTTAAAAATTATCAAAAGTCAGTTTCCGAGGTCAGCTTGCTTTGTAATAAAAATAACCTTTGTCTTTGATGTACTGTCTGTAAGTTCATAATATGGGTTTACTGTCTGCTGCCAGTTATGTTTATTCAACACCTGGGCTTCAATTTGCATGGAATCTGTAGTTATAATATAAACCAATATTGATGTCTGCAGGTAAACAAGTATACACAGAAATAATTTGCTTTAATAGTACTTTTTGTAACCCATGCTAGCGAAAAGATTGTCACTTGCACTAAAGTGAATATATTTTCAAATAATTGTTTCTTATATTGTGAGATACTATGATATAGGTAAAGTGGATATAATTCAATCATGGTTATTTCACACCTAACATCATGTCATGCATGAACGGCAGATGTCTTCTCGGTCAATTATTTCCCTATCATTTGCAATTATGCTGGATCCAGTTTTCAGTTGGATAACATATTCAAACCTTTGAGTACAATGAAACACAATTTGTTTCTCAATGTTCATGTAAGTGATACACGCTACTGCATGGATACCTATGCTGATAAACAGAGTTTATTCTTTAAAGCTCATGATGAAAATAAAAGAGTAATAAATGATAATAATACAAGGTTAGTTTCTTTTATTTCATTATCAAATACACATTTTTAAAAATCTATTTTATTGCAACATGGGGGGGGGGGGCACAAATTGAAAACAAATATATTTTGTTTCTTAAGTACTGGGATATATGGCCGAGGTGAAAAAAGTTTCACCAAATGTTCTGGGACTGGAATTTTTTAAATTTTGAATTGTGTCCCAATATGTATGGAAAAAACAGTATGTATGTCAGGATAGGTGCAATCATGCACACATACATGTCTGGACAGGTTAAATCATACACACATATACATGTCAGGACAGGTGGAGTCATGCACACATACATGTATGGACAGGTTAAATCCTACACACATATTCATGTTAGGACAGGTGGAATCATGCACACATACATGTATGGACAGGTTAAATCATACACACATATACATGTCAGGACAGGTAGAATTATGCAAATTGAGACATGTCAGGACAGGTGGAATCATGGAAACATACATATCTGGACAAGTCAGGTAGAATCATGTAAATATATACATGTCTAGACAGGAAAGAATTGCATAGTTCCTACCTCTTCTTACAAAGCAAGTGGAAAATTTTACTTACATGATCATAGCTATACCAAATATCAGCACTGGGGACCCCTGCCCTTTGATAAAAACTGGCCATGTCACTCCCTGACCCTAGTGAATAATACACACTGCAAGAAAGAGAGATAACGAATCAACAATCATTGTTTATGTATCTTTTACTTACATGGACTTCATTCTGAGATTCATATACCTAGAATTTTTATTCAATGGAAGAACTTGACTCACTTGATTTTTATTTGGTCCTGCACACAATATCTAAAAGTGCAAACATTACAATGAATAAATATGGAAAATTCAGTACAATGCTATGCCACAATCAATGGTTTGGCTTGATGTTTAAAAGCACAGCAACACCTCAAGGTTATTTAGTACCAGAGCAACTGTATAAATATGTGTAGGAACACACTGAAATAGCTGACCCATGCCTAAAATATGTCCAGGAACACACTGAAATTGTGACCCATGCCTAAAAATATGTCCAGGAACACACTGAAATAGCTGACCCATGCCAGTCTGCTGAGAAATGCCAGACTCGTGAAGTCTTCAAAAGAGTATCATTCATGAAGATGATTTTCATAATTTTGGGAATCTGTAACATAGATTACTATCTACATTATAATTCCTACCAATGTATGAAATTAGGTCCATATACTCAATTCTTGCTAATTACAGGCATATTTACTAAAGAACCAGACTCGAAGAAACACACCTCCATTCTTATCCACTTCAATGACACAAGAGGCTACCAGACTCAAACTATAACATATTTACTAAAGAACCAGACTCCAAGAAACAAACTATAACATTTTTACTAAAGAACCTAACTCCAAGAAACACACCTCCATTCTTATACACTTCAATGATAGGAGAGGCTACCAGACTCAAACTATAACATTGTACAAAAGAACCAGACTCTAAGAAACATTACTATAACATATTTACTAAAGAACCAGACTCTAAGAAACAAACTATAACATATTTAATAAAGAACCAGACTCCAACATACAAACTACAACATATTTACTACAGAACCAGACACCAAGAATCAAACTTTAACATATTTACTAAAGAACCAGTCTCCAAGAAATGCATACGCACGCACGCACGCACGCACAAACGCACGCACGCACACACGCACACACGCACACACACACACACACACACGTATGTATGTGTGTGTGTGTGTGTGTAATTTAATTATTAGTTTGTTAGTTTACATTTTTAAAATTTTATTACATGCTTTGTAAAGTAATATTGTTTCCTTGATTTGATATTGTCCAGAAATTCAGTTCAGTATTTGTTTAATGTTTAATTTCATTGATAAACACCTAATAACTGAAACACTGTATCTAATTTCTGACCTTGATTCAGAACCAGTAACAGGTTTCGTAAACAACTTTCTTTTAAATTTTGTTTTTATTCTTTCTCAGAGCAAGAATGATTTTTTAAGTGAAGGGCAACCCTAGACGATGTTGATATGATAATTATCACATAACAAACTTCTATTCCTTTTGGAAGGATGAGCTCTTGATACCTCTCCAGGAATTTTGCATTTTAGTTATTCTTATAACTCATGTTATGATAAGAATTCAGTCAGTTGGCACAGTTGTTACGTGATAATTATCATATCAATATTAACACTTGAAAAGTCAAGCTGTTTTATGGTGTGAACGGTTTGGGCTAATTATTTTATATTCTTGAAATTCTTTTGAATTAAAGTGATTCTTTTCCCTGGAAATATGTAAGTGCTCATACAAATTAAATTATCTGTTGAATTTTACAAAGCTTGTGTCTTCACTCTTTTTGTTACTCTTGCAAGAGCCTAGACTCATAACAATTTAAATATGATCATAGTTTTAACCATTTGTAAAACAAAACTTTCTACATCATGTTTTTTCATTTTAAAGTTTTTTCCTCCCAAAAATGTAGAGGCAAGAAAAAGTAGGGTCAGTCAGGCCTTGTATATTGCTGACTTTCGACAAATCACAGATCTTCTCTGACCACAAACAATGAAGAGCATTCATCCATTCATGTACATTTTGTGCATAAAAGACATGTAATGAAACAATTCCATGGGTCTTTCTTGTGGGTCCAGAAAATTACCCCCTTGTCATTTACCCCCATGCCATTACCCCCCCTATCAATTACCCCTCAGTATATTAACCCCCCCCTAATTATTCCCCCCCCCCAATCTATTATTATATAACATATAATTGTTATACCCTAAGAATAAATAATAAATTAAAATAAATTTCAAATTGCAAATTTTTATTTTAGTAAATGATTCTCATCCTTGAAAACATACTTGTCCTGGAATGTTCAATATTAAAATCATTATATCATAATGTTATAGTACCATACAATATATTTCATTACAGCTGAATGTTTTGTGCGATCAATCGCAAGTATTCAAAGTGCTCTCTATTAGCAAAGTCATTACACAATAGTATAGATTGAGCACAGATTATCAGATTGTGTTTTGTCACTGCTTGTATTCATCAATGTATTTGCTTTAGTTCGATTTTGTATCTGTATTTCTAAATGATGCTAATGGCAGGGAGGGGGTAATATATGGGGGGGGGGGATATACTGAGGGGGTAATTGTTAGGGGGGTAATCACCAGGGCTGAAAGAGAGAATTCTGAAGGAGTATAGAAGAAAAGAAAAGGAGGTGAAGAAATTAGCAAGGAGAGACAGGAGAGTATACACAGGAGGCAGAGGCAGCAGCAGAGCAGAAAGACATGAAGATGGTGTATCAGAACACAAAGCTGAAGGGCGACTACAGTCAGCACCACGACCTTCCAGTTAGAGATGAAGATGGAACCTATGTCACAGTGGAGGAGGAGAAGCTGAAAAGATGGAAGCAACACTTTGAGTCTATCCTGAATCGCCGAAACCCACCAGGAAGAACACTAGAGTGGGCAACCCAATCACCATCAACAACCAGCCCCAGCAAGAAGTAGACGATTTCATGTACCTGGGCAGTAAGGTTGCCACGGATGGGGATTGCACAAGGGAAGTCACCACAAGAATCAGCAAGGCCAATCAGGCCTTCACAATGCTGAAGCCCATCTGGAGGACAAGAAACCTCAGTGTCTACACAAAGATATGTATCTTCAAGAGCAACTTGCTGAGCATCCTTTTGTAAGGGTCAGAGTGTTGGAAGTCCACTGCTAACGTAGAAAACAAGCTCGAAGTCTTCCAAACCAAGTGCCTGCAATGGATCATGATGATCTTTTGGCTAAACATGATCTCGAACAAGGAACTCTGGCACAGAGTGAGCACAAGCACCATCACTGAGATCATTGCTACTTGTCGATAGAGATGGCTCGGCCACATCTGCAGAATGCCCCCTGACTCACTACCAAGGGTGGCATTGAGATGGACCCCACAGGGGAAAAGGAACTGTGGCAGACCCAAAGAGACCTGGCGATTAACTTTGGATCGAGAACTAAAGACCAGAGGCCTCACCCTGCAGACTGCCCCCCCCAACAGCAGCCGATAGACCAAAATGGTGCTCCCTTGCTGTCGCCTCAAGCACCAGACGGCGCAGAGAGGATTGATGATGATGATGACTGGCAGGGGGGTAATTAACAGGGGGTAATGTCCTGCTTCCCTTTCTTGTACCCACACTTATTGTGACATCTGTAAATGAAAGTTCTGAAGAAAAAAACGTTTGTATGACAAACAAGAATTGAAGAAAGATAGCAATAAAGAGGGCTGCAGTTTTACCTTGTACTACTTCTTTGAATGAGAACAATAATGTTAGAGTATATTCAAAATATAAATCAAACATACAATTGTATTGACTTAATTTAACACTTCTTAAAGCTTTATTGAAAATTTGGGGGTGCATGTAATCGCTACTGAATATGTTAATAGATATCTTGCTGCAACTAATGCTTAGTGGCATTAATAACAATTACAGCAATAATATACAACACACACTTCATTACATGTTAGCATTTCATGCAATCACTACTAAAGAGATAATGTGACAAACTGTTAGTAAATATTGCATACTGACTACAGCTGATTCCTATACCCACAAGAAGGGTGGATAGGAGGCTAGTGGTATGAGATACACTAATTTAATTATTACATGCACATGTCCAAACAAGAATTTCATGTTGGTAATTATGGACTGTGGAATAATGTTTGCAAAAAGAATATAACTATCAAGCCCTGAACAAAACCATCTTATGGTGTCATTTTTTTCTTGCAGCAAACTTTTCCACACATGACTTTCGATTTCATCCAGAAATGAATGAGGATGTGCTATTGTGCATGATCCAATGGCATATGTCAGACTGAGTTGATACATTTGTTCAGGGTATTTCTATAAATGTAGGATGGTGTATCTAGCATGTATGAGGTTTTTCCATTATAGAAAGGTAAAGCTTTGCAAGAGTGACAGGTAAGCTATTAATGATATTATAAAGACTAATTACCTTGGCTCCCCAGTGCCATCACCTGGGTGTTTTGCATTCCATATATCATACAATGTGTTATATGAGGATTTTGGTTCAGGGCTTGGAACCTACAAAAACAAATACAGCCATTTTTAAGGTTCTACATATAGATAAGTTGCTCATATGAATGAAATGGTTATAAAAATTGTACATGTGCAGTCAAACCCACTTATCTCAACCTTGGTCATCTTGAAAACCCATGTATGTCAATCATCTTGGTCTGGTCCCTAAAAAGTCCTTCTTTGTTATGCTAATTTTTCCCCACTTATCTCGACCCATTAAGTTGATAACCCCATTATGTCGGATGCAAGTTTTGGTACGAATTAACATATGGGCCCGCTTAATTCAAAAAGATGTAACTTTTGATGTCCATCTTCGGGAAATTTTAAAAGAAATTACTGGTGTTTTCACTATTACTAATACTTCATACTGGCACGGGTGGAAAAAGGCAGATAAAGACCAAATTTTACAGACACAAATACTAATCAACCAATCTCATCAATGCATGGTTTATCATTTGTGGAGAAATTATCCTATCAACAGTACTTTGAGTAAGGAAACTGAATGAATGCATTTCTGACCTTTACATAAGCTACGTTCAAAATAGACATTATCACATGTCTCACACAATCACAAAATAATTTGTCACACACAGCATCGCAAATTTGATCTTATCAGTAAGTCAGAATATTATCAGGTTAACATCATTAAACGTAGCCAAAATACTTAATTTGTTTTACACAATATATTTCAAATGAATTTGTTAATAGTTAAAGTGTTTCCTTGCTTGCAAGCCTTCAACTTAGCATGGCTAGATCATGCAACTCACAATAATCAATAAATAAATAGAAACCAGCAAAATTCAAACTAAATTGCCTCCACCCCATAAACCCCCACCACCAGTGCTTACTAATTTGTTTTGAACAAGAGTAAATAAAAGCATATCACATAATATTTTTTAAAAATGATATCGTTGATTGCTGTGCCATGATTACATATTCTTCAACACAAACAGAATGAAGAAGAAATAGACTGATAGGAGTAATGTCTATGAAATAAGAAAGAGGAGTGCTTTCATTATTTGTATTGTTATTATCTGGAATATCAAAGTCTTGCAATCCATCAAAGAAATTAGCCAACTCTCCTTCAAATTTGATCTTATCAGAAAGTCAGAATATTATCAGGTTAACATCATTAAATGTAGCCAAACTACTTAATTTGTTTTACACAATATATATCAATGAATTCGTTAATAGTTAAAGTGTTAAGAGTTAAAGTGTTTCCATGCTTGCAAGCCTTCAACTTCAGTGTGGCTAGACCTTGTTACTCAAATTGTATTATAAATAGAAACATGCAAAATTTAAAAACTTAAGCCCCCCCCCAACATTGGTTATTAATTTGTTTTTTGAACAAGAGTAAATAAAACTTAGCACCCAGTATTTTAGAAATTGTCAATTGCTGTACCATGATTACATATTCTTCAACACAAACAGAATGAAGAAGAAATTGATAGGAGTAATGTCTATGAAATAGAAAGAGGACTGCTTTCATTGGTATTGTTTATTTCTTGAATATCAAAGTCTTGCAATCCATCAAATGTATTAGCTGACTCTCCTTCTTCTGATGCTGTGTTCTTACTGAACTGATCCAAGTCGGGAGGGAAAGGGGATGTATGAATAGAATAAGTTGGATTTGAACTGTATGAATGGAATAAGTTGGATTTGAACTGTATGAATAATGATATTTGTTGGCTTCATATAGAATTAGATGTTGAGACAGTTAACTTCAAACACATTTTACACTTTGTACATGAATACAGACTCCATCTTTTTCCAGTACAGAAGCAAATTGTATAGGTAAAAACAGGCTTATACTGGGAAAAAGGAACTTGTGACATTAAAAAAAAATAATTCATTTTCACACAAAATATTGTTCTGTTACATCAACTCTAACAAAAGAAAATACTTTTTTTTAAAAAGAAAAAAGTATAGTCCTACATGTACATATACATGTGCTTCAATTGGCCTAGATTTTTGGATAGCATGAAAAATCATTGTCTTGCTGAAGCTATCAAAAAGATGAGGCTATTCACAGGAAATAAAAATTACTTTAAACCGATGACATTGTTGCAGTAAATTATTGTTGTAAAAATGTGTGACTTGTTACTTAATCTCATTTAAAAGACCTCTAATCTTCTTTTTCTGTGACCAGGCATGATGGAATTATTATTTGTATTGTGCTTATAAATGCTTTTTTTCCCAGAATAAAAACCCCTCATTTTTGGTGCTTCAGATGCATTATCACTGTTCTGCAGTACATTTATCACCAAACCCTGTTATGTCAAGACCTGGTTATGTCAACGGATTTGATACAACCACCCCCACCCCCGATGTAATCAAGATAACTGGGTTTGGCTGTAGAAGAACAAACTCAGCTGTGATCTTGAAGAAAATCATCAACATAGTTTCTTGACATTTCCTGCATAAATGCTGATCAGTGAAGAAATGTAGTTGGATTCAACAGAAAGCAGCATTCAATCCTAAATATATAATAAAATGGTTATTGAATTCATTCTAAAGGATGACTAAGTCAACAGGTATGATTCAGCTAGTTCCAGACAAGTCATTTGCACTTCTATTTCATTCCAAGGCAACTAAGTCCACCAGACCATGCAACATAACCTATGTGTTTATGTATGTGATTTGGATTTTTAACGTAGCTTTAACAATTTATCAGTCATATCACTACTAAGTCTGCAGTGCAGCAGTTTATAATGATGTCTAGCAAAGGGGCATCATATAGCAGACATGTAACATGATGACCCAACCAGTCACATTATCCTTACACCAAGCCAACCAGTCCTAACACTAACCTTTTAATGCTGAACACCTAACAAGGCAGCTGTAAGTACTATTTTTATGTCTTTGGTATGACTCAGCCGGGGTTAAAAACCATGGCCTCTCACTTCCAAGGCAGATGTTCTAACCATTAGGCCACCAGAGTGGTCATATACATAACCTAATATGCTGATTTTGTATACACTGTGTCCAAGTTATTGATCAACATTGCCTTTGGGGGCCCAGAGTGGCAGAGTGGTCTGAAGTGCTGTCCTTTACGGATCACTGCCATCTCACCTGGGCCCAGAGTGGCAGAGTGGTCTGAAGTGCTGTCCTTTACGGATCACTGCCATCTCACCTCTGCCTGCATAGGTTCAAGTCTCAGATTCAGCCAATGTGGGTATATGAGAAAGCTTGCCAGTAGCTTCTCGTGGGTCGGTGGTTCTTTCCATGGTTTTCCGGGTTCTTCCTCCACCATTAATACTGGCTGCCATGTATAGACTATCTTGTGCTGAAAAATGGCATTAAACCATAAGAAGAAACAAAAACAAACATTGCCTGTGGCTGATTTTTTATGCTGTGTCCTAGTTTGTGCATAGCATATACTGTATAACCAAATATATTCATTTTTTATACATTATGTCTAAGTTACCATATTTATACAAAGGTAAGCCTGCCGCTGTCTGTACATTAATCTTGCAAATATTGCTTAAGGGATATCTTTGTAAGAAAAATTAGCACATTTATTTTGCTGCCATATCACACTTATGACTCCACTAATACCAAACTAAAAAAAATTGCTAAAACTTGAATTTTACTTCACAAAACTTAATTAGCTGGAATTGTTTATTTTTTGAAGAAAATTTAACAAAATTAATTAAAAGCTGCTGCAGATTTAGCGATTTTGTTCTGGACACTAACAAAAGAATATCAATATTTTACCTATCATTATTTGACTCATGATTTTATTCATCTTCAATCAATATGGGTTTTTTTATGCATTATTCTTTGAAAAGACAAAAGGAATTCACACATCCACCCCTTTATAAGCAAGTTCACAAGTTATAAGGGAACCATGTATGTGGAAAAAATGTTGTACCTACC
Organism: Unio pictorum; assembly: GCA_030141615.1. Taxonomy (NCBI): domain Eukaryota; kingdom Metazoa; phylum Mollusca; class Bivalvia; order Unionida; family Unionidae; genus Unio; species Unio pictorum. Next base: position 4,576,063 of record JARLTB010000126.1, read on the forward strand.
ATTTTGGCAGCTTGGTAGACTGCATCCTGAAGCAGTGGACTTGTACCAGCAATGACATAATCTGTATAAGTCACAAGCATATCAACATTTATGTAGGCCACAGCCCTCTCATACAAGACCTTCATGTACTCCTGTGAATGAAATAGATGATGCATTCTTATATAATCTGGCAATTGTGTTACATACACCATCTTTGCTTGAGCAATATGCACACAAAACTGCAAACAAAAATTGATGGTTTGGTTGAATAAAGTGATACTTTTTTTAAGATCTGATGGAGGAACATAATTCCAACGATACTGCTATTCTTGGTTCTTTTCACTATTAATAAGATTCGGAGAATTGGTAGCAAGAGGAGGAAATACTAAGCATCCTAATAGGAGTATGACTGTCCTATTAAAAGTTTTACCAACGTTAGTTTATCATAACAAGAATCAATTTGTTCATACATTTGCACAGGAGATCCCTGTGGGATCAAAGGTTGTGCTTTTATAAATGGGGAGCCATCAATGTTTGCAGCTACCACTAAACAAACCAGACTTATTTTTCTCCTTAGCAAGGAAATTAAAGATGGCAGTCTGATTATGTCATTCAGTTGACTCCACTCTAGCCCGAATTTAGACATCATGTTCAAGGACAGGCTAATCAAGGTTGTTTGTTGGCTGTAAGCTTCATTTTGAACTGGTTCCTGTAAGAGTAAAGAATACATAACTCCCTTTACCCAAGTGGACAAGGCTTTGTGGAGTTACGTCTTGCATTCCTGCCATCATTGGTAAGAACAGTCTTTCACAGTTGATGTGGATATTGTCCATGTATCTCAGATAACATCTGAGGATAACTGGGTCCTGCATCTTTGCTCCTCCTGACAGATCAATCAAGGAGAAGGAACAAATAGTTATTTTTGGATAATTAGTGACAGAATGTTATGCTTAGGAAGAAACCAAGTCCCGTCATTAGAATGACTGAACCATTTGATTGACTGCATGTACTTTAGATCAATGGATACTGAAGATAGCAGTATCATAAACTGCAAGAATTCAGTATAGCTGCTTTAATGTGTGTATCAACATTACAGAAATTCATTACAAATTGGAGATTACCTTATGGTGGCCAAAATCAACACTTCCATGAAGGCTGAACGTGTCTGAGATTCTTGTACAGTACACTTTGATTGTCATAGGGTCTAACTTCTTGACTTCAAAAAGAAAGAAAGGTTTTCATCATTGGGGACTGGGCACTGAGAGTGGTGTGATTTCAATGATGCAACATCAATCATTCAGCTTGTTACAATCCTATCCAGGATTTAATCTTTATTCAATCAGGACATCCCTGAAAAAGAGTGATGGATGAGATTGTTTGGAGATCTTGACTGCTTAAGTGGAGCTCAGTTTTATACGATTTGTCTAAGCATATATGTCATTAAATTCAGCAGATCAATGCTCCAGGATTTTTCATCTTAGTGAGGCAATCAGAGATACTGAAGTCTGTACCCCTCATTTCCTAATTGTCTTCATAAACAAAATTGATGGAGGGATGGTGTTATGTCCCCAAATACCCCTATGCCTGTTGAGTCATGGACAGAATAAAAAAGTAACATCATGCATCATATGGCACCAAAAAGCAGAGATCCAACAGAAGGTTCCTGCATGGACAACTGTTCAAAGCAGTTATCCTCCCTTGATAAACAGTCATCAAGGTAAAAAAGCAGAAAAGGAATGTGTTGGACTTGAATATTACCTGACACTAAGTGTTGGACTTGAATATTAGATGAATCTGGATGTTGGACTTGAATTTTAACTGAATCTGGGTGTTGGAATTGAATATTACCTGTTCCTGGGTGTTGGACCCAAATATTACCTAACACTGGGTGTTGGACTTGAATATTACCTGAATTTGGGTGTTTGTCTTGAATATACCTGATCCTGGGTGTTGGACTTGAATATTACCTGAATCTGGGGTGTTGGACTTGAATAGAATATTACCTGATCCTGGGTGTTGGACTTGAATATAACCTGACACTGGGTGTTGGACTTGAATATTACCTGACACTGGGTGTTGGACTTGAATATTACCTGACACTGGGTGTTGGACTTGAATATTACCTGACACTGGGATTACCCAAGTGGTTATTCTCCTACTGTGAGGCACAGGTCTGGTGACTGTTCCGCCCATTGCTGACATATGTTACCACAAGTGACTTGTCCAGCATTATCAGGGCTGTGTTTCATGGACAAATTCCACAAATGTGTGGAAGACATTGTGAATGGCTTTCATTTCCAAGAGGTTTATATTCCATACATATTGATCCTGCTGAATCAACTCTTTTCTTCCTATTCCATACATACTATCAACTCTTTTCTTCCTATTCCATACATATTGATCATTCTGAATCAACTCTTACCTTCCTGTTACATAGATATTGATCATGGTAAATCAACTCTTTCCTTCCTATTCCATACATATTGATCACGATGAATCAACTCTTTCCTTCCAATTCCATACATACTGATCATGCTGAATCAACCCTTTCCCTTCTATTCCATACATATATGCTGAATCAACCCTTTCCCTTCTATTCCATACATATATGCTGAATCAACTCTTTCCTTTCTATTCCATACATATATGCTGAATCAACTCTTTCCTTTCTATTCCATACATATATGCTGAATCAACTCTTTCCCTTCTATTCCATACATATATGCTGAATCAACCCTTTCCCTTCTATTCCATACATATATGCTGAATCAACTCTTTCCTTTCTATTCCAACAGATGTATAATATACATGAGAAGGCTAAACTTGTAGCTATCACACAACCTTTTGTGTAAATAAGTAAAACATGTTATAAACAGATTTATCTAATTTAGGTTTGAACAAAATTAATGTGGATACACTTGTTCAACTGTAATTTATACATCATGCTAGTAATAATGATATGAGATAAAATGGACAGTTGGAAGTCCTGAGGTGTTTGTTAACAATGAGTGTTATCCCAAATTAATTAGTAATTATTTAAAATAAAAAGACTTTCTGGAATACCAATAAAATGGTAAACAGACAGAATTTCATACCTCAACAAATTCTGTAGATCCAAGCAGACCAACTTCCTCACCACCCCAAGAGCAGAAGACAATTGTTCTTCGAGGACGAACACCTGAAACAATCAAGTTTTGGACACTGATAAAACGTGTACTCAAGCATATTTCAACTCAATATAGAAATAACTAAACATAAACATAATTTTTTTTACCAAAACATAACTAACACAAAACTTATCAAACTAAAATAATAAATCACCGGAAATATTGTCATAAATCTTCTTACCTCTATACTTTTAACATTTTTTTGGGCATTTGCCTCATAGAATAGTAATAAGTACAGTAGTCCCCCTCTTATATGGCCCCTTCTGCACCAGGAAAGTGGCCTTATAAGATGGGTGGCCTTTCCAGAGGAGGAATACATTTTTGGTGAGAAGTATATGTAATGTACATAGTAAGAAAGCTACATAATTCAAAGCATTTAATATCTCCACTTAAAAGTAACATTAATCATTAAAAGGTTCTTCTTGTTATAATAACAAACTTATTCAACTGAATATACATTAACAGTTCTTTTTCTTGGCATAAGCATGATATGCGAGCAGGTATTGTTATCATGCACATTGCAAAACCATTCAAAAACATCATATAAATCTTGGTACATATATAATTATCTTTCCATTTGCTCCATTTTTCCACAGCAGCAGAGAGGGTGAATCAGACAACTTTTCAAACAAAAATCGATTTTAACCGTCAAAACAACAAATAGAACCTTCCTACGAAATTTCATGTTTTAACCAAAAAAGAAAAAGAAAGTCTCTGTTTGGCAAATGGAGCCTTAGTGATTTTGTCTGAAACACGGTGAATCCAGGCATCAATGAGGCTTCCATTGGGTAAAAAACATGATGGACACTCACCCCCTATGATTTCAACCGAATATTTTATCAAGTCCGACACGATATCGTGTTCGAGGATCTGCTAAATTTATCGTCACAAATCCGTGTGGGATTGATTGAGCACGACTAAAGAAATTTCTAAATTGATTATGATTCATATCACCGCTGCACCAGGTCTGATGAATATTTCTAAGAGTATGTGTGTCAACTCCATTAAATACACACAATAAATTGCAGTTATCTCTGATCACTTTTGGTATTTGTGTGTATCGTTGAGTGACATATATCACATCAGTGCTTTTATGCCTGCCTCTGGAAAATATCCTAGCAGGATTTTTTTGATTATCTAACATGATATCGTCATATATGACTAAATTGTTAATACTTCTGTCGATGGAATCAATACTCGGTGCATCGCTGATATCAGTAATAAATTCAATGATATCATCATCGATTTGAAATTCTTTTGCTTTCTCGTTAAAATCCTTTAGCACTTCATAGCATCGCTGATCGTCTACACTCGGGGCTATTAAATACAATTTGTCCCATTTCATCCATCTCGTTATCAAATTAAGTAGCATCAGTTGTGTCTTGCCACTTCCAGATGGTCCGATTATAATCATTCTAATTGAATTCGGCATCATTTCATGGTGTTTAATAGGTTCCCGTCGTCGGGTAGCTGAATAATCAATTACATTCATGCTGTTATATATAAATTATGAATCTATATTGTGTGAAATGTAGGGCACGTACTGGCACAGATGACTTGACGACGATTACAACTAAAAATAACCGATCAGCGCTTTCTGGTAAATGCGTACAATGTAGTACAAAGAAATTTAGATTTGTTTCCCTTGGTAAACCCAAGGAACCTTTAAAAAAAAACGAGGAGGTGATATCGCAGCCAAGCTAACTAAACTCCCTGGAACCCCATGGGCAAAGTATCCAGGAGAAAAGCACCTTCCAGGGTATAGCTATTGTGGACCGGGAACAAGACTTGATATCAGACTCAATAATCATAACCAACCCAAACCCGGTGAAGAACCAATAAATGCCATTGATAAGGCATGTCACGTTCATGATGTTGCTTATAAAAGCAGCAATTTGCAACACAGGCATCTCGCAGATGTGAAATTAATTCATGCGTTAAATGCTATTCCAGATAAATCTTTCAAAGAAAAATTGGCTTCATTTTTGATAAAATCATCAATGAAAAGTAAATTGATGTTGGGTACTGGTAATTAATAACAACATGGAATGTATTTATTATTCTCCAAAAGGATACTGGAGAGACAAGGCAGCAATCAATAAACTCGCTAGCGCTGCAAAAGTGAAAAAAACCACTGCGGCTTATTGGTTATCCAAACAGGCTATATGGCAAATTTATCTACCACCGCCTAAACAAATCAATTTCTCGCATTTTGATGTGACTGTTCCTAATGAAGTTCATCAAGCTGATATACTATTTCTGCCACATGATGGTGGTTACAAATACGCGCTAATCGTAGTTGACGTTGCGAGTCGATACAAACAAGCAGAGCCGCTAAAAACAAAATCATCACCTGAAGTTGCTTCTGCATTTGAAAGGATTTATCGAAGGGGTCCTCTGCACTGGCCAAATCTGTTACAAGTTGATCCTGGCAAGGAATTTCAGGGTGCAGTGTTATCAAAAATGAAGAATCATAATGTCACCATCAGACGGGGGCATACTGCGTTACATCGCGATCAGGCAATTGTAGAACGATTTAATCGGACTCTTGCTGAGCGGTTATTTGGTTATCAATACGCAAAAGAATTCATCCAAGAAAAGCGATCCCGTGAATGGGTCAAAAGATTACCAGCTGTGATTACCGCACTGAATAATGAGATTACTAGAACAATCAACATGAAACCTATCAACGCGATTAAAAAGAAGTCTATACTAAAACTCCCACAAGAGGATTCTAGCATTTACCAACCAATTCTTGGTAGTAATATCACTGTTAGGTATTTATCCGAACCAGGAGAGCTTGAAGGTGGCAGAAAAATGGCTACTGATCCTACTGTACACAAGATATCTAGTATAACACGATCTACGGGTGGAAACGCTAGCGTTTCTAGACCAGCAATCTATAGACTGGATTCAACTGCCCCTCAACGAAGATTTACTCGACAACAACTGCAAGTGATACCCGAGGATACTCAATTACCACCGCGGGGTCTTAACTAGCATCTAAAACAACTCTTCGAAGCTGATTTATTCTTCGTACTCTGGATACTGCAAGATAGACTAAATTTGACCATTCGATGTGATTATCCACTATCCAAACAATTGTATCCGATATAGTCAATCCCTGTGAAGAATGTATCGTCGCTGCGTATCCTAGCATCCATGGGGATTTATTAGCACGCAATGCATTTTCGACGACGCTGATATCAACCAGCACAATATCATTTAGCACTAAATTCTGTCTTTGAAATCCTCCTGGAATATCAACTTCAATATTCTGTTTTCGTGTATCCGAAGGCCTATAACAAAGAGGCACTGGAAGTGTTGTAAATTTTTCTTTATGCAATTCAAATAACTTCATCTGAAGTGTGTCTCTGACTATTTTTCTACTTGCAATTATCAAATCATTTGATCTCCACGCCTCCCAGAAATCTTTTAATGGAGTTTCTGAAATTATTTCACGCGCTATTTCACACTGGATTTTATCCGGTTGTAATCTAATTAGCGCTATGAATTCTCGTAATTGTTCATCAAGTGATCTATAATCAGTGTTAATTTCTTCATAATAGTCTACAAAACCCTTTAGCCATTCATGTGGGGATGCACCGACAAATGGTGGTGGTTGGCCGTGATCACCGCACATGACGACTTTTGTATTTTTCAATAACAACCACTCGAGAAATGTTTGTAATACATCTAATGACACTGTGCATATTTCATCCCAAATTGTGATTTCAGGAATAAATTTCTCGCCCATACGCTCAGGAGTCCACTTATCTCCTTTCCATCGAAAGAAACTGTAATAAGTACAGGCATTTTATCATCTCTCTTGCAAGTCTGTGAGTTGGTGTTAGCACAATCATGTTTGGATTTTCCCCACGGAATAATTCAATTGCACGAGTCGTCTTTCCTGATCCACCACAGCCGTTTAAATAAACTGTTTTATATCTACAGATTGGATCAGATATTGATGGTGCATTAGAAAATTCTGATTGAATCTCAAAGAGATTCCGATAATTATTTTCAATCGTAACATCTGCTGATTGAATATAATCATGAAGCATTTCCCGCTTAATTCTCCATGATCCCCAACTCTCATCAGAATTTATGAATTCAGCCACATCGCTGTTTATGTAAAATGAGTCAGTGGCGACTCTAACCGCGGTGTTAGGAAATTTATTTATCATTGAAAATAAATTGATAGAAGCATATGCGAGCATAGAAGCTCTCAAATGTGTGTATTGCGGATTGTATCCATCGTTGTAGGTAACAATTGTACCTAATTTGGTTCCATCAGACAGAAACGCGTCTTTACGATTGACATATATGCCTTTATTCGTTAGATCCGCGATTACAAAATCGTATTCAGCGTTGTCTATAATCAACCGTGAAGAATATCTTGTATTGTCGTATTTGCCACCCTGAGTAAATTTACCAATTATTCTTCGTCCAAGATCTTTTGTTTCTCTGTTTCTAATTTCAAATAACTGTTTGGACCATTTTACAATTTCTTCTTCGTTGAAATTTGGAAACAGTTTTCGCTGTTCGCTAATTATTTTTTCTATATCAGGTTGTGGTAACCAGACTGATTTCTGTGTTCGATAGGATATAATCGCTTCACTGACAATTAACGATTGTAACATCTCACAATCAATCATATATCTCAATAGCACTATTGGCATCCAGTGTTTTTCAGACATGTGTCTACCAATCCAAAGATAACTACACAGATGAAGTCCTGTAGCCAATTCAAATGATACTACACGAGCGAATCCGGTTAAATCAAAATCAGGCAGTGGACCATTAATCGCAACATGAGCCATTTCGTGTGTGGGGTGTCCAAATCGTTTCAAGTATTCGCTACATTCTCCATGCCCGAGAAAACTTCCTGGATAACACGCAATCATATCAACGGAAATAACGGTTTCAGTGTCATATTTTGTATTCCATAATCCACCATGGCTGTATTCAAGACAGCTCAATCCGACATCTGATAGAAACTCACTTCACGTTGGTTTCCACACGTTTTTCTTCCTAGCAAAATGTGCTGCAACCGAGGGAAGTGTAAAACAGTTTGTTAATAATTGATCTTCGATTCCTCCCCCCCCCCCAGAACTCTCTGGAGAAAACTCACTAGCTAGTTTCATTTGATTATGCATCTCTTCAGTACGGTACAATTCTCCGTTGGGTCTTACAAACTGATCGAATCCACATTCATCGTCTGCTGCACTGTGAAATAGCCACATCGACACAGGATCTTTTTTACTCAAATTGTAAATCGCATCAAATAATTTCTGCTCGGAAAAACACTCTCCGGTTTGGGGTATATATATCACAGTTCGTGTTCGTGGGAATATTGTTACTGCAGATGACCACGCGTGTTCGTTATGATCAATAATATGTATTGGAGTTCCTTGTGATTTATATTTCGATTCGTATAATACTTCTCCGGTTATTGTCGTTACTGACATTGGAAATCTTAATGATTTTTCTAATTTAACTATATCCTGAATTGTTGCCCCATGCTGTTTCACCGTTAATTCCCATTCATTTATTTTTTTCCGTCTTAGATCAGTCAATTTATTCCCCCGGGATGCATTTGTGAAGTGTTCTAATATTCGTTCTGCTACACAATTCAACGTTGAATCCGACGAAGAATATTTCATTGGTGCTAGTTTTGCAATATCAGGTTTGTCATTTAACGGATATATCCCATAAACAACTGCTGTTACAGGATAAGATCTCTCGTAGTATGGTTTGTCAATTCCAGTCAAAATTCCTGGTTTGGAATCTTGATTCACAGTGATAGTTTTTTTATCCTTGAGAATTGGTTCGTATTTATCCCTGATGATCCAATCTCCAGTGTCGTCACGGATAATGAATCTTATTCTAAAAAAATACCTTTTTTGAAGATGTGAGATTATCACTGCTGCTTTTTCATCATTCATGGTAGCATCGATATTAGGTACAATTCGAAATGTTGACCAACAATGAGATGCTCCATCACGCTTGAATTCATTAAAACAATCTCTGATTTTACTAATCATGGTTCTATCAAGAATTTTATTCTTTGGTGTATCAGAAACTCTATCAAGATTGAATTTAGCATTTTTCCAAGGCGTAATTTTCGATAATCTCTCAAACTCCTTCATGCTATAATTAAAACAAGCATTTAAATGAAAGATTTATGTATAATGAATCATTGCAAATGGCTCATGATTGGATCAGTGACTCCTTGTAACAAATCATGCAGAAATGAATTCTGTGGGTATCATATGCAAAGTTTTCGACGTGGAAGCCTTGGTCCGTTACCTTGTATTCGATGTGTGGTTGGGGTTAGGGGAAAATCGCAGTTGTGTATCGGTTGTGGTGGCAAACGATACAGGGAGTTGAAACATTATTATGACAAAAGAATCAAAAACTCCATCAAAAATTCTGACCCTGACAAAGTCCTTGACAAAGTCATAAGAACTCCTCAAGACTATATCGAAAGATTTTCCAGTGATGTTATTAATAAATTAGACAAATAGTATTTGTATACAAATGAACCAAGAATTCAGACCACACCCTGTGATTACAAATTATGAAGCATCCAGTGATGGTACTGTCAGAAACCGTAGACTGAAGAAACCAGTTGGGTGGGATAATGGTGTGGGGTATTTGAGGTTTCGCGCTGGAGGGAAGAATTATTACAGCCATCGTTTCGTGTATGAATGTCACAATGGATTGATCAAGGATGGTTTTGTTATCGATCATATGGATTCTAATCCAAAGAACAATTCTTTATCAAATCTACAGGTTGTTACACAAAGTGAGAATTCCAAACGAGGAAAGACTGGCACTTGCAAAACGGTTGGGAAGAGACCCGTAAAATCTTTTAATACAACAAATAACGAAGAAAAAATATTTCAATCAATAGCTAGTGCCAGTAAGTATTTCGGTATTTGTCCACCTTCTGTACAAAAAGTTGCAGAGAATATAACCAAGACGGCCATTTCAAAAAAGACAGAACAAAAAATTCAATTCATTTATGTCTGAGTCATTCATATTTTTCATATTAGAAGTATATAATTATCATAGAATATGAATTCTGAAAATATGAATATCATTATTGCTGAAATTTCAAAATTGAAAAGTCAGGATATTAAACTATCTGACAATTTGAATCCTGATCAAATTATGTCTGACTTTCAGGATATAGAATATGGTGTTAACACTAACAAGTATATGCTACCAAAGAAATATGCGTTAATCAAAAAAATTCAGAATTCTATTTGGGACTCTCTTGCATTTTCCAGTGACGTAAGTGTGTTTGTCCCGTTATTTACTATCGTGGAAGGAATACGAAAAGAATTGGGTAGGGAATATGAATTGAAAAAGGATGTTAATTCTACTTGACCGTAAAATCTCAAAGAGATTTTATTGATGAATTTTAGTTGTTTTTGTCATTTTTTAGCATTTTTTGATTGAAATTAGTCAAAAATCATCAAAAATGAATCCTAACAGCTTTTCTCTATGAGAATTTTCATGCAAAATCGACCATTTGACCGTAAAATCTCAAAGGAAAACCACCAAAGCTGTCAAAAAATCAGTGAAAAACAGGCAAAAATGCATTAAAAACACTGAATAAAAAATATTTCACACTGAATAAAAAATATTTCACAGCAATAAAAAATATTTCACACTGAAAAAAAAAAAATCGATAATTTCACACTGAATAAAAAATATTTCACAATGAATAAAAAATATTTCACAGCAATAAAAAATATTTCACACTGAATAAAAAATATTTCACAGCAATAAAAAATATTTCACACTGAATAAAAAATCGATAATTTCACAGCAATAAAAAATATTTCACACTGAATAAAAAATCGATAATTTCACACTGAATAAAAAATATTTCACACTGAATAAAAAATATTTCACACTGAATACAAAATAAAAATATTTCACACAATAAAAAATATTTCACACTGAATAAAAAATAAAAATATTTCACACTGAATAAAAAATATTTCACACTGAATAAAAAATAAAAATATTTCACAGTGAATAAAAAATATTTCACAGCAATAAAAAATATTTCACACTGAATAAAAAATATTTCATACTGAATAAAAAATATTTCACACTGAATAAAAAATCGATGGACCGTTAATGGATGGTTCTGATTAGTTCAACGGAAAAGTGGAGCAAGACTTCCACGATGGTGTTAAAAATCACCAATTAACTGAAAAATGTTTTTGTCTGTTAGGTCGGGTTCGGGAATTCAAGTGAAAAATCTTCAATTTTCGGGAAAATTGTTTTACAATTGAAAAATTGTTTACAATTTCAAATAATGGTCAATGAAGCATTAACGACTCGATTGGCTCGTGAGAGACTAGATGCAATTAAGAGATTTATACCAATTTGCGACTCTGTAAGGAATAAACTACAAGCTAGACAGAGTCTTCAAACTGACTTTTCTACTGATACACAACAGTTATTTAAACCGTTAATTAGCGCAACTGAGGATGTAACATCAGCAATTTCTAAACAAGAAGAGTATTTTCTCCCCGTGTTAGAAAAAATAGCAAAAAGAACTAAACAAACAAAAAAATCATTAAAAACACTTCCTCAGGATATATCAACCGCTTCAGAACGACAATTTGAAAAATTTCAGAAAGAACAACAACGACTAGTTAGTGGACCACCTAAATCAAAGAAATTAGCGGATCTATTTACCGATAAAGCTAAACAACGAATTCTCAATGAGGATATAGACAATTTAGGTGAATTTGCTGCTAACAGCTATGATTCACAAGAGAAGTTTTTCACGGACAATTAAACGGATTATAGAATGTCACATAATGAATGGGCTGATACAGTGTATGAAATAAATACTGGGGGTTTAGATAGAAGGCTGAAGGAATACAGAGACTTTAAGAGAAAATTTCAACTCCACATAAGACAGCAAAAACAAGACCCATACGATGAGAAGGAATTTCTGGGGAGTGGAATTTCAGGGGAAAATCGAAGAGTTTTAGGTCTAGTTGGAAACGCTAGCGTTTCATGTCCTGGTAATGTTATCAGTGATATATCATGATTAGATATTCTCATCGGAGGGTTCCGAGCTGGAAATAACTCACCAGAAATAATTAATGAAGCAGCTGATATCTGTAGATGGTTATTTCAAGGCGGTATTATGGATATCAAAACATATCGAGATTTCATTGGCGAGTTAGTGGAAAGTAGGTATTATTGATCAATTGAAATCCTACGGATTTTCACGCTAGTGATTTATAATTGAAAAATTGTTTACAATTTCAAATAATGATCATACACTACAATCATGATAAACCAACTAGCGTCTATGTAGTTAATTCACGATTGCCAGTTTATAGCGCGTACTATGGTGATGGTTTCGGTGATACCATTGCGGGGTTATTTGCAAGAATGGCCCCAAAAGTGATGCCGTTGGCTAAACAATTAGGAATGAAAGCAATTGATGTTATTCGTGATAAGGGTATTAGTGCTGTTGGAGATCTTGCCGGGAAAGCGTTTTCAGAAGCGAAGAATAAATTAACAGCGCTAGTTCGGCGGCGAAAATCCAAAGGAGGACTACTACCGTCTACAGCAGAGATGCCTGCGAGTGTTAGTAAATTTATAAATAACGCAGAAGATCAAAAACTAGAGTCATTGATGACTCCCGACCAAAGCAACATCGCAAATATGATAGCAGGAAGTGGCTTACAACCACGACGGTGAAAATCATTGTTGAAATTCGAAGAATTTTCATGATGAAAATCGCAATTTAGATCAATGGATATATAATAAAATGTTCAAAAGGTCACCTGATCCAGCGTTTGATATAGACGCCCCAGTGCGCAAGGATGATTCTGTACGCGATTATCAATATTACGCCTATCATGCAATAGACTCAAATAGTCGATCAAGAATTGAACTTCAAGTCCATGATACCAGTAAATACTTTCTACCCGCTGAAGCATTTATCGAAGTAGAAGGAGAACTTGTAACAGCTGCTGATACTCCTGCTGTAGCAGCACCGTATCCAGTTGGTACTCAAATCGGGTTTGTCAATAACGGTATCATGGCGCTATTTGAGAGTGCTAGATATCTCATTGATGGAAAAGAAATCGAGTCGATAGATCGCGATGTTGATGTGGCTACAACAATAATTGAGTTAGCGAGATATTCTGATGATTATACAAGATCAGCAGGACCTTCTATGATATTTGCAAAAGATGTTAAAAATACCGCTGGAGGAAATCAAATTGTTGTAAGACGACCAAAAAAAGTCAGTGCTGCTGATGATGATGCTGATGTCGAGGCTGTAGTTATAAACAACGATCCTAATTTCAATCTAGGAGCTGCAACACGTATATCAATGTTGGAGGGGCGGCGTAAATCATTTTCATGCGCGATTCCACTACATCATATATTTGGATTCTGTAGAAATGTTCGAAAAGTTATTTATGGAGCAAAGCATACAGTAGCACTCGTGCGAAAGAGTGATGATAATGACGCAATTTGGAGGATTCCAGCAGACAATGCAAATCCAAATGCTGATGCCGGTAAAGTCATTTTAATAAAACTTCCATTGTGGATGCCAGTGTTGACTCCATCAATTACCGCAGAAGAACGATTACTATCATTTATGGACCAAGGAGGAAAATCATTACTAAGTTGGCTAACGGTAAGTACAGATGTTAAACAATCAAATGTTAATAACGTGTTTACGTGGAACCTAGGATCAAAACAAGGCATTGCTGCGCCATGTCATATATTTATTGCGTTACAGGATAACACACGAGTTGGCAATCAACTCTCCAGCCATATGATATTTGATCAATTAGGTGTTAAAGACGTCTCACTGAGAATAAACGGCCAGCAGGAACCATCCGAGGATATACAACTTAATTACGGTGAAAACCATATTGCACGAGTTTATCATCGTCTGTTGTCATTTATGGCACGCGATCAAAATGTCGATACTGGTCTGCAAATATCACAATATGATTTTAAGAATCTGTATCCGATCTATTACTTTTCACTGGAACATCTTGATTTAACAAGACAATCCGTCGTTGATATACACTTTAGAGCTAATGTGCTTCGTGGTACTATTGCTAATTATAGAGCAGTTGCTGTCATTCTCAGCGATAAATCAATGCTACTCGAAGGTGTTGGCGGAAGAATGAGAGTGGTAGATGCGCCAGTAGAAAATCTATGATTGAAAATTCGATGAATTTTTATTGAAATTGTAAACAATTTTCTCGATCGGCGATTTAGAATCAATCTGTTATTGTATAATGTCATACAGTGTTATTAGTGTTGCGTTAACTCCTGGTCAAGTCAAGAAATTGCAATCAGAGTCGGCTAAAAAATGTGGAACCACTATCACGCTGAAATCCAATCAAATGACTGGCGGGGCGAATAAATTGTCGCTGACAACTCGTCAAGTAAAACACTTCAATGATGCGTTCAAGGGTAAAAAAGGCGTTCAGATCACTCTCTCTGCGGCTGCTATCAAAAATATGATTAAAACAGGCGGTATATTTCCGTTGTTTGCTGCGTTACCAGGATTAATTGCAGCGGCCGCACCAGCAGTTGCAAAAGCGGTCGCATTGGGGGCAGCTGGAGGCTTGGGAGCAAAAGCGGTACAAGGCATTGCTGAATCATATGAACCGAAGAAAGGACGAGGGTATAAAAAAAAGGGAAAGGGTCTAAGACTACCAGGAACCCCATATTCATGGTACAAGGGAAGCGGCCTGAGAATCCCAGGAACGGTTTTCTTCGATTGAGGAACCGATGGTTCCTATGTCCAATTTTGATTTACTCGATGCTGCTAAAAAACTCGCGATTAAAAACTTCAGAGGTGTCTTTATGCAAGATCAGTTACCGGCACAACCAAACAGCGTTGAAACCGGTATTATTAATCTCGATAACAGCACCGGACCTGGAACTCACTGGGTTGCATACGCTATTGATCCACGTGGGATTGTTTATTTCGATTCATATGGATTAGCGCCACCGAAGGAATTTATGCGTTATATAAACCGCTTAAACACCTTTCCAAAAATCAAAGATTTTCCAATGAAGACTTGGTATTGTACGCTACCAACACAACAAATGAATCATCCACCAATATGCGGCAGCGAAGTATTAAATGTCCTTGACGCTATTTCTAACTCCTTGGGTAACCCAAGGGGAAAACCACCACATGTTGTCGTAAATGAATACACCAGTAATCGCTGGAAATCGAAACGATTTTAGAGAGAGATGTATAAAATAACATGATTGATATTTGGGGAAGATCTTTATCAGCGATGAAGAAACCCGGTGCCGATGGCACTGCAACCGGTGATATAAAAAAAATAATCGAAGATGAAATAGCTGAGACGTTGAACTTAACAAGTGTTGATCCTAATGAAATAGTTGTATTTCAAGATCGTCAGGGTAAACTGAAAACCAGTAATGTGTCGTTGGATGATATTTTGGTTAAACAACGAAACGCAATCGAGGATACTATCGCGTTATTTTTCGATCAGGGTAAACTCAAACCGGGTGTACTTATTTCGACAATTACAGATAGATTAAAAACTCTCAACGATGAGTTAAAAAATTCTGTGTTGGAACTAGCAACACTTCAATCTAAAACTGAAGAACACGGAAAACAGTTTTCAAATTTTCGTAGAAACATCGTGGATAAATTTATTGGAACCACGTTGGATAAAATTGAAATAAAATTCCCTGATATTAAAAAATCCATTGATGAGACGAAAAACTTCATCAAAGCAATCAAAGGTGATGCAACGAGAATGATAACAATCATTGAAAAAACAAAAATTCCTCATGAGAAAACCAACAACGTAGTATACACGATCCAACACGGATCATTTGCGTGGACACCTACAAACAACAAATTAGATATCACTGCAACCGTTAAAGGTATTTATCGATTAACACTAGTGACAACGACTCAATTTAATATTTCATCGTCGAGTTCATCCGGGGTCAACAATACGATTTCAACGATCATCGACAAGGATACAACTGAAAAGTTCACGATAACATCTACTGATAAAAATTTGGTTAGGGTTTCAACAACGTGGTATTTGGAATTTGTAGCGGATTTAAGTAAATAACTAAATTGAAATCATAAACGATTTAAAAATAAAATGTCATCACTGATGATTTCATCAGCGCAATATCGCTATGATCAGGTCAGAGAATTTCAAACTAGACTCAAAACCCTCGCCGAGGAGTATCAAATAAAAATAAAAAAATACCGACGAAGAATCACCGCAGTTGATGTTACCATGTACTTGGTGTCAGGCGTTCTCGCTGGTGCTGGAATAATACTTGCATCAGTTACAATGATTGCCCCCGGTCGTAGTTACAATTTGCATTTCTGCGGCAGCTACAATCACGGGTATATCAACCGGGATAACAAAAAAAATATCATCATGCAGCCAAAGTAAACTGCAAGATTACTTAATTCAATTTCATGTTGTATCAACCGCATACTCGCAATTATCCTCGATGATATCGTCGTCAATCGATGATACATTAATATCAGATAGTGAGTTCTCAGCGATGGTCAGTATTTATGATTCCACGATGTCAAAATTAGAAATACAACAACAGTATAATAACAATGACAACACCGCAGGAATTACTTCAACGAATAGTGGAGAACACAAACCCAGTACAAACAAGCATGATCTCAATAACATCAATGAATCCTGAATTCAGTGTAAATTTCCCTATCCCAGTCCCCGTGAAGGAAATCGCGTTAGCAAAATTACGAGTGTATCACAGTTGGCCTAATATCAGATCAAAATCATTTGGTGGTCAACAACCGAATAATTCCTTGGTTTTTGCGAGCAAGAATAAACCCGACGGAACCCCAGACTGGAACGTTGTTTCCATACCAACTGGGTCGTACCAAATCGAACAAATCAATGCTGAATTCCAGCGTAGAATAAAATCTATTACTGGAAAAGAATCAAAAATTGATATAACGGTTCATGAGCCGACGTTATCATCTGCAATTGAAATAAGCACAGAGGGATATGTCGTAGATATCTATCAGAGTTCTATTAGAACCATACTAGGATGGCCTGAATTACCACCCGGGGGGAGAAACCGTTAATTTACCACCTGAACCACAAAAATCTGATTATGTCACAGACAGGATAAAATCTGACAATCCAGTAAAAAGCTATAGCGATTACACCAAATTGAATTTTTTCACTGAAATAGAAGGTTACAGTATTAGTCATTACATAACTCGACAGGATAAAATCACTGAAAATTTCACAGCGTTCAATAACGATATTTCATTGTTGTTAATATCCCTTAAATCCGGTAATCTCACCCGAGATGAATTTATCAGCATCGTAGAAACATGTAATAGAATCATCAATGACATGGAAACATTTAATGCGCAAATCATTCAAGATGTATTACGTGACAGACATCCTAACACGAAAACAGAATTTGCAGCGAAGTATAATATACTCAGAGAAAATATTTACAAATTCAATCTACCAGGATATAATATCTCAGAACTACAAAAATCTCTCAATGATGCCATCGATGAAGGTTTCAAAAAAATCCATGACAAATGGAAAAAAAATCCATGACGAATGGAAAAAAACAACATCACCGGAAATAAAAATCCTCAAACATAATAATGACCCAGATGGTGGTGGCAGGCATATTGCTCCTCAAAATGTGAATATATCCTCGGTGATAGCGCTCAATTTAGTATGTGATGTTATCGAAGGAAGCTATCAAATAAATCTCGAACGATCAAATCAAGCTCAGCAGGGATATATTTTGTATTCATTTGCACCAACAGCTCCTCCAGGATTTCTAATAATCGAGGATCCAACTAATCCAGTCTATATGCGGTGTCATAATAATTCATTAACGAGAATCAATTTTAAACTCACTGACCAGTCCAATAATCTAATTGATCTACAAGGTGAGGTTTTACAAATTAGTCTGTTTGTAAAGTCCTAAGGACTTTCGTCGTGAAAATTCTTCGAATTTCATCCTAAAAAGATTGTTTGAGTGTCCATCGTGTTTTTTACCCAATGGAAGCCTCATTGACGCCTGGATTCACCGTGTTTCAGACAAAATCACTAAGGCTCCATTTGCCAAACAGAGACTTTCTTTTTTTTGGTTAAAACATGAAATTTCGTAGGAAGGTTCTATTTGTTGTTTTGACGGTTAAAATCGATTTTTGTTTGAAAAGTTATCTGATTCACCCTCTCTGCTGCTTTCCACTGGTGCTGAAGAACCTCTGTATTGGTTATGACATTGTTTATTTGAGTCTTTTCAACTCAAAATTGTTTTATTTGAGTCTTTTCTACATAAAATTGATCAGCATGCCCCCCTCCCCACCTCACCCAATGTCATCAAGTGGAATAACCAACTTCTAAAATAATATGTCTCCATTAGTGTGATGCCATGTTAATGTTTCATAATGATTTATTCGGTGGTTACTAACTGTATGTGATCTAATTATGCAGCCAAAACTTGTGTTGAGTGGACGAAACACAGTCTTTGTATGCTGACTGTCCCAAAGTGGTTTTCCAGGGCTTCGCTCATGATACGCTCTAAGTAGATGTTGAAAAGTGTGGGTGACAGGAGACAGCCTTCTTAACGTATTCCAACTGTTGTCTTGAACCAGTCCCCCACAGAACCTTAAGCAATTACTGCACTGGTAGCCTTGGTGTACAGCTGCTTGATGGTATTGGTCAACTTTTGACCCATATTGTACTTCATCATTGTGGCCCACAATGCCTCATGCCACACTCTGTCAAAAGCCTTTTTGAAATCTATGAACACATGATAGATGTATTATTGATGCTGCGAGTACTTTTCACACAGAACCCTAAGATTGAATATTTGTTCTGTTGTGCTTCTTCCACTCCGGAACCCTGCCTGTTCTTCAGCGATTATTTCTTCTGCATAAACAAACCACTGTAAAGGACAGTAACTTTTGACCCTTTATGTCAAACCACTGTAAAGGACAGTAACGTTTTGAACATAAATGCCAAACCACTGTAAAGAATAATACTCATGTAACTCTGTATGTCCATCCACTGTCAAGGATATCATTTTGATCCATATATTCTACCACTGTAAAGGACAATATCTGTGTGACCCTGTATGTCCAACTACTGTAAAGGAAAATACTCTAGTGACCCTGTATGTCCAACCACTGTAAATAGGAATATTTTTTACCATGTATGTCCAACCATGGTATATGACAATATCTGTGTGACACTGTATGTCCAACCACTGTAAATGAAATACTCAACTGACCCTGAAAGTCCAACCACTGTAAAGGACAATACTCAACTCACCCCGTATGTCCAACCACTTTAAAGGCATCCCATGATGCAACAAGCAAATGCAGTATATACCATTGGCTGGCATCCCATGATGCAAAAAGCAATAGATGGCCAATACCATTGGCTTGTATTGATAGTAGAATAAACAGGGTAAACCTTTACACACCAGCTCATTATGTCATGTCAGATTTGAGTCTATATAGTTTCAAGTTAGACAAAGTGTACATTGTAAATATGTGATGTTCATAAAGAAACAGTATGATAGTGTAGGACATCGTACCTGTTTGTTTCATTTTCCCCATTACATGGGTTATTTCTGTGAGAGCTGCAGTCCCCGAGAGTGGATCTACTGCTCCAAACACCCAGGCATCATGATGGTTGCCAAGCAACACATACCTATCTGGAAACAAAAGGGTAATTATGTTATTATAATAAAGGAAATATACTCCAATACGTAAAGTTCTTTCACAGACTTTGATAACTAATATTTGTGAAAATCTTTTCTATGTAAGCAGTTACAAAATTAAAAGGGAAGAGAGAATGAAGGACTGAAAACCACTGTTTCAAAATACCCCACTACACTTCAGATGTGTATTCCACTGATCAAACATAAAACCAGTCTGGATATCTACACCAGATGTACAAGTTTACTTGCCTTAATAGCCATAAATCATGGAACCAGTCTTGATTATCTAAACCAGACATACAATTTTAATAGCACTGATTAACATAAAACATGAAACCAGTCTGAACTATTTACATCATGTAATGACAATATTAGTGTCATTCAATTTATTAGACTCTTTCATTTCAGCATATCATCAATATACAACTTCTAGTGAATTAGTGATGTTCAGAGGGGAAAAAATGGTTTTACATTTCTTAAACAAAAGTGTTATAAACTACCAAGCACTTTGCAAAACAAACGAAATTATGTGTGGCCTTGATTCCAAATTAAATTATGTGTGGTCCTTGATTCCAAATTAAATTATGTGTGGCCCTTTAATCCAAATTAAATTATGGCCCTTGATTCCAAATTAAATTATGTGTGGCCCTGATTCCAAATGTAATTATGGACCTTGATTCCAAATGAAATTATGTGACCCTTGATTCCATTTGAAATTATGTGTGGCACTGATTCCAAATGAAATAATGTGTAGACCTTGATTCCAAATGAGATTATCTGGGACCATTTATTCCAAATGAATTAATATGTGGACCTTGATTCCAAATTATGTCCCTTGATTTCAAATGAAATTATGGACCCTGATCCCAAATGAAATTGTGTGACAATTGATTCCAAATGAAATTATGTGTGGACCTTGATTCCAAATTATGTCCCTTGATTCTAAAAAAAACTAATCACTGCTAACAGTGACATTTTTTTTCTATTGTGGAGGGAACCAAATAATATTGACAAGTCTATCTAATCAATGACATTAATTAGAAAAACATGTTACTGAAATGGTGTCTGTCAATATTTTATCCTGTTTGTGACCATCTGTATAGCAACAAATATTTATATTAGAGCTGTGTACAGTAAAAACAATTGTACCATGGTATACTGCAGTATTTCTTAACATACAAAGATATGTAGTATCATATTTGGCCACAATAATTCAATGTTCTAGGGCAGGGGCCTGATGATTTTGTTTAATTTCTATCTTTCAAAAGCTGGAAAAATATTTTGCACTGATTTGTTGGAAAATAACACCATTTTATATTGATGTGATTATTTGGAACAAGTAATAATTATATCGTGACAAAGAAAAGAAAATCACAGTCCCACTCCAACTCTGTAAATTAAATGGCGAACACCTTAAAGTAGAGAAATTGGATTTGTGTATGTTAAATGTTGTTGCAGTTTAAAGTTGTAACTAAAGTGTGACGATCAAGCTTATACTACAGCTAATACTGTTAAAGACATTGTGCTGACTTTTAAAAACCTACAGATCAAAATCAAAAGAGTTGATACTAAAGCCAACTATTGGTATAATAGGGAGAAAAGAAACTCAAAAATAGTTGAAACCGAAGCCATCAATTTACTATTGTCACAACTGATATAATAGGGAGAAAACAGTAAGCAAAAAACACACTCATCCAACGAGAAAAATATTTAGTGGATTTGAGAAAATTATGTGCAGTTCAGACAGCCTGACAAAGAATTAATATACTTAACAAACTCACATATGCTTATGAATAACTAAAACATGAGATGTGGGTGTTTTTGTTTCTTTTTTCATTGTGCAATGTCCCTTCTATGTGTTGTTATGGCTGCAGCTGGAAACAACATGAAATAGGTGCATGGTTCAAAAGTATTTCTACTCGGATTTCTTTAACCATTTTGTATAAGGTCATCGAGTACAGAATTCAGCACTTTGTGCCAATTAACAAACTTATCTGAAGCTCAAATGCTGTAACTACAGTTACTCCCCTTTAATTACCTGTGTATAGAAGTGTTAAAACTTATGACATTGTCAGGTTCAAAGTGCAAACCACCAGTTTTAGTAACGTAATCAGACACCAATTTAAATTAAAATTAAGTCTAATTAAAAAGGGTTAGGTAAAATTTTCTCCAAACATGGAAGCATTTCTAACCATGCCTATAATCTTAACAGGACTCCTAAAGTCTTTCTCATTTTGTCTGAATTTAACAGTGCCAAAGTACTTGGTCTTTCCCCTCCTTTGTGTTTGGTGTTGGTTGGAAACACAAGCTTCATTTAAAAATGAATTGTTAAACATAGTCAAAAATATTGTTACCAATCTCAACTAACTCTAATTTCTCAGCAAAAATATTTTAAAACTCCTTGTTGCTACCATTGGTAATGCGCATTATCTCCAGCAACAAAAGCACCATTTTCACTTAATAGTAAAATTCAAAATGTGGCATTTTTTTTTAATACTTTAAAATGTGCCTCAGTAAATCATTCATAGTAGTTTGTAGGTCTACTATTCTTGAATAATTAAAGTTGTAAATGTAGTTCAAGCTGGATGTGCGACATGGAAATTTTAATTGTGTGATACATAGATAAAACTATGTTTTGTTCTGAGTGAACAGTGATAATGATTTGGACATGCACAAGTAATGTTGAGGCCATCAAGCCATGAGGTATGTTCCTACACAGTATCAAATTAAATTAGGTACCGTATATACTCGCGTATAAGCCCGTTCGTGTATAATCCGACCCCCCCCATCTGAATTGATAAAACTGTTATAAAGTGCATGACCCACATATAAGCTGACCCATAATTTCTAGACTACCTGTACATCACAAGATGCACAAAGAGAGTTCTGAATACGTTTATTTAGGCAAATCACATTATAAAATAAAATGAAAGTAAGAAAGCTAATTTATATGTTGAAATAAAAACAATTCTAAGTGTTAAGTCTTAATAGAAATTTAATTAATCCTCATTCTAAAATCATGAATTATAAAAGTTCAATCACTTTTAGAATCCTTTAAAATCGGGTTCTGTATCAGACTCGCCAAACAGTTCACGAAACTCGGCTTCTGTTACGGGCGTGCTTTCATCATATATGTCGTCATTGTCATCATGGTCATCCGATAGTCCGGTTCATAAAATGAGAGCAACAGTCAGCTGATGCAACAAATTTTGAATCTGCCAACTTATATTTATTATTTTTCACCATCTGCATTGCACGTAGACCAATTGCCGCCATTCCCATACTTGCTTCTCGTTCACAAAAATTCGTGTGCTGCAGCACAGTTATTTGCTCCTGCATATTCAATAACGTTTAATTTGAATACTTCATCATATGCAAACCGCTTTCTTTTACTTTCTATACTACTCATGTTATCCGATTGAATTGAATATAAACTTCTAAAGAGATTAAACTGAAATAATTTCTTATAGTGGTAGTGAAATATTTATATACCTTATCCTGTAATTATTTCCACAGTTGATTATCAATTTGTATTTGATAATTATTTGTCATTGTTGTTTATTTGTGTGTTTTTTAAACTACCGGTAGTGTGATTCAATTAATCAAAATATGACTGGTTTCAGTATGGACATGATTCAAGTATTGTGACAGTTGATAACTTTGAGCAGAAACCATGTCCACTACCATATCTCATTAAACGATACATCTGAGAGTCGGCATATTTTAGTAAAGTCATTGGCATTGTGCAACAACAAAAAAAAAAAACTATCCCCGAGGCATTTACCACAGATTAAGCATATGGTAGCTATTGTGCAACACTCTACCGTTGAGAAACCACTTTGTTTTACAAACAACCAATCAAAAGAAGTATATAAACTGTGGCTGCCTATTACGTCTTAAAAACCTATCAAAGAAATTCAACAAATTATATTGTTTTACAATTATTCACACTGACTCGTATATTGCAATGTTATTTACCCTTTCTAAGCGTATGCGCAACAAACCCCTATGGAGCCTCTCGCTATTGTTTCTTTAAGACTATCGTACATGTATTTCTACTCTCGATCAAAATGTTTGTCGAATATACCTTCAATATCGTAATTCTTTAAAAAAATTTTAAATGTAGATTCTTTTCATATTTACACTGAAATAGGCTAGCGTGCATTTCTACGAAACTGTAGAGTTTAATTATTACTGATTACCCGAGGGTTAAATACTTGACTAGAGATTATTAATATGGCAGTTCTTTTGCAAAATACACGTATTTCTGTAGTTCAAATAACACGTATGACTGTATAAATTCAGTATCGTAATTCTTTTATTTTTTTATGTTGCTTCTTTTCATATTTACACTGAAATAAACTAGCGTGCATTTCTACGAAACCATAGAGTTTAATGATTACTGATTAGCTGAGGGTTAAATACTTGAATAGAGATTACTAATATGGCGGTTCTTTTGGAAAATACACGTATTTGCGTGGTTCAAATAACACGTATGGCTGTATTTTCTGGTGGATGGACATCTGTCAAATAGACGTCAAGTACTTTTAAAACATGTTTTTCATTCATTATCCTACCACTTATGTTAGAAAAAAAATATTTGTTTTACTTCACGACAGGACAAATCTTATCAGCCATTTGGCATCATTAGGCATGTGATCTCATATTCTGCGATCGACGGAAACAATAAATACTGGAAATCGAGGGGAAAAAAGCATTATAAATTTCAGATTTGGAACTTGACCCACAGATAAGCTGACCCCCCTTCTTCCAGGCCATATTTTTGTCCTAAATTTCTCGGCTTATACGCGAGTATATACGGTATATATCTTTAAGAAAATTGTCTTTTTATGACTTGAGGACTAAAATTTATGTTTTCATCGCATATATTATAACAATAAATTTCCAAACAATACTGTAATATTGTTCACTTTTTTGTTCTTTCTTCTCTTTATTTTTTATTTAAACAGGCACAAGAATTTAAAATGTGATGTGTTTCATTTGATGACTGAAAAAGTTTCAATAACGTGGAGGGTGTTTCTCCAAAATTTCAAAAGAGCCATGGCTTTCTTCAAATGGCATCAAAACAAAAGTCTATGTGTCTATTTATTCAGTGTACACAATATCCAACAAAAACGTAGTCAAATTTCAAGTAACAAGTGACTTTATATTTGTGTTTAAATCCATTTTTTAAATGGGGGGGGGATTCTGAAAACCTGCCCCTTCCTCCCGTCCAGCCCTAAGTTTTATCCTTAGATTTACTCAACCAATTTGACTACGTAGTAAATTTAAATAGACAAATTGTAATTCTCTCTACTTAAACCTCCTTCTTAAAAAAATGTAATTCCAAAGACCATAATTTTTTAAACTATGCAGCCAAAATGGATTTTGGTTAAGTATGGTATTTTAGATGATTTACATTGAAGAATGTCTCTTAGGAATTAAACATGGGTTAACATTTTCTCCAAGTGTGGAGCATTTCTAAACATGTCTTGAATCTTGAGATTACTCAAAGTTTTTCTTATAACATCATTATACTTCTTCAGTCATTTTGTAAACTGACTACAACTGCTTTTTGTTTTGAATATGATGTCATCACATTAAACTTGACAGTCAACCTCTTTATGGACCCTCATTATTACCTAAAATAACCATTCCTTGGCACTCCATACTACGTTATACACTACACTTATTGACCTGGAACTACATTCATATTCCACTGGACAAAACAGGAAGAAAAATTCTAGTTATCTCCCTTTGACCATTTCCTTTACAGCAATGTGAAAACTCCACAGATAATTTGGTTAACTTCATTCAAATTCCTCTCAAATCCTTTAAGTCTGAGCAATCAATATGACCCACAGAAAGTCACACAGAAAAAGTTATTTTTATCAACAGTCAGGATACTGACATCTTTTTCCTAACAGAAATATTGGTTTAAAAATATCAGGCTATGGGCCAAACTGTAACACCATTCCACTTACTCCAACAAGTCATGCCACTCCTGCACAGGTAGATTTATTATCATCACAAAGAACTCTATAACCACACTACAACTTTCAATTATGACCAAACATTGTTTGAACTGGTCCAAACCTAACTCCAATGGAATAAAAGGTCAGTCCATTCTTTGCCTATACTGAACTACTCTTAGACAAAATCTCTCTTTTTGAAACAGTTTCCAAATCTTCCTGGAGTAAGGAAATTTGATAAGCATCAACCTGGTTATTCTTGGAGATTTCAACTTTCACTGTGACTGTCCTGGAAACCTAAACACATCAAAACTCCTAGATTCCCTTCACATTTTCTGCCTCAATCAATGAGTTAGTTAGCCAACCCACCCCTAAACATGGTCACATTTTAAACTGGACTATTCATTGACCTGATGATAATATTCCACAGTCTTCATTGTATCCCACAAACTTTCATCAGATCACCTCTGCCTTATATGCCCCATACCCTCCATTTTTTGTTTGCTACTAAGAGAAAGTTCCATGTGATAAATAAAACTCAGTTTATGCATGACATGCAAGCAAGCCTAATAATTTTGTTACTTAACAGCAGCAGTACAACTTGACAAGTACTTGCATTTATTGCTTGGCAACATGCCCCAGCATCAAGTGCAGAGTATCAATTCAAAATTGTTATCCATGGAATAGCAGTGTTAGGGATCAGCAGACTGCTAAAAGAGAATGCCGTAAGGCTGAGAGGATTTGATTTTCCACCAGCCTCTCTATTCATATGAAGATGTATGAAGATGCTAAGAAGAATGTCAAAAGCATAATTCATACAGCAAAACTCGCCCTATTACAGTACTAAGATCACTGAAAGATCCAGCTACTTCAAGATTATGAACAATGTAAAGATCTGAATGACGTATACTAGCTCCAGGAAAAAGATGACAAAACTGAAGCCATCATGATCAAAACAATAACAGCAATACCAACATTAAATTTAAACAGTCAGTACAAAACCTAGGTGTCACTCTTGACTACTCTCTCATTACACCAACATGTCATGAGATGCCACTAAAATACTTATGTGTTCCTTGGTACTTTCAAGACCGGACAAATACACTTCTATCTCGATGTCTACTATAGAAACTTTAAAAAGTTCAAAATCCAGCTGCTTGGATTATCTTTTGAGTACTAATTTCACCCTACTCTGTAACCATCACTGGCTACCCATCTGATCCAGAATCAAACACAAATTCTGTTAAATATGCTACATTTCACTGTATATGCTTTTATGTGTTATCTGATATTTTAATGTGTTCAGAGCATCTAAAGATTAGGTGCTGTACTAAGTCTACATTATTATTATTATTATTATTATTATTATTATTATTATTATTATTATTATTATTATTATTATTATTTTCAATGTTTTAACAACACTTTAAAACCATTAAAAATGGAATTCTAATAGTTGGCATGCTAAAATTATTTACCTCGCTCAACACTTCCAGTAATGATTCCAATGATATTATCCACTCTTACAATCTCCAAATAATTGTTCACCGTCAATTTCACCTTCCTAAAACAAATACAAGGCAAAGTCAAAAAGTAAATTAATCTACATGTTCTGTGTTACAAATATTGTAAATATTGTAAATGCCTCCCAAATATTATACCATAAATTTATTCTCACATATCAAGTATTGCCAAGAGAGATAACTCTGATAGCACTAAGCAAAAAGCTGATCAAATTAAAAGCAATAATTTTACATTGACCTCTGCTAAAAGAATCAACAGCTTGCTATTAGACTTTTCCTCAATTAATTCTTTAAGGAAAACTACATATACAATGGAACCCTGCTATAATGTGCCCCCCAATAATGCGAATTCAGATATAATGTGGTAATGGCGTGGTTCCCAAAATTTTGTATATTTATTTGCACATTATATTTTTCTTGTTCTTCAAAGTAAATGAAATAGTGTATTAAGATCATAATATCATTTTGGGGAAGATATTGCGTATCGAGAAGAGATCACATATGAATTTGAATAAAATACAATCGTGGTGTGGTTCCTGAAATTTTAAATACATGTACGTGTATTTTTATTGTAGTGGGAGATTTTTTTCATTTAAATACGAGAAATAGTGTGTAAAACGTTTATTATCATTTTGGGGAGGAGTTTGTGTATGAATTTTAATATAATACAATTGTGGCATAGCTTCTTAAATTTAAAAATTTCACCAGGTTCATGAAGTGTTACGCCAAAATATATATGATTTGGTCTTTGTGGTTGTCTTCAATTAATTCTATTTACAATTGTTGCTCAAACAATAGCTGATTGTGTTTCTTCCTTAAATGCACATACAACCAAGCAGCAGACAATGTGGTGGTTGATAAAAGCTTCTCACAGTTTAATAAACATAAAAAAATGAAAGCCGCCAACATGTTTTCTGGGCTTGGCAGTGTTATTAAATGCAATCAGTTGACCAGTAAATAATGTCTGCTTTACTAGCTGAAATTGAAAGGGGATGAAATTGTAGATGTGTTCAGCTTAAAAACAATTATAAAAGTGACTTGTGACCATTGCAGGCCTACTGCACTTAGTTCTTGGGTTTTACATGTCAATGGGGTTTGCTTATGAAATCGTTATTAATTTCCCTTTCTTTTATTAAAAAAAATATTTTACCATTATGGAAAAGTAAGTTCACAAACAGAAGTCGTTTATTTGCATTGATAGATTACTATGATTTTGGGGAAGAGGCCGTGTATGAATTCTAATATAATATATAATATGATAAAGTATGAGAAATAGCGTGTTTCTTTTTTTTGTTTCATTTCAACAGGTTCTTGAATTGTTATGCCTAAATAAAAATTATCGGAAATATTACTTATTATTGATCCAAGAGTAAAGACGTGTTCTTTAACTGCATACAAAACCAAGCAGAAGACAATGTGGTGGATGATACAAGATTCTCACAATTTAATAAACATAAAAAAAACTAGAGCTGCCAACATGTTTTCTGGGCTTGGCGGTGCTATTAGATGGAATCATTTGACTAGTAAACAATGTCAGTTTTGTTAGCTGGAAATTAAAAGGGTGTGAAATTGTACATGCGTACAGCTTAAAAAACTTTATGTCAGTGGCATGTGACCATTACAGACTCACTGCATTTAGTTCTCGGATTTTATGTGTATGGTGTTTGTTTATGAACACGTCATTAATTTCCTACTTTTTGGATATAAAAAAATATTTTACCATTATGGATTGTTTACATTAGACATGTGTACATGTATATATGTCAATGCAGTTTTTGCTGAAAAAATTAAAATACTGTAAAACCCCATATGAATGCGACCCTGCTATTAATGCGATCCTGCTATTAATGCGATCCAATTTCTTGGACCCCAATTATCACGTTATAGTGGGTTTCCATGTAGCAGGATATGAGATTGTTTTGTAAACATTATTAAGAATACAAACATAACATTAGTTACAGATAAAACTACATTCAATCATATCTATGTGACCGCCATTCTGTTTTTCATCTTATGTTCCAATTCCATATTATATCTCTGATATGACGGGTATGCAGTGATCTATATAAATAATCAGGTAAACTGCTTAGAAACTCAGGCATTTTCTGTTCCTAGTAACTTTATTTCTGGATTAGTTGGCCAAACATCACACTACTATACCTACAAAGATTTGTCAACAAATCCTGGACCAATTTTGTAGCGTATGTCAAGTTTGCCATGCCAACTGCCTGGAGCATCAGGTCCCCCAAGTTCTCTGAAATTTAGAGGAATTAATTACTACATAATTATGCTAATGTATAATACTATCAAAATTACAATCACTATAGACCCACATCCAACCATACTAACTGGATTTTCTGGGGACAGGCATAACCAAAGTGCAAACACATGATAGAACTATGCACTAGGCATATCTAAATCTTTCCCCATGATGACTTTACCAAAGGAACTCAGTGAGTTTTTAAAAATATTTTATGAAAACTCTTCATGGCAAGTTGACCATCAAATAATGAAGCAATTCTTTAACAACAGCTTTCAAAAAATTTCATAGTTTTCCTGTACACTGAATCCCATCCTGTTTGGCAACGTTTCTGTTTAACATTTATTTTTGTAATAAAGATCTAGCATTCAGAAACCCTAATGACATAATAACTTGTCATTTGGGGCAAAGTTAACAAAGTATTTTGCATTGTAATTGTATTCAGAGAGTTTAAGAGTGTAATACTTTAACAAAGTATTTTGCATTGTAATTGTATTCAGAGAGTTTAAGAGTGTAATACTTTAACAAAGTATTTTGCATTGTAATTGTATTCAGAGAGTTGAAGAGTGTAATACTTTAACAAAGTATTTTGCATTGTAATTGCATTCAGAGAGTTGAAGAGTGTAATACTTTAACAAAGTATTTTGCATTGTAATTGTATTCAGAGAGTTGAAGAGTGTAATACTTTAACAAAGTATTTTGCATTGTAATTGTATTCAGAGAGTTGAAGAGTGTAATACTTTAACAAAGTATTTTGCATTGTAATTGCATTCAGAGAGTTGAAGAGTGTAATACTTTAACAAAGTATTTTGCATTGTAATTGCATTCAGAGAGTTGAAGAGTGTAATACTTTAACAAAGTATTTTGCATTGTAATTGTATTCAGAGAGTTGAAGAGTGTAATACTTTAACAAAGTATTTTGCATTGTAATTGTATTCAGAGAGTTTAAGAGTGTAATACTTTAACAAAGTATTTTGCATTGTAATTGTATTCAGAGAGTTTAAGAGTGTAATACTTTAGCAAAGTATTTTGCATTGTAATTGCATTCAAAGAGTTGAAGAGTGTAATACTTTAACAAAGTATTTTGCATTGTAATTGTATTCAGAGAGTTTAAGAGTGTAATACTTTAACAAAGTATTTTGCATTGTAATTGTATTCAGAGAGTTTAAGAGTGTAATACTTTAACAAAGTATTTTGTATTGTAATTGTATTCATAGAGTTTAAGAGTGTAATACTTAACAAAGTATTTTGTATTGTAATTGTATTCAGAGAGTTTAAGAGTGTAATACTTTAACAAAGTATTTTGCATTGTAATTGTAATCAGAGAGTTGAAGAGTGTAATACTTTAACAAAGTATTTTGCATTGTAATTGTAATCAGAGAGTTGAAGAGTGTAATACTTTAACAAAGTATTTTGCATTGTAATTGTAATCAGAGAGTTGAAGAGTGTAATACTTTAACAAAGTATTTTGCATTGTAATTGTATTCAGAGAGTTTAAGAGTGTAATACTTTAACAAAGTATTTTGCATTGTAATTGTATTCAGAGAGTTGAAAAGTGTAGTACTAGCTAGTGGTGGGTATCACAACAGTCATGTTCTCTGCAGTCTGTTCAAGTGGGACTTAAACAGAAGAACTGTTTAGGGGTCAAAATCATCCAAACTATGGTATGGAATGCTAAAAAGTCAAAACCAATTGAAGACCACATTACAACTGACATGCACAATTTACCTGAAATTTATTTTCCTATCTTGCAAAATACACCCCTACCTATTGAAGGTCAAAAAGAAATCGGCTTTTTGTAGCCCTAAAATGGGGTGGGGGTGTTACTTATAAGTTATTATATACTTGACTTATTAGATTTGAAAATTTACATTTAATATACTCCAAAATGTTTCATGTTCATTGAAGATAGAAGTTAATGCATGCATACCTGAGGAAATGAAGTGCATCACCATAACTGATTGGTTGGCATGGTATCTTGATATGTACAACTTTTTTCATGTCTGGTCTGTGGGCATAATCTGCAACCAAAAACCAAATCATAAAACTTAACAAAATCACTTTCATTTCAAATGGAAAAGCAGATCACCACATTGCAAAATTGAGGAAGTTCTCACAATAAATAATTTAAAGAGATACATAACAATTTGATATAATACTTGCATTTAAATCTTGTGAGTAAATTTCATGATCACAACACACCACAATGGTGCATGCTGATGGTATTATAATAGTATCCATCACGTGAATATACATACACCTCTTAATCAGTAACATATTACCAATAATATCATAAACATTAATGGTAACAAAAGATTGGGTGTGGGATAGTTAGTGAAGACTCAAATTATGGTTTAACACTGACAGGGGTAATGTGGGACTTTAGTTGATACAAGAAAATTAGTCTCTTCTAACATATATATTCCTATAGTGCATTATAATATTAACATATATTAGGGCTTAAAAAATAATAAGGTTAATAAATTGATACGAGACCTTTAATATCAATCAATTTGTAGTAATTAATACATCTGAAACTTAGCAGATGCAATATCGAGCATTGCTATATCAAGATTGCAAAAGAAAACAACTGACCAATAAGAGTTAGAAAAGGTGGAAATATATCATTTTCACATTATTTTCAAATGCATCACAAGCAGTTGAGAAGAATTCAGTATTATCTAAAGGCAAAACCTTAAAAGTTGTCAGTGGGTAGTGATTTTTAATAGGAATATAGACTAACACACATATGTTAATGTGATGTTAGCAGATTTCTTGGGTTGTGTCAACCGCTCCAGTGGTCTAGTTATTCGAGTATATGCCTCAGATGCTGGAAGTTGTGGGTTCGAACCCCAGCCAAGTCATACCAAAGACTTTTAAAAATGGTACTAACAGCTGCCCTGCAAGGCACTCAGCATTAAGAGGTTAGTGTTATGACTGGATGGCCTGGTGTCAGGATAATGTGAATGGGTGGGACATGATTTTACATGTTTGTGGCATCATGCTCCAGTGATAGACATCACTATAAACTGTCACACAGCAGACATTGTAGAAATAAGACTGAATTTTTTAAAAAGTTACATTAAAAAATTCAGATCACACCCACACACTAAAAAATCATTAAGTTTCTAACAGATGTCAAAATAAAGTCATCTTAGCTTCTGAGTAAACACTTAATTAGGTTCTCTTGAAAGAGCTTAAGGACACAAGCACAAGTCAATTAACTCTCTTGGAAATGATTATAGGCACAAGCACAAGTCAATTAACTCTCTTGGAAATGATTATAGGCACAAGCACAAGTCAATTAACTCTCTTAGAAATTTGTATTGGCACAAGTCAATTAACCCTCCTGGAAGTGATCTTTGGCACAAGCACAAGTCAATTAACTCTCTTGGAAATGATTATGGGCACAAGCACAAGTCATTTAACCCTCTTAGAAATTTGTATTGGCACAAATCAATTAACAATCCTGGAAGTGCTCTTTGGCACAAGTACAAGTCAATCAACTCTCTTGAAAATGCTTATGGGCATAATCACAAGTCAATTTACTCATCATATTAATAATAATGATGAAATTAGATCATGAATTTCACTTGACAAGATTTCTTTTTTAATTGATATGTTTTCAAGTGTTGTTGTTATTGTTGTTATAATAAGGTTTAATGCCATTTTTCAGCACAAGTCAGACTATACATGGAGGCCAGTATTAATGGTGGAGGAAGAACCCAGGAAAACTCCCAGAACGAACCACCGACCCAGAAGTTACTGGCAAGCTTTCTCACATACCCACACTGACAGAATCTATAACAAAGAGCGCTTTAGACCACTTGGCCACTGATGTGTTGTCAAAAATAGGCATTTACTAACTTTTTCATTGAATGATATTTTGTTGCATATATGATCTTCAATGAGTGCTCTTTTTAAAAAAAAATCCATGAAATCCATGAAATGAGCATAATAATTTTCATCTTTTGCAAGCCTTGGTGAGCAAATGTTCTAAAATTTTCTATGCATTTATAATATTTCATTTCAAGTGAACTTAACTTTAAGATTCTATTATAACATGAGAAAAAATACCAATTCAGTCTTGTCAAGCTGTAGTGAAATTACTTTACATAAGATTTGAATCTCTCAATCATTAATTTTTTCTTTACAAATAATTGATATTCTTTATGATGCCATGAGATGTTACTATGTATCCCAGATATCTGAAAGTCATGACAAAAATATTTATATAAATAATGCATTTAATAATGCATTACCAATGTGATAAATCGTGTTATTATTCAAAATATATTTGCAGCATAAAACCATGAAAGATGATTCCAATATGCTGTGCACAAACTGCCACTTCAACAATAAAAAGAGTGATGTATTGAGCTTTTGTTTACCGATTTCAATTGCAATTTTTCTCAGGATACACTAACAGAAAACTATATTTTGCCATTTCTATTAGAAATCAATTTTTGGAGGGATATATTTTTCTTAAATAATACTTACCACATCAAAATACTGTAGGAGTACTAACACTGCCTCATAAAAAGAGCCATGTGAGGCTAATACTTTATGAAAGCAAAAAGATGTCTGCCGACAAAGGTGTAGTCAGACAGCATTATCTGCCCTTGGTAGAGAGATTGGTGCCAAATCGTATGTGCACAGTAATTCCAACAAAGCATGTCAAAATCAAACAATGTACGCCTGTTAGATTTAATGAGTTTTGACCAAAATTACCAGATAGTGAGTGTATCCATAAAGGTATTTCTCTGCCATTGTTCCCTACCTTTTATTGGTATCTCCCTATGAGCAAACTGTCATACATTATCAGCACTGTACTTAATGGATATTTCTTCATGTGAATGGCTTTCTTTTTAACAAAAACTGACTGGAAGAACCTTCTCCTGAAGAATCCATATGCATCTGACCATCACAAGTCCAGTAGTAAATTGGCATTGGAACAGTCTACTCCCTATGGAGGAGGCCAAGGAGCTATAAGAAACTTCCTTGTATAAACAATATCTTTCTTGATACTTTCTCCAACAATGCATGAGCTAGCCTTTAGGGGAAATATGCCAAGTTAATGTGCTAAGAGTTCCTTATCAAGATGGATAAAAGGTCTGACTTGATTATCCACCCTGAACTGCAGATAAGGAAAGAGAGGTTGTTCAACATTAACTTAAAACCATTCATACCAAATCTTTTCAAGTCTGTCTTCCAGGAATGCCACCTTCTCTGTGGAGGATGTCCTAACTAGAATATCTCTTGGTCTCACTGATGATCCAACTTCGACATCTTGGTTGATGCCTTCTCCTATACATGAGTGATTCTTTCAATGTATTTGGGAGAAGAAAGATGCCAAACTGAAATGTTTTAAGGGTTCCATAAGTAGATGGATCAAATACTCAAAGACGTGACTAGGTCCATCTTCTCTACACTGACCACACTGTGATGGAAATAATGTTGTTCATGTTGTGAGTCAAAATCCTAACATGCCAAATGTTTTAATGGTGTGTCATGCAGGAATATTGCCATCTGTGCAGTTTGTGTCCTGAACTCTCAGCAAAAACTTATAGGCTTTGATTGGGGCTACATGAGCTGGTAAATGGAAGCATGCATCAGACATTGAGACTGATATTGTACTCATTGCATTTGTATTGCAGGTCTCAATTGCTTTTGGATTATGTTACCAGAAATGTTTTGGATTAAAAGCCCTATTTGTGCTGTTTCCAAAAAGCTTGACCTTCTTGTGTAAAGACATCTCCTTTTAGGAGTTCATTCATGAAGTTTGGGTGATGAAAGTTTAGGTAGCAAAGTCTGAAGATTCTCTGACACAGTTTGGATCACTCAGCATTTGACAAGAATAAGGTCTAAATCTGATTAATACAGCACCTCAGGTGGTTTACCAGAGGATGTGGCTAATGGTGTATCACTGATGATCCATGGAAAGGCCTGGGGAAGGAAAAACTGTGTTCATCTCTCACCACTCTGTGCCTGCTTGCATCATCATCATTATCATCATCATAATCTACATCGATCAAGGCTATGACCTTTTAGGAAAAATGAACTGAAGGTGGAGGATGGTATTCTGATATGGCCGTGATATAAATTTATTTCTTTCCATTGTTAAATTGGCATGTACCAGTATTTCCACTTCATCAGCAGGAAATGATCATGAAGTAACATCAGCATGCATCATCATTCCGCCCATCAGATAAGCTGTCAGTAGTGATCACATAATGCATTATCAGTCCAGTGCAGTCAGTTTAACTTGGTCAGACAGCTTCATAATTAATACTGGTTCTCTATGAATTTCAAAGGGAATGGTTTGGTCCAGAGACATGACTACTGTACAAAAACAAAATTCATTCATGTGAATAGACCAGTTGTTTGGCAGTCAGAAAGAACAAACTCCCTCCCCAAACAGATATATAACCAGATACAGGTAAAAATGTGTGAGATCAGTTTGTTTGTTTTTATGGTTTTATGCCATTTTTCAGCACAATTTAGACTATACATGGTGGCTAGTATTAATGGTGGAGGAAGAACCCAGAAAACCCCCGGAAAGAACCACCAACCCATGAGAAGCTACTGGCAAGCTTTCTCACATAACTACATTAGAATATTTTTTTTACTCAAACCCACGTAGACAGAGGTGAGATGGCAGTGATCCGTAACGGACAGCGATTTAGACCACTCAGCCACTCGGGGACCCTTGTGAGAGCAGAGAAAGAGTGATATACTCACATTCATTATAAACAACTACATACAATTTTATCCACAATGCCCATAGAAAATCAAATAAACAAAAATAGAGCAATAAATATAAGATAACCCTTTAAACTAAACAAAACTAAAAATACCTCAGGGCAGTGGTCACACAAGACATACAACTGGTAAAAGGGAGAAAAGAAAAGAAAGCTGACCAAAATGAGATGCCCAAAGGAGAGGTGAATACTGGAAATCCAATGCTCTTAAAAACCTTGATGTTTAGGCAAAGGAACCATATGAACTTCAACCAAAACTTTATATTAAATTGAAACAATTAAGAATTCGGGTATCTGGAAAAAGTTAATGCTCTAACCAGCCAAATATTCTGGGAATGACTTGGTGGTGTCCACAAATGAACTTACCTTTAGCAGGATAGAATGGTGTCAGGTAATCCCCATCCCCACCAATGCTCCCACGCTGAACTCCAGTGTTTGGCATCCACCAGGAGTCAGGGTATACATTATCTGTTTTGCCAATATTGACATCAGCAGGGTCTGTGTATAATATGATACCAGAGGCATTAAAAAATTGAGCATTTTCAACCTGAAAAAGAAAAAAGAAAAAACATTTATGACATGGAGTAGAGGCTGGATAATTTCAAACAAGATTACAAAAATGTATCTGTTCTAAATAAACCATTATATTTTAACATGAAAAGAGGTAGATTCAATCTTATCATCTACATCATGTGCATTTGGCTCAATTCTGCATTTTCTGTGGAGGCTTTCAATCTCAGCCAATTAAAGCAGCCAAAGTATTTGAAACAAGCTGCTTAGACCAGAAAACCAGGTAAAATAAACAGCTTTAAGGTGTCCTGACTGCACTACACATTAAAAGAAATATACTATCTACAGCACAGTTTGAGACTAAAACTTGCCTGGAACCAAAGGAATTTATGAAGCTGGCAGCAAGCAATTGGAAGCAAGTTTTTACCTGTTATTTTATTGTAACCAGTCTTTGGTAAAAATGATGATTCAGAAGCATATTAACTCATTAACCCCAGATGCAAACAGCTAGGTGTTCACCTACAGCATACATAAATAGGGATCACCTAGAATAGTGTTAGCCTTACCAGTGCTTGTATCCCTGAGACTCACTGACAGCACTTGACTTGCTAATTTTTACAGAGGGGGCTACTTGCAATAATTAGTTACTTCGTTCTTTTTATTCTTTCAATTAAGCTCAGATTTGTCAAAAGTTAGATAATTAATGGTATAAAATTTCATGCAACATGCAGGAATAAAGTTCAGGCATAAGGGTAAAAGTATTTGATTTACTTAGCAATTTGCTTACTGCATCATTAATAATCCATTATGAAATCACACTAAATAATTCAGACCTTCAAAACATGTGTCACATAATTGTATAAATTCCTAAATACATGTACTCAGGTTTCGTTTTGTGCACAAAAATATCAGAGAGTGATTTATGTATATTGTACAAATATTTAAAAACAATGAGTTAGATTCATCCTATGCCACATGTGTGAGGAGCTTTCAACTGGAAAAAAACAATATTCATCAAGCACACAGACAATGTAGGGCTACATTGTCTATGCATATATACCTCACCATAGGACAAAATCTTTACATTACAAAATGTCTCATCAGTTAGCAGTCTACATAAGGATTTGCAAATCTTCAGCTGTAGAGGTATGTGAGTTATTTATTAATTTCTTATGTATATTATACATTATACCTATTGCACTGTCATGTTTATTTTTGTATATTTTCTACGTAGCTTTGGCTTGCATAGTGTAATGCAAATATTTTCTATTCTTGTATGTGACTTAACAAAAGAAATCAATATTAGCAATAAAAGTTGCATCTTATTAAGAAACTTTCAGTACCATAGGTTTCTAATTGATACAGGTAGGTTCACTTCTGAACCTGTTTATTGCTTTGTAATGTTGTGCCAATGATGTAATTTGTATAGCTTAACATATATTAAATCATGCCATGTTATTGTATATGCCTGTGTCATTCTTAGTACATGGTGTTATAATTATTTTCAGCTAATCAGAGCTGACCATGGTGATCAGAGCTGACTGTGGCAGCTGTGGAGCTGACATGGTGGTGATGGTTGACATGGTACCAGATGTAGAGCTGACCACAGAAGTTGACCATGATGGCTGTGGTGCTGGACATAGTGGCCATGGAGCTGATTATGGAGCTGGTTGAACATCGGCCATGCAGCTAATTGATCAGTGTGTTGCTGATTGAGTAGCAGGTGATTGGGCATTGCTTTCTGATTGGTGGGCACTTATTTCTTGATTGACCAAGAAACTGGATGGTGGTCACTGACTACCTGTAATGCTGACTGCTTAACTGACCAGTGTGACTGGTAGCCAAGTATTCTGGTGACGGAGTGTTTTGTGTAACTCCATACACTTCTTCTTTTAGATGTGGGCTTATTATTGAATTTGTTATATCCTGTGGACTATAAAGATATACTGTATGATATCTCCCATTTATACATCATTTTACTATTTGAATAAAGTACCTCATTTTTACTATTTGTGTGAATACATCATTTTACTATTTGAATAAAGTACCTCATTTTTACTATTTGTGTGAATACATCATTTTACTATTTGAGTAAAGTGCCTCATTTTTACTATTTGAGTGAATACATTTTACTATTTGAGTAAAGTGCCTCATTTTTAATATTTGAGTGAATACATAATTTTACTATTTGAGTAAAGTATGTCATTTTTCAATATTTGAGTGAATACCTTTGACTTTTTGAGTAAAGTACATCATTTTTCACTGAGTAAATACATTTTACTATTTGAGTAAAGTACATCATTTTTCACTGAGTAAATACATTTTACTATTTGAGTAAAGTACATCATTTTTACTATTTGAGTAAACCACATGATTCTTTTCATTGTGTTAAATTACTGTGAATCATTAACTGTGGTCCTTTTACTGTATAAGGTCATTTATTTGTATTCACATTTATGTTAAAGTATTAGATTCATGCAGATTGTGTTAATTTGTCCAATATCTGAATCTTATACACGCATGTATTAATCATAATTCTTTTTTCATCTAATTAAATTGTATGCAGAGAGAAATTCCACTTGTTTCTTGTAACCTTTAACCAAGTGTGAAAACTGCAAACAGAGAGGCATGTTTTTCTTAGCCTTTACATACCTTTCTTCCTTACAATTATCCACTGAACATTTAGACCCTAACAAAACACTATGAACAAACTTGGAACTATGCAGATACATGCTAACTAAATTAACTTTCCCACTTTGCTGATTTTTCAAAAGATCTAGAAAATTCTCCATCTGGACTGCAAAGTAACTTTCTACTCCCAGTAGCAGATTCCAGTCATTTTGCATCATTTTTAAATCTAAATAATTCCACTATTCCTGGTGCTATCAAGGTCAAATTTTTCTCCCTTTGTAATACAATATCTCCCGTACCTACGTAAGCTAAAATTTGACTGGTTGAACTGCCTGCATAATGAAGCAATGGCTTGAAATAAAACTAATGGTTTGTGTGACTTTAAAGCATCATGCAGGATACAGGTATAACACTAAAACTGCCACTCAAAAGCGGTACCCAGGATACAAGCACCAACTTATCATGTCACTCAGAAGATGAGGTAGATAAAGTATAATGCGTTATTGTGGCAGCGGTGATTGATGAGTTAATGTCACTGAAGTAGAGGCTATTTACACAGGCCTTATTGCCAAAACTATAACCTATCAGTTTCTGGTCAATAGGAATCTGACCAAACAGTCTATTGTAAAATCTGACCAATGAATCTCAACTTGTCATGCTGAAACAAAAATCATATTTTCAGTTAAAATGAATTTTTGATCTTAGATTTATCAGCTTCAAAATCAATAAAATCTGCCTCTACCCTTAGACAAGGTACATACAAGGTTAGGACTGCAGCAAACAATTAGAATATATATATATATATATATATATATATATATATATATATATATATATATATATATATATATATATATATATATATTTGATATAAGTCATTAATATTTATTTTTATTGTTTGTTTGTTAGATTTAAATTTGGCATGTTAAGTTTTAAGATTCGTTCATTGAAGGGGGGGGGGTGACCTGTACTTTACATAGTAAACACCAGGCGTTGACCTCATTTCTGACCTGGCTTCAGAGTTGTAAACAAGCTCGTGACCCCTTTCTTGTTTACGTAAAAACAGCTATATAAACTATGTTTTGGAGCGAGTTATTCAGTAGAAGAAATTGGGCTGTTAGAATATTAAGTTGTGTCATTTCAAGTTATTTTAAATTACCTTGTACTAGAAATTATGTCAATTCGTTTGGATCAAGAGGAATTATTTTGTTATTTATCTGGAAAAGAATTGTGCTCATAGACTTTTATTAACAAGAACTGACTTCATCAAGTGACATCGTCTTCCATATTGGATACTTCACTGGGATTCAAACTTAGAATTATTTGGACATTTTATTACCAGGACTATTGCAATTTCTCTAGTGAATAATATTTTGAACTATTTTTGGATTAATTTTGGAATTGATTCTTAAAACCATAAGTTTATTTTTTCTTTTCTGGAAAATATTTGTGCTCAATAAATTGTTTATTAAGTTTTACAAGCTTGTTTCACTCTTTCTATGTTATTGTTTATTCGAGCCTAAGCATATAACAATATATATATATATATATATATATATATATATATACACACACACACAGTGGAACCCCGCTATAACGCAATAATTGGGGTCGAAGAAAATGGATCACGTTAGAAGTGGAATCAAACTTTTGGACCCCAATTATTGCATTATATCTATCAGTAGCCAATGTTCAATTTTCTGTGTACAAAATGTTAACTGCAAACCCATCATAGGCAAGAATATACTAGGTCACATTTCTTCCACAGTCAAGCTGTGCTTTCAGAATTCATAATTACATTAATTAATATGCATGAGCCTAAATCCACTGGGTTATAACAAACTTTTAACTAAATCCCTGAATTTTTCAGATTGAATTTCGAAAACTTAAATTCAACATGATACAGCAACATAATAAAGTATCCACATTACATGAATTCAGCATAATAAAGTATCCACATTACATGACTCAATGCCTGAACTATTAATAACCATTAAAGTTTTATAATAATAATAATAACAAATATCAAAATAAACAAAACCAACCTTGTCACCACGATATATTTTTCCATATCGTGCAATGACTATCTTGTTGGTGAAATCAATAGAAAGTGAATTCCTCAGGTATAAGAAATCTTCTATGCATCCATAGTTGACATACACTAAGTCACCCTGTAAGTAAATATGTAAACAATAAATGTTTCTCTACATGATAGACAACATACCCTAATACGGTATTATGCACACACCATACCCCAATATTTTATTATGTACAAACCATACCCAAATACAGAATTATGTACACACCATACCCTAATACATTATGTATACACGATACCCTAATAGAGTATTATGCACACACCATACCCTATTACATTATTATTTACACACCATACCCAAATACAGCATTATATACACACCATACCCTAATACATTATGTACACACCATACCCAAATAAATTATTATTTACACACCATACCCAAATACAGTATTATATACACACCATACCCTAATACATTATGTATACACGATACCCTAATAGAGTATTATGCACACACCATACCCTATTACATTATTATTTACACACCATACTCAAATACAGCATTATATACACACCATACCCTAATATATTATGTACACACCATACCCTAATACATTATTAATGCACACACTATAGCCTAATATTGTATTATGTACACACCATACCCTAATAAAGTATTATATAAACACCATACCCTAATACAATATTATGTACACACCATACCCTAATGCAGTACAGTATTATGTACACACCATGCCCTAATACAGTACAGTATTATGTACACACCATACCCTAATAAAGTATTATATAAACACCATACCCTAATACAATATTATGTACACACCATACCCTAATGCAGTACAGTATTATGTACACACCATGCCCTAATACAGTACAGTATTATGTACACACCATACCCTAATAAAGTATTATATAATCACCATACCCTAATACAATATTATGTACACACCATACCCTAATACAGCACAGTATTATGTACACACCATACCCTAATACTGTACAGTAGTATGTACACACCGTACCCTAATACATTATTAATGCACACACCATACCCTAATACAGTGGTTCCTTGACCTATGAGTGTCCCAACTAAGGAGTTTTTCGAGATACAAGCCTTCTCTCGGCCAATTTTTTGCTTTGAGTTGAGAGCTCAAATTCGGGTTACGAGCCAGTTTCAGATACCCCAACTCTAGTTGGCGCAGCAAACGCCACTGAATGCCGCAACATCCGCCAAGCATCCTGTCTCTCACACATTTACTTTAAGCAGTTAACTCACAGTGGAAGCATCAGTGTTGTGCTCGCATTTGTGTTTGCAGTTATTTTACAAAACTTCGTTTTTCCAACCATGGATTCGAAGAAAGTGAGTGTGAAGGACAGTGCTGAGAAGAAGAAGCAGATGATGTGCATTGAAATAAAGAAAGAAATTATCAAAAAACATGACCAAGGTGTGCGTGTAGTTGACTTGGCGAAGCAGTATGAGCATAGCATTTCTACGATCTGCACCATAATGAAGTAGAAGGAGTCT
This sequence comes from Unio pictorum, assembly GCA_030141615.1. Lineage (NCBI taxonomy): Eukaryota > Metazoa > Mollusca > Bivalvia > Unionida > Unionidae > Unio > Unio pictorum. Next base: position 4,619,235 of record JARLTB010000126.1, read on the forward strand.
ATTAAGGCTATAACACCAGCCAAAGGAGTTAAAATAATTTCTAAACAGTGGACATCTATCCATGAAAATATGAAGAAGCTGCTGATAGTTTGACTGACGGAGAAGCAGCTCACAGGAGATACTGTGACGGAGGCTATAATCTGTGAGAAGGCACGAGCTATTTACACTGATTTACTGCAGCAAACCCCAGGCACTTCAACAGACAAGGCATCAGGCGAGACATTTATAGCCATTCGGGGATTGTTCGAGAATTTAATAAAAAAGGACCGGCATTCACTACATTCATTGTCAGGCATGGTGAGGCAGCGAGTGCGGATATGAAGGCAGCTGAGGATTACCTTAAAACTTTTGCTGGAATTATAGCAGCAGAAGGATACAACCCCAAGCAAGTCTTCAACTGTTTTGAAATTTTCCCTGTTCTACATATTGGGGGAAAATGTTTTGGATTTAGAGGCCAAGACGAGCACAGAAAATTAATATTTGGAGAGGTATCAGTTTTCACTGCTGATTCCACTGGTACCAAATACTTTTAATATGCTGTGAGGAATAGCAAAACCTTAGATGCTACTGGGAGGGATGACTACAGATCAACAATCTCACATTTTTTCCACCAGAACAGCATTAGAGCAAGACCCTGTTCATCTTTACATTAAGTATTTAAAATGAAGACCCTTGGAATTTATGGATGATGACAGCCCCATTTATTTGACACCAATTCCAATGCAGAAATTGATAGAAGCTTTCCAGATATGTTAAATATATTTCTAACGATTCAATTAATGTTAAATATATTTCTAATGATTCAATTAAATTAATGTCCTTATATATTTCTAACGATTCAATTAATGTCCTTATTTTAAATAAAAATATAAATAAAGAAAAAATAGTCATACAAACATTCTACCACATCTCTTCGCTGGGTAAGAACAGTTCTTTCAACAGAGTAGAGGGTTACTCAATTTCTTTTTATTTTCAAAAGAGACAAATGTTATTGTGTTACTAATTGCATAATTGTTATTATCATCAAATATGGCATCCAGCTCTTTATGGCAAAACTTGTGGAGACACTCTAATAAATATTTCCAGCTTTCATAAAAAAAGATCGAAATTCAAACAATTAGTTCCCTTATAATCTTATTAACTTTCATATTGCATTCAAACATTTTGGAAATTGACTTTTTCACACACAAACATGCAATATTTCATGACCCTGCCTCCTTTACTGTTTAAAGAAATGAGACCAAAGTGAAGCTGAGATGACATCTACCAGATAGTCAAATTTGGCCAAGTAATCTGGTTTAGGAGTATGCTTTCTGCAAAATAATCAAATTCCACTTAGATGCAATTTCACAGAAAGTCATTCAAAGATTTTTTTTATTTTGTCACTATGGCTGACACATTTACACAATCATGTAAATCACTTGGTTCAGTTAATGCCTGTCCTTTACATGTGTAAATGGCTCAGTTTAGTTAATGCCTGTCCTTTACATGTGTAAATGGCTCAGTTCAGTTAATGCCTGTCCTTTACATGTGTAAATGGCTCAGTTTAGTTAATGCCTGTCCTTTACATGTGTAAATGGCTCAGTTCAGTTAATGCCTGTCCTTTACATGTGTAAATGGCTCAGTTTAGTTAATGACTGTCCTTTACATCTGTAAATGGCTCAGTTCAGTTAATGCCTGTCCTTTACATGTGTAAATGGCTCAGTTTAGTTAATGCTTGTCCTTTACATGTGTAAATCAGTTCAGTTAATGCCTGTCCTTTACATGTGTAAATGGCTCAGTTCAGTTAATGCCTGTCCTTTACATGTGTAAATGGCTCAGTTTAGTTAATGCTTGTCCTTTACATGTGTAAATGGCTCAGTTCAGTTAATGCCTGTCCGTTACATGTGTAAATGGCTCAGTTCAGTTAATGCCTGTCCTTTACATGTGTAAATGGCTCAGTTCAATTAATGCCTGTCCTTTACATGTGTAAATGGCTCAGTTTAGTTAATGACTGTCCTTTACATGTGTAAATGGCTCAGTTCAGTTAATGCCTGTCCTTTACATGTGTAAATGGCTCAGTTCAGTTAATGCCTGTCCTTTACATATGTAAATGGCTCAGTTTAGTTAATGTCTGTCCTTTACATATGTAAATGGCTCAGTTATAGTTAATGCCTGTCAACATTTATATGTGTTTATGGCTAGGTTTAGTTAATGCCTTTCAACATTTGCCCATGTAAATGGCACAGTTTTGTTTCCTTTTGTCAACATTTACATGTATAAATGGCTCACTTTTCTTAACTACTGTTGACCACTCAGGTGGCCTAGTGGTAAAAGCATCTACCTCAGATTCAGGAGGTTGCAGGTTTGAACCCATGCCTAATCAGGCCAAAGACTTGTAAAAATTGTACTAACAACTGCCTTGCTATGCACTCAGCATTAAGAGGTTAGTGTTAGGACTGGTCAGCCTGATGGCAGGATAATATGACTCGGTGAGACATTATGCTACATGTCTGTGGCATGATGCACCGGTGCTAGACATCACTATAAACTGCCATACTGCAGACATCATTTCTATATCATTGACACATTTTTAAAGCTACATTAAAAATCCAAATCACACACTTAACACCTGTCAACCTTCACAAAAACTGCTCTGGTGACCTAGTGGTTAGAGCATCCACTGCAGAAGCATGAGGTTGTGGGTTCGATCCCTGGCCAAATCATACCAAAGACTTACAAATATGGTACTAACACCTGCCTTGCTTGGCACTCAGCATTGAGAGGTTAGTGTTAGGACTGGTCAGCCTGGTGTCAGGATAATGTGACTGGGTGGTACATCATGCTACATGTCTGTGACATGATGCCCCAGTGCTAGACATCAATATAAACTGCCTCACTGCAGACATTGTAGCAAGTCATACTCAAATTGGCATGTGATGGCAAATAAATGTAATTGTGTCCCTTCCAGCTTTTATACACAGAAATCTGAATATTCCTTTTTTATTCTTTTGTGTTGATTATTAACATGTTTCAAGAGGCTTATTTTTCCTTTCATCTTAAACATGCATTGATTGCTGGACGATGTTTTTTTAAATAGAAAGTAAAAAAATCAACAGTTTGATCATGAAGGCACTTTGCATGAGTAAATAGGTACAGTACAAGGTGTATAAGATGCTGCTGTAAAGACAGTCTGGTTCCCTTTACTAATTCTAATCTGAAACCCAGTTCCAAATCAAACACAGATGAAAAACATTTTCTTGATTTATCTGTAATGTTCTTTTGTTGTAGTTTTTGCTATTATTTTAAGAGTATTTTTCATAAGACTTATGACTAAATCATAAGGGTTGGCAGAACTGTGTTCTTATTGTGCTCACTGATGTTTGGTATTTATGAAGTGGCAATCCACACATGCTGGAAATGTGCTATAGTTCTTTTTAATGCCTTTCAGCATCTGCAGTGTTTATACCTGTCCTGTCCATGGTAGAAAAATCAACAAAATGAAAAATACTGCAAAAATATTATATAGGTGTAGCCACCAACACATCATGTTTTATGAACTTGTAGTGGCCATTACTGGACTACCTCAAAATACTGTAGAAAGCTACCTGTAAGAAAGGGTCCACATGGCAGCCTACACAAGCAAAGATATTGATGCATTGCTTTTAATAAGAATCAAGCAAATATTAATTAGCATAATAATATTTATTATAAATTATATGCTGTAAACTTAAGAAAGGAAGGCCCAAGGTCTGTACAGGTAAAATCAGCTGAGCATTGCTGTTAATAACTATAAAGTGGATGCTATGACTATATACTTACCAGTACATATATGACTTAAGTGGATATTATATAAAGATACATTTGATCCATCGACTAAAATAACTATTTCAGCTCCAAGTTTTCTCTGACACAAAAATGACATGCACAACAAAAAAAATGTTACTGAACATATTAACAATGTCCCAAATCAACAGCATGCACCAGTAACCCATTTGGCATACACCAAAATTGTAATTCTACAATAGATAGGAAGACTTTATCTTTGAAAGAAAAGAGCAAAGAAAGATGGAATATATGCAGCATGTACATTCCTGACAAAAAAAACTCCTTCAACATGCTCTGAAGTTGAATATTTTTTAAAAAATTCTTCAAGATTTTTAGCAAAGTCTCAACAGGAGAGATTACTACCTAGTATGACTGGAATTAGTATGTTAATTATTAACATGATTTGCTACCGATACTTGTGTCAAGGGAAGATTACTTTGGCTCACACCTATTTGGGCAGACGACATTTAGCTCTCATAACTACATGTTTTAGCCTGGAGGGGCTGGATCTGCAATGTATGGTGTTCGTACTTCCCTAAAGGTACTGTTATCAGGTAATGTATTTAAAAAAGAAACGCCATTTTAAGTTGAAAAGTCACTGCAATTTCTTAGGTATAATAGATCCTAGAAAATTATCCCGCAGTACACAGTAGACAGAATATCCAGTTCCATTAATGGTTATTTCATTATATACATACATGTAACAGTAAGAAACAATATCACAATTTTATTGCTGTTTACTGAAACTGTCTGACAACTTAAAACTGAATCCAATCATAGTAATAAATAAATGACATACATCAAATTAACAAATAAACAAATACAAGATGAGTGAGGTACAGCATGCGCATTATATGTCAGCTGTTAAGAAGAATAATGTGTTGATCTGAAAAAAAGTTGCATTTCTTATTGCTTTGAAGAAAAGTTGTGTTTCTTATTGATTTGAAGAAAAGTAGAGCTTCTTATTGATTTGAATAAAGGCTTGTTTCAGTTAATGTGAACCATATTTAGAAATTATTTTAGAAGTTTCAGCCTTGCTACACACATCAGTTTAATGGCATACTGGCTTTATGGGTAAAAATTTTAATGACCTGTCACCTTGATGCAATGAACTGGTTTCTATCAAATCTGGTCAAATTTTGTTACATGGATTTGGAAAATTAGTATAAGGACTTCTCTATTTCTGAAATGGTGCCATGGTTACATGGATTTGGAAAATTAGTATAAGGACTTCTCTATTTCTGAAATGGTGCCATGGTTACATGGATTTGGAAAATTAGTATAAGGACTTCTCTATTTCTGAAATGGTGCCATGGTTACATGGATTTGGAAAATTAGTATAAGGACTTCTCTATTTCTGAAATGGTGCCATGGTTACATGGATTTGGAAAATTAGTATAAGGACTTCTCTATTTCTGAAATGGTGCCATGGTTACATGGATTTGGAAAATTAGTATAAGGACTTCTCTATTTCTGAAATGGTGCCATATTCAGCTTTGTACAAAACTGAAATGCTTTGTTACAAAAATATTTTGTCAAATTTAATCAAACTGTGATAAGTGGTCATCTGAGAAAAATTAGTTCAAGGATTTGATTGAGTATTAACATTACCTATACACATTTGATAGGTCTAATTGTCCTACTTACTGCTCATAGGATTTGTTTGTGGTCAGATTATGTTGTTTATTCAATGAAATTGTTTCTATTTTCAAAAATAGAAGTTATACTTCAAAGTACAAAAAGACTGGTACCTCTGCAATTCCTGCTGGAGAAAATGAATTGTATGGTGGAATAATGTCAGACTGGTTGCCATCTTCATCAAGTGGTTTCTCAAAAAACGCAGTTGTGAAGAGGGGTTTACCACTGGAAGTCACTATCTCTACCTGTAAATTAAACATTGTAAAATGTTGGTAACAGAAGCAACATAGGTAAGGGTTTATTTGATATATTTTAAACAATTTTTCCCTTCTGCTCTTATCAAATCAGATCAAAAATGATTTTTATGTTCTTTCAAACAGTCAATGCTTATTATTTATCGCTCCTTTTATATTTAAAAACACAAAACAAGTTACACTCAGTAATAATAATACTTATTTATACAGAGTAACTTATTTAGTACAAAACTATTCTCACATGCAATTTTCTCCACAATTTAAAATATTTGTCATTATGTAATTTTTTTAAAGTTTACTTTTTAATTGGCATTTCATGTCAGGATTTTACTGATTCCCTTGAACACTACCTGAGACACGTTTTTTATGTGTTGTACATAATTGATGATAAATCTTGATTTCTAGTTTTTTCACCAGTATATATTAATAGATATTAATAGATCTCTCTCTCTCTTCCTCACACACACAACAAAATATTTATGTATGCCAATGCACATCAGTAAAATGTTAGAGTATTGCTCAAATTTAAAAATACTATGTATAAATACAGAATTCAATGGCATATACAATTTATTCTACAAGCTGTTACAATTTTTAAAAAGGTGCACTTTTTCCCACGCATGTGTTTTATTATACTGCTTTGCTAAATACTTTTCTCATTTTTTTTGTACTATAATTTTTTAATTTTTGTGAATTTTTTTAATAACACAAGATATTTTGCAATTAAAATGAAACAAATTAATTTAATCACCAAACTTGCCATTTTCAAAAGAAATAATTTCTTTTTAAAATAATCTTTGGTATTCAAGTCTTAATCCATACAGTAAAGCATTTACAGAACTCTACAATCACTGGACAACCACAAAATAGGTGTTCAATATTTTCAACTTTATAGTAACAAAAAGTACAGGCAATGTCAGTAATGAAATTAGAGTGGAACCTGTCTTGAAAGACCACCCATTCTGCCAAAAATTATGGTCTCTCATGACAGGTGGTCTCTAATAACAAGTCATAACACTATATAATCAATAAATCTGTACATGGAGAACCTGGTCTCTCAAGACAGGTTTTACTGTAACTTTTTTCCAAAATCTTTTTTGTTGTATGAATTTAAATTGAAAGGAACAAAGTCAAAATCTATGAATCGTTTTATTTCTAAAATTATGTTTTTTATCAGATATATCTGACAGCTTCATTTTCCTCACCATGATTAATGTTTTCCACAACGTATTTTTATTTAAATTCTTTATCAATTTTTTTAAAATTTAAAACTTATTTAAATTCTTTATTTCATACAAATTTGCAAAAAGAGTGTTTTCCTTGTTAATATAATAACTTATGTCATTGCCAGTGACCAATTACTAATATTTTAAATTGAGAAATATTCAGTTACAATAGTAATGAAAGCCTTTTGATGTAGTGCTTCAAATGTATTCATTATCTTTGATGATCAAAAAGATATTTTACATATCTTATTCTGTCTAAATGCCATTTCATATAGGAATGAAAGTTATTAACATCAACAAAACTTAGAATATCCTGAGAAAAGTAATCTTCCACTAATAAAGGCTCTGTTACAGTCTTGCCAAAATTTACTACAAATACATTAACTAGTCTCTGTTAATTTCATTACCCTATGTTTAATATATGCAAATTTTCCTAGTACTTGCTTCATAACCATACTGTACCATATTGGGTATTAATTGGATAAAAGAGTGAACATGAACCTTGCCTAGACCACCGTCTGTAGCTATAGCTATACGTTTATCTCTTTTAACCCTTTTGATTTTACTGCTTCAATTAGATTGAAAAAAATCATATTGAATTAATTTTCTTTATGCAATGGAGAACTGAGCAATGCTGAGAATAAATGAATACATTTTAGTAAAACTAAATGATAGATTTCTCCTCATCCAAGAGACCATCAGTATTTTTATACTACCGGTAACTCTAGCATATAAGTTAGGTTAAAAGAAGATTCTATTCCTAAACATTGAAAGGAAAAAGTAGACCAAATGATTACAATGTCCAATGTTTGGGCTTTATTGTCCTGATAATTTATTCCTTCCATCCAAATGGCATCTGATTTTAATACATTACAAATGTACAGTGTTTCAGTGGTAGACCTAAATGACTTCAGAAAGCTGTCCAAATAGTACAAAGGCATCATCCACATACAGACCCATTTGAAACTTGCTGTCAATAAAAAGAGAGACCAAGAGTATTTCTGTTATTCCTGAGATCAATGCTGAGAAGTTCTATTCCATAATAAATAAGTCTGGTACTAATGGATCTCCTTGACAGCACCCTCTCTCAAAATGAAATAAATGATTAGATGATTTGAAGTTAAAATTTCAGCTTGAATTCTTTTGGTACATTCAATTCTAGTTCATTCCTAATATCCTGGGCTTACTGTATTGCTGTTTAGGCCATGGGATGTCTATCATGAATAATACAACATATCGAGTTCCATGTCCTAAACAACACTCCAGTCACCCCAAAAGATAATAGATTATTTATCAATGCAAGCAATATCCTGTCTTAGATTCTTAAGGAAATCTGTATTATAAATTTACAAATATGTTCCATTTCCATTAATCAATATATCTAATACAATGTGTATACCAAGAATGCAAAACCTATTACAGCCAAGTGCCAGATTGCATTTTCTAAGACAACTCGAGGACTGCAAACAATAACTTATTAAATATAATTACTGTTCACAGGCCAGATTTCTGTTTTAATTTGCCTTGAGGACCAGACCGAACATGTTTGTGGGCCAGATCTGGCCTGCAGGCTGGGGGCTGTGCAGCCCCAGTGTATATCATATCTAAAAAGCTTAACATATGAGTTCCATACATTTGAATGTGTTGGCTTTACACAATGTAAGGACCCTTCACATCCATCAAATGTAGAAAATTATGGTCTCAATTTAAAATGTGTCAGCTTTACAAGGACCCTTCACATCCATCAAATGTAGAAAATTATGGGTCTCAATTTGAAATGTGTCAGCTTTACACAATGCAAAGACCCTTCACATCCATCAAATGTAGAAAATTATGGGTCTCAATTATGCTTAGAATAGAACTGAATTTCTTTATGTCAACAGAAAATATGACAGAATTGTAAGGGCAGAGCTTGTTGGTTTCGTTCACATACTTCTGTATTCTCTCCATGATACTACAGGATGGTAAAATGTCTACAACATCATACCTGTATCTTGTTCAGTTCACATGAAAATATCTATGAGCATGGCAGAACGTCAATAAAAACATTATTATCTAAATGCACTGATAATCATCTGTATGAAATAAACCGATTGTGTTATGAGATAAGAGAATGTGTGCTACAAGCCACTAAACACTTTAATCCATGTGGATCTGTATTGGAATGATTCTCACATGCTCTCAACATACAATTGATCCAATCACTCTAAACAAACATTTACACATTGAAAATAAACTGAAAATATTATATCAGTCTGAAATACAGATTCAAGAAACCTCATGGATTTCATTTACATTTCAAATAATATTATGCACTGTAAGATATTCACATAATCTCGCGTATGGACTACGATTAAGATTCAAACTATCTCAAGGTATTCAAATATGTTTCAAATAATGTTCTGCACTGTAAGTGAGATTTACATTATCTTCTGGAATACCTTGTTTGTTTCTTTGTTTGATTAGGATTTTTTATGTAGCTTTAACAATTTTTCAGTCATATTGCTACCATGTCTGCAGTGAGGCAGCTTATAGTGATGTCTAGCATTGGGGGATCATGCCGAAGACATGTAGCATGATGTCCCATCCAGTCACATTATTCTAACACCAGGCCAACCAGTCCTAACACTAAACTCTTAATGCTGAGCGTCAAGCGAGGCAGCTGTTAGTACCATTTTAGCAAGTCTTTGGTATGACTTGCCCGGGGATCGAACCCATGACTTCCCGCTGCGGACGCTTTAACCTCTAGGCCATTGGAGCAGTTCCTGGAATACAACTAAGATTCAAAATAATCTCATATAAATGAAAATATACCTAATTGAAACAACAATTGGAACAAACATATGCTCCTTGACCCATGTACAATTCATAAACTGATAAACCGCACAGTTTCACCAAGTCCTTGAATTGGCCCACACTTGTATCGGACACTTGCACCCTTCACGGATCCACTACATGTACAGTCATATGTATACACACAGCATACAGCACCTTTGAATTAGCTACATCTACATTCATGGCTCCACCACATGTACAGACATACATACATATAGACAGCTCTAGATAGCTCTAGCCAACTCATCAGCTCTACTGTCAGCTACAATAAAACCAAACTAGTAATAATAATGGGTTCTGAAAAATCCCTAGATATATGCTAATACTTAAACTCTAATAGCAACTTGTAATTTAAAGTTCACAACGTTTGAAATCTGCATTTTAATAAATGAATCATTACACGATCTGACATAACAAACTCAAAAAGCTTTGCATATCAAATGAAATATAAATTTAACACTCACCCCTACTGCTGAAGAACACAATGGAGAGCATACACCAGTGTGTCAGTTATAAATTGATCTTCCTTAAATCCATAGGAGAGTGTGTAATATTCTGGATAAAATACCCATGCATATCATGATTATAATGTCCCTCATCGCAAGTAATTTCCAGCAAGATACATGTTAGTTCCATCGCTTACCTGGAATAACACTTATTCATGCATGTACAGCAAAAAAAAAAAAACAGTCAAATAGTTCTAAAGCATAACCAAGTTATTTTTTTGGCCTAATTCTGTGATACAATCTAGGTCAAACAAGCATGAAAAAGATGTCATAAGACAAAGCACAAAGCTTGTGCAATCTGGGTCAAACAAGGGAGATGATACATGATTCATGCTCTGTATAAAATGACGGGCGTTTTCATGAACACTCAAGCAACAGAATGTGAATATTTTCTTAATAATTCATAGAATGAAATTCAACCAGCCACCAAATGCAATTCAAGCCTAATCTAGCATCTAATTATTAAGTGCATCAGAAGCAAACACAAATAATCGTATACTGAAATTTGTTACGGTGGTAAAAGCTATTCTAACCCACATTACTGTACCACAAATGGAATCATATGAGTAAAGCTCATTCAAAAAAGATCGGTCAACATCTTTGTTGCCAGTACTGGACAAAATTTTCTGAGAAATTTTAACAAGCAAAATAACTTCTTGGCATGAAATGAAACCCATTTATCTGAAAATAATACTCCAAAAAGCCTTAGGCACTGTTTGGCATGCTGCTTTTAATGAAACTCAAAAGATCTTTGGCACTGTTTGGCATGCTGAATTTCTCGACACTCATAAAACGCTGGTACTGTTTAGCATGCTATCTTTCTTGAATCTCAAAAAGCCATTGGCACTGTTTGCCTTCCTCAATATTCAATAAAAGCCTGTGGCACTTTGGCATGCTGCCTTTCTGGATACTCAAAAGGCCTTTGGTGCTCTTTAGCTCGATGCATTACTTCTGGACTAAATAATATGGAAATTACGTCAAAATTAAAAATTAACACATGTAAAAGCGTAAACACTGTCATCCTGTCCTCTTTTTTGTATCTAGTATTTATAGGTGAGTTGCTAAAGGCAAGATAGAGTATAAAATTGACAGCTAGAGTACTGCCGCCATAAACTTACATACAACCTTACATGCCTGTCAAATTTCCAGAAAACAAAAATAAAATGTTAGAGATTATTCAATGGCATTACAAAATAAGTTCAATAAGGTTATATATTTTTATTTTTTGCAAGATTAGAAATTTTAATTATAAGCTCACCCTAACATTTCATGAAGAAATAATTCATGAAAATGAATTCATTACTCACCTAGGAATATTACAGGATATGTCAGGCTGTTCCATTATTTGTACTCACAGCACATGTAGAAAAACAAGGCAAGTCTATTTTTTTGTCTTGTGTGTTGGGATCGGTTCTTCAAACCTAAACCCGATAACAGCTGCCAGTTTATATACTGATTCTAGCCTTATTTTATGGCAAACATTTGCAATGAGCTTGAAACAGGGATCCTAAACACATTGCAACACTTTGAAGCAAAATAAAATTTCTGACCTTGATGTCATTGTTAGAAAATCACTGAACTAAAGAAGACTTGATAATAATTCATTCATAATTTAAAATCTCTGACCTTGATGTCATTGTTAGAAAATCACTTAACTAAAGAAGACTGAACTAAAGAAGATAATAATCCATCCATACTTGTTTGCCGTACTTTCGCGTATATAAGACGCATCTTATAAAAATTTTTACATACCCCGCACCCAGGGTGCATCTTATATTAATCGGCGTCTTATCTAAGTATTTTTTAACACGAACAAACGGTACAGTGTGTGATAATGAAGGACGATTATTGCAGTCGATATTCATGTTTCACGATTTTCATTCCTAGTTGTAAAAACAATTGGGTAAGTGTTCACAATATAATAAACTGTTACTAAATAGTGTTTGACTTGATCAAAAATCAATGTACTGTATTGTTCTATTCATCTTCATTTTTATCGTCATCAGTTTCGGCTTAAAATCCATCGAAACTTAAATAAAATTCACTGTCGTCGTTGTGGAATAACTCCTTAACTGATGCTAATTGATCCTCATTGGTGTCAGTGGTATCGGATGCAGAGTCATTGTCCGAAGAACTGATATAGCTAGCCGGTTCGGGAATTATCCCACACTTTCTGAAGCCATTGATGATTGTCGTAATTTTCACTTTCTCCCATGCCGTATATTATTTTCGCTTCGGCATCATGACAATTTTATAAATTTTAAAAATGCTAAGCAAATTGATCACTCATTTATATACAACAAGAGACTGTTTCCACGTTTATATATACTAACTGCATACATCGGGCATTTATTGGTCTATGTACTAATCCCACCCGCTGAAGACTTGGCCTAGCAGATCAATGAAGCCGCCTTTACATCCGGTGTTTATTGTTCTAGAATCTAGATACCAGGTATTAAATCCATCCGCTATTGGCCTTTGATCTCAACTAAAAATGGTAATGAAGCCTTGTTTACATCCGACGGGTGATGGAACATTGGACAAATTTTTATTTATGAATAATGATAAAGGAAAGGTAACCACTGGAGATAAATTGCTCAGTTCGGCAGATGGCTAGGCCACATGCGTCTTATATTTGTGGGCGTCTTATTTAAAAAAAATTTAACACAAATCTTCAAAACCCCGTGTCTTATATTTGGGTGCGCCTTATAATTAGGTGCATCTTAAATGCGCGAAAATACGGTATGGTACCATATTCACAGCAGCATACTTAGCTAAAGACAACAATGACTTCTGACCTTAAAATCATATCAGACTGCTAACAGGAATGTAAATACAAATTCTAGTCAAAATTCTTCTTTATACACCTCTCCATCACTAACTAATGAGTGATTAAGACAGTGAGCAAGACTCTATATAAGATAAATGCCTTGGGGAAAGTACATGTCACTATACATCAGCTCATGGTACAAAATTAGCATGCAGTGATATCTGACTCAAATCCACGATCAATAAAGTCTGCTCTTCAAAACTCCCTCACAAAAGTGTTATTTCGTGGTCATTAAATATTGCACAGTTTCAAGATGGTCACAACCTTTCCCATTTTGATAATCAAAATAGCCAGAATACTACCGTGTACACCATTTTGTAATGATGTGTAATACAGACTCTCTCTATCCACTGAACCTTTGTTTTCGAAAGATGTTTCTGTTTTAAAGATAGCAATATAAAATATTATCTATTGTCAAGTAAATGACCTGGAATGAAATCTGTTCTTCAGGTATCTTATCACAGTCTTTGGTCCATGTATCAAGTCTGTTATTTATAACTGTTGCAAATAATTTGTTGCAAATGCCTTGTAAAAGTTATCTAAGGTCTGATTTGTTTTCAATCAATAACATTTTAATAGAAATCATGCATTAATACGATTTCCAAGTTGGCTACCTTGATGGCCATACTGGATGCCAATGGGAGCCCTTTTCATTTATGACAGTAGATATCATAAGAAGTCTACTGTGAAAACCCCAGGTCAATATCATCATTCATTCAGGAGAATGAGTTTTATAATGACTACCACAGTGGTCATACACAATGTCCAAGCAGTAACATTTTCATAAAATGACCAAAAACACCATGACAATGTGTTTAATGCGTGTGAAGAGTTTCAAACCAATCCTGCTAGTAGTTGAGGAGTAGCAATAATAAACCTGAGCTAATGGACAGACAGCAGATAACAAGCGCTTTGATAGTCTCTTTGTACTATTACCAGTATAGCTAAAACTTATATACTTTATTAGGATCTGATGTATTGGGATATGACATCAGGACATCATATGGTGTCACTATCACTTTATCCAGTCCATTATCTCTCCACTGCTTTGATATCAGCTTCACCAGTTCCCTTACGCCTTCAGTTCCTGGTAACCTCTGTCTGCTTGTATAGATCCTGAGAAAGCAAATTTTTTAAGTAAATTATGTTGCTCAGAGCTCACCCTATTATATTAACATTAGGAATATAAGCCTACTATATCTCAAATTTAACCCTACTTAAAGATGAATGTTTGTCTTTTCTGTGAATAATTTAAGGACAATTGCCAACAACTCTTGCTCATTACCTCCCCTTGCTGCACCATAATTTTAATTAGAATGAAATGCCAGTGAGGATACCAACATAATGGAGTCACTGGCAGCCTTTTTAAGTAATGTGATCAGGGAACTATTCTGAGAGAAACATTATTTACAATAAAAATTAGAATACTCCTTTGCATATGTTCCCTGATCACATTCATATTAGGAGTAAGGGACACTAAGCATCATAACGGTACCATTTGGAATCCTTCTAGGGATCAAAGACTGGATTCTCTATGTGAAAGCTAACCCACTTAAAGCAACACATCCAATAGTCATGTAATGCATTATCTCTATATCAGGTTAAGAATATTATTACTGAAATTTGATCCTCCAAAATTCACTGGCAAATCCAGTGAGTAAGTTGTGTTGGTTTAATTGGGTCTGAACCACAGCAACAAGATTAAGGCTTTGTCTCAGCATAGCAAATATCCTTGTGATAAAAACTGAGAAGGTTCATTCTGCTCATGAGTGTAAATCCTCATGAGGTGACTAATCTTTTGAGACATTAATTAGTTGAGCATACAATCCACTTAAGCCAGGAAGACAGGGACTGAGAGATAATATCCTGCTTTTACAAATTCACGGGAAGAGTCATTTGCAGTTGTCACAAATTGTCACCGAAAGCTTCAAGCATAGCTTGAGAGCATGGTGGCTGTTCTCAAGTTATAGATAGATGAGAGAAAACATGAGAACTCTCTGACTACTGATTTAATGTCACTGGTCCTTGGTCACAATGCCTGGCTGTGTCATGAAGATAATGAAATCCTGTACTAACAGAAGATAGTTCAAGTTGACTAAAAGGACATATAACTCATATACAGTGTATACCAAAGCAAAGCTATCATAACAGCTTCGGTGAGGTTAAGGCTAATACATCTCGCATTTATCTGAACTGAGCCATGTTAAGACCTCTGAAAGATTCCATTTTAGAACAGGGTGAAGGATTTTTGTCTATTTATATCAAAATCGAATAGTTAGTCTGACAGATCTTCATAATGACCACGATGACTCAATGCCTAATATATCATGGACTGGTATCATAATTACTGCCAACTTTCTCCTCAAAGAAACAAGAGAAATAATTAAGTCAGCTAAGGAAATGAATCACTAAATGGGATGATATTACTGACTTGACACCAATGAAAACACATCATTCTTCCTCATAAGCCTTCAGATGGTAGGGCCTTTATTCTCTAAGATTCTATCCACAATTGTCAATCAATTCTTCTCTGGCATGGCTGTCCTGACAAAGAGTCTTGGGTAGGTCTATTGCTAGATCAAGTAGATCACTGACCAACGACTTTTCCCACCTGTGAGGGGCTGTCAGAATTATTTGATCCTGTATTATCGCATTATTTTCAGTACTAAGACTAGGGGAAGGGGGGTAAGCAAAGGGGCATACCCCAACCCCACATACTGATATTGAATCCATGGCCAAAGATAATGGGTCTGGATTCAAAGAGACAAAGGTTGGACAATGTGGTTCATCTTGTCACAAAAATGTTGGTCATCAGATATCCTCAAATGTGATGCACATGCTATAGATAAAGAAATCAATCTGGATGCACAACCCAATTCTTTCTGGTCAGAATGTCAACCAGGATAATGAATCTGCCAGAAATGTGTCTGATTTATATGTTAGTCTGATGTTGGCAGGATGGGTGATTTGGTAAGAACAGTGAGATGCCAAAGCAATTTGAGCTGTTGATTTCCAATGATGATGCATAGTTGCCAATCCTCCAGGCTCACAAATAGTGAAAATAGGGATAAAAATTGGTGAATATTGACATGAATTCGTAAAGTGATCCTGCAGTCCTGGAATGTTTGCTGGAACAAATGTTTATTAGTGGTCTCCAGCTGATAAAGGTAGATTATGTTCAACAAGAAAACTCACAATGCTGCAGCATTGGTACCTTGTAGTTTTTCCATCTATTTCTGAGACAATTTCTGCGACAAAGAATAATATTTCTATTGATTTCATGCAGGTATGTCTTGATGAAAAGTTGTTCAAGTTTGCTGGGCCGGCTAGTAAGCGGCTACCCATGCTGACACCAAATATTTAGAATAACTAAGAAATGGCGAATTATTGAATATTCACATGCGGCATGACTCCATGAATTGCTCAAAAAAGAGTGAAATTCATGCCAAAACTGTTAGGGTTGGCAGCTATGATGATGGTCGGCTGATTTTCTGGCAGTCCAAATCAAATCACCAAATAATGGTGAGCTGCTTTACCAATGACCCAAGCAATTTAGGCAGTTGGATCCCAAGGATATTGGTTGACTGATTTTTCTGCCAGTCAGAAAAAAATTTACCAAAGAAGCCAAATACAACATCAGAAATGTGGGGACACTGCTCTAAACCAGTGTCAATGTGGCATGAAACACATTCTTGTCCACTTTACAAAAAGTATAAAGATGTGGACAACCACCATTTTTAAAATCTAGAACCAGGCAGTCAGTATGGAAGGCATCAAGAGTTTTGTATCTGCATGATGAGTATTTTGATTGTACATGGCTTTCAGAAATGAAAGTCTTAGCCTTCCATGGATCATACTCTTCTAAACAGACAGTCATTAATATCCTGATCTTCACTGACTGGGGAATCAGCTGAAATTATTAAATCTCATTTTCACTGTCAATATCTACTGAAGCCATAACCTTCAAGTCATCCATGGCAATCAGGAGTGGAGGGCACTTTGAAGCGAACAACACCTGGTTATTTCTTTGATGGCAGCCTTAAAACTTGACCCATGGTTGGATATGAATGAGGCTTCATGACAATCACTGTAATTGTAGGAAGATCAAGCTCTATGCCTGGCAAGATGGCCAGCATGGCTGGCTGAATGATCATAGACAGCTAAGACAACAATCCAGTAGTACAGGATGGATCATTTAAAACCCTGACTTAAAAGTCCATGCTTGAACATTCTGGGGGACATTGTTATGATTACCTGTGGGAATTTAAAGTTTTCCATTGTCATCACATTCCTTCTTTGCCAACTCATTTCATAAACTTCATTAGAAATGAGCATTCAGGACACGAACAAAAGTATAAAGTGCTGACATCCAAAGGCATCATTTACCCAAGATTCATGTTTCTAGTTTTAACGACAGATTTCAAGGATATTACAAGTGTCAAGTTTTATTGACAGAATTCTAGGGCATGTGTATGTGTGTGTGTAAAGACTGTCTCACAACATTATGTGCTTCTTACAGTGAGGGGATAACAAATGTAGATAGCATATTTACATACACCTGAACAAGACAGTAACACAATCGACAGGACACAAACCAAGTCTCACTAGTGCTATAATTTACACACAGCTCTTTCCTTGTATATTTATACTCAAGTCACTCCTACAGATTTGTTAGGTCCACACATTTGACCTTGAAATGGTGGTATAATTAACATCAGGTAAGTCACTCTCCACAATATTTTTAATGCACACAAACTACAGCTATACTATTCTGCAAAATGAACTCCAAGACAATAAATAAAGGTATCCCAAGACACTCACATTCTAAATTATATATACTGACTAATTATTAGAAGACTACATTAAACAAGATTTGTTTTATTAAAAATAATAAATCATAAACACTTCTTAATGCTTTGAATGTCAACAAATTTAAAAAAGCTATTATGTTTGACTAAACTAAATACACCAATGTGGATAAGATATTTATCCAACAGTACTCACTTCAAATTATTATACAACAGTACTCACTTCAAATTATTATACAACAGTACTCACTTCAAATTATACTTACTTCAAATTATTTCTAATGTTGTCCTTGTTCAGATCTTTTATAATGTATTGAAATGAACCTTCCATCCTGAAAATGAAGACAAAAATTAGCCCATCTGATCCAGGATCTATTTTAAATCTTTGCTTTAAGCACACACACACCCAAGAAACCAACATACTGAACTGGTACCTGGTCTGTGTCTATCCATTCTTTCTTCCCTGCTTAGTGTCAATGCCTGCATTACCAAACCTATCAATTTCAAACATCTATAGAAAGCGCATCTTAGGATAGAATATGAGTTGCACACAAGGTCAGGTTGCTACGACATACATTTCATGACTTATTCAAAATATTACTTAAAACTCGCATCTACATTTATCACCTACATGCATTACTATTTTGCTAACTCCAGTGGTGTATCTTGGGAAGAATATTTGAAGCGCATTAAAATAAGGCAACTCTAACCTACTTTCCAGTTAAAAAATGCCACTAAAATTAAGACTTGAAATGTATCTTGATATGAATATGTGCTGTACATAAACACCAAATCAATGTGACTTAGTTGTATTATTAAAAAGTCTGATAACTGAAGTCCAGATCTACTTTGGTACTTTTTACCTATTGCCATGCAATTAGCACCTTACAATGAATATCCAACATGAAAACTGGGCCATACTTTCCAGGTGTATTAGCAATAACTTATCCATATGCTCTTATGACAATACATTTTCACTTATTGCCACCAAACCATTACTGAACCTAAATATTTGGTTACTATGACCTACTTTCTGAGGTTTATTCAAGATTCCGAACATGATAATGAAGACATGGGAGAAGGATGTTTTGTGAGCTCAATCCCAACTCAATATGGTATTTAAACTTAAGTTTGTCATTTTTTTTATTAAATTAACCCAATGAAAGCCATTGTTATCCATGGTCTATGACAAAACCAAACTGGTCAGACATGGTCAGACCATTAATGTCCATTGTAAGACCATAAGGACTATACTGGATCAGATTTAACTGCATGTGCATGACCAATCAGATTCCAGGGGAATATTTAACTGCATTTTGACACACATCGGACATCTATAGTTACAAGGCGGCATATAATGCAACAACAACAAAAAGTGAGAAACAAAACTGTTCCTGGTTTCTCCTACAGTGGAGGGTCGAATTTCAATTGCAATCATTAAAAACATGTCTGTTCATTCCGAGCTTTCCCTTACCTTGTTATAGTGACCAAAGATACACCGAGTGTAATTTACCAGTTATGTACTTAACATAAATGATTTCATCTTCATTTTCCCTCTAAATATATTTAATATCTATAATAAAATTGGCTGGTTCCCAAATAAAATCCAATCCAAACTGACAGACTGAAGATTGCAGTTTGTACCAAAATTTAAATCAGTCAAAATGACATACTCAGGATGGTAGTTTTATATAAAAATGTAAATTAAAAAAACTGCAGTTTTCTATCAAATTTTAATCAATTAAAATGACTGACTCAAGACTGCACTTTTCTACCAATATTTAAATCAATTAAAATGACTGACTCAAGAATGCAGTTTTCTACCAAAAGTTAAATCAATTAAAATGATAAATTAATCATCGATGAAAAAAATAATAAAAAACATTATTTGCTTTCGTTAGATCGGATGATTACATTTATAGTACAACATGGTGAGATAGTACCAATCATCGATGATACAATTAAATCAAACCTAACACCGCTATCATTAGCTGCAATCATAAAAGAGTTTCTGAAAGAATTTCAACGTCGTATAAAATACTTAGAAATTAACAAAAATGAGTATAATCAAAATCGTTATCGTGCATCATATTATTATTTAAAAACCACAAAAGAATCAGATGAAATAGATTGTCATACTTCAACGTTTATTGATTTCAGTGATAAATATGGCAGGGTAAACTATTATACTGGAGCGTGGACCCTATACAATAATTGATTGATGTTTCGCTAAAATCTCTTCAACAGTTGGCGAGTTTTAATTTTTTATTAGATGTTTTGGAGTTCTTTTATTATAATACGCGATTAACACCCGGTATTTGTTTCCTCCGCACGCTCCACAAATTTGATAAGGGCCTTTTAACCTCTTCCACAACTAAGACAGGGTCGCGGACTCGACATTTTGGGTTTTCTTAGTTTTAAAAACTGATGAACCCCACAGAATTCTCCGTAACATGTTTTCCCACATAATTCGGTAGCACCAATTGGCAGTCATTTGCATTTATTGTAACCGATATGAAATACCATATCAGCTATATAATTAGATAACATTTAATTATTTACTTTAATTTACTATTATTCATATTTTAATTGTGTAGTGACCTATCGCTAGTGTATTTATTCCATCATCGCAGTATTGTTTATCATCGTAATTACACAGACCCGTTTTAGTTATCTGATCAGTAAAAATATTATGATGATGCGACCTAAATCCAAAGGTTGTTATTGTTGATAATGAGACTCCAGGTGATCTCGATAGTGCCTCTAAGTAATCGTTGAACTTTAACTTATTTTTTACATAATTGTTATTTATTCCTTTAGCTTTCTTTGCCGCATTATTTGAATCGGTTAGCACAGAATACATTTTTGATTGGAGTCTAACAAATTCTTTGATTGGCTTAAACGCAAACTCATCTTTCATCTTCCCGATGACTTTTTTGTTCGTGTTGTCATTGTATTTACCTGTTACATCAGACAAATCAAACAATTCTCGGTGATTATGAATATCCTGATATAAATCATCGCTGCAATCCTCGCCAGGAATCTCATAAATGAGAGAATCAGTATCCATGAACAGTAATTTTGCACCTGGCCATTTGTTCTTAACAAATTCGTAGTGAAACTCATACATCATCCACTTCGACATATCGAGCACAGCAGCGCCAACGTAAATGGGTTTGTCGAGATGTAAGCACAATTGCTTCTTTGTTATCAATGATAAATAATTCATTATTTTTTTCTGATCCTCAAAACAATTACCGTGTACGAGTTTATCTCGTCGCGCTATGTTGTTAACGATTTCGATGTTAACTCGTTTTCTGATATTTTCCATCGTTTTCCAAACACAGAATTGTTCATTAGTTTGAAAAAGTCTTTCTCAAAATCAGTTGTCGCAGCGGTTCTCTTGCGGTGTTACCATCAATGTATGATTTCATCCACGTTGAGTGATTAAACTGTAACACCTTATGAACCTTTCTGAGAATTAATATTGCATCGAGGGCCTGTTTTAATATTGCGTAATGGCAAACATAATTTTGTTTATGGTGCAAATTTGGTACTAGTTTAGTTATAGGGTTATATTTAGTTGTTCTCAACGCTAATTGTTCTCGCAATAACATATCATTGGTGATAATTATTTTTTCTGCCAGATATGGATAATCGTTGTGAGAGTCGTGTAGGTGTTGTGGATAGTCAATGTCGACCTCTAGGTAATAACTCGTTTGATCATCCATGTTATTTAATTTTACCTTGCTGAGATCATTACCTGGTCGCCAGTTTGATGATGCGGTTAGAAACTCATCCACGGTGATCCGGTTGATTCTCGTCATATTGTCTCACGTATTTAATGCTTCTTTGTAATAACACTGATTCCACCTCTGATCGCTTTCTCGATAAACAAATACATGTTAACATCTGTCAACAATTCGAGTTTGATTTTTGTCGTTTTCAATAATGAATCCCATGATAATTCAGGCGCTGAATAATAATGTGCAGGATCTAACCCATAATTATTCATTGATGTTGCTCGGAAAATTTGCAAATATATCTGACGGCAATAACACATCAACAGTAAAATATAAATCATGATAATCACCAAAATTTTTGCATGAAAATATATCCCAGGTTGTTAACGCTCGCTGATACTCATCATCGGTAATATCTTTATCAGTCAACGTTGAATAAAATTTGTCTTTTGCTGGTAACGATGTTTCTGAGAACCGCTTCTCATCATTAAAATACTCGTACGGAAATATACCTTTCACGGTAATATATTTTAATTGTGAACTATCAAAATATTTTTCTGTGATCGGATAGCTCTTACAATTTTTTGCTAATTGGTCTAATGACAAATTCATAAATTGAATACAATCAATAAATCTCAGTTTCCCAATCATTATAGACATTAATCTCTCACTGTTATTTGGAATACATTTTAATGATATGTGATTCTCCGTAAAATACTTAGAAATATCAGAGAGAATGAAATCTGAGAATGAAATGATCACCATACCCTCAAAGATTGTGAAACACCACCAGATAAAATTTTTGAAAACACCGACATTGCTTGTGTACCACTCTAATATATTGTTGTGTTGTTATATCAAAGAATGGGACTTTTGGGTTTCCCTCGTTGAATCCTTTTTTTTTACATATATACCATTGCTGTGCTGTTTGATATGAATTTAGTTTTGTAAAACGCTTCTCTTCTACATTTAATAAATTTTCGATTCGCCATTGTTCTTCAAAGAGATATTTTAACATGTGAACCTCTTGTAGTATATCATTGTTGTTGTTTCATCGAAATATAGGTGATAATTTTGAGTATTTATCATTGGTGCATATTGTCTTCAACCAGTAAGATGCAGGAATATGTTTCTGTGTTCTACTTGTTTTAAAACTACAACAACACGTTTCTTTCTCACATACACATTTTATATCATTGACTGGTTGAATAAATGATTCGAAATCACCTATAATTACAAATGGTAATCTTATTGTTCGCTCATATTTCTTAAAATAACAAATATCGTCTGGAATTTTTGGAGTTGTCACCGCTTTTACCTCAAAACAATATTTATTGTGCTCGATAAGTTTCTCCTGTGTTGGAAAACCGCAGAGACAGCTATAACAGAAATACGTTTTTGACTTATATCTTGACATCGATGAGCTCATTAATCGACTAAGATCTTTTATATACACATAATGATTATTATACCATAGTAGATTTATCGGAGAGTTATCATTAATATCTTTACTTGCCGGTGAAATCAAGTATGGAAACACACACAATCGATCATATAACGAAAAGATGTTTATCCCAGCAGAAAATAATGTTTGATTTTGTTTTTCAATTTTAGGAATCTGTTTAATCGGTGTTGGGTAATCAATTCCTGACATATTAATTCGAGATTGATACTGAGTATATTTACTAACTCGATCTACATGATCGCTGACTGGAAACACCGCTGATAATAACGCCAATAACACACATTTGTTATCTGTGTTCTTCACGTTGATACACGACTTGGTCTTTATGATTTTATCAGGTTATGGTTTATAAGACGCCCCCGTAATGATTTTAAAATCGTGTACAGATAATTCTATATAATTGATTTTGCTAAATATATGACCCGATCCCTCCGAGGTAATTATCTCAAAATTTCTTAATATTCGCTGAAAAAATTCTTTAGCAAGCTCTTCAAGATCGGTTGATCTAGTTACAGTCTTAGAGACCGCTTTTACTGGTGCTGTTTTTATTATATTTGGGTGCATCGCTGAAAACATCTCAATGTTGAAATAATGTTTACCTTTAAGGTTGGTCTAGTCAGCAGCACTCTTGGAATAATATTTTTTATAATTTTTAAAATATCATTAACAACAAAATGAAAGTAGTGTTTCCCTCGAGGTATAATTTGAATATATTTGTCTGCTTCGGAAAACCCTTCATCGATAACATATCCTCCTTGCTGTACCTCACTCAAGACTTTTCTCTGCTTTCTCAGCGTTGTTATTCTCTCATATAATTCAGCTAGCTGTTCATTTAACCTCGGCCACGGAGTTTTAGTTCTGGTTAACTCAAAATATTCATCAACATGTTCCCGAGCAGCTTGTGGCGAAGTTTTTTCGGGGCGTGTAATAATGATTGAACCATAGGTGGGCTCATTTTTATCATCGTTGTAATAGTATATATTTAACTATATCTTTAAATCAGTTTTTATTATATTTTTAACACAAATGTAAATAAAGATAAAATTGATTTAAAGATCTGTTTAAATATATTGTATATAGCATGTCATATAAGCTTGCTACATGCCAATGGATTTTAAAAAAATTTGATTGATCGATGTGGAAAAAAATGCTACGGCAATTATTGTGGAACTCACGCACCTTTATTAAAAAGAAGCTCAAATGCGGGTACATCACCATGTATTAAATGTGGTGTAGGCATTCGAGGTAAAATCCATATTTGTGATAAATGTGGGAGAAAAGCTTACCGATCTTTGTTAACTATTATCAAAACAGAAAAAATATTCATCATACTCTCGTTGAGCAACCACCATCCAAGTAAGAATTTCTTCACGAGTATAAGCCAAGATTGGTTGCGGTTGTATAATCAAAAAGAATTAAACTGGTACCCCTTTTTCAAATTTTTTGTAAGCTTTATTTTGCTAATCTGACACTAAAACTAAAAAAATAGTCCAGAAGCAAAACCTTGATGAGTTAAAATAAGGTCTCTACAATGATAAACAATTTTTTCTTCTTATTTTAACAAAGTAAGGTCTCTACAACGTTGATATATTTTTTTTTATTAGTGTTGTAGAGTCCTTAATTTGCTGTAAAAACGCCTTCTAGTACCCCCTGTTTTTGTAAAAATGCAATTTGCCAGATTGACAAAATAGCAAGTAATAAAAAAAAAAAGCTCCAATAGGAATAACATTGAGCTGGTCCAGAACCCGGTTTCTACTATACTACTCTTCTTCATCACGGTGGCTTTTGTCAGATCAATTTATCATAAAAAGTGCACAATATAAACTTTTAACATCTTTATCATCTCTAAATACCGATACATAGATGCCAAAGTTTTCAAGGTCAAAAAGTATATTAATCTTTCTACATATATAAGGAACATCATCAACACAAGGAGATATAGGTGAAATGAAAAAGATTTATATATACCAGAGTATTATAAGAAATCTGTTGCTTTAAATAGTAAATTTAATGGAATAGTTAGCAGCATACAAAAATAAACAAGCACCTGTTTAGAACTTATTAACCTCTATAAATAATGTAATACAAAATATTGATTTTATGATGTATAACAAATATGCACAGTAGTTGTGATATATCTATATGATAACAGCATGTTACCCTTGTCTAATTTGTATTTTCTTCATCTATATTTGCATTCTATTATCTAGTGGATATTAAACTTAAGATTCTTTACTAATTGCATGTATCTGTTTAAACTGCAGGGCCATAAGATAAACTGGCTGCCACTTAATTATTTCACTAGAGATAAATTAATAATTTTACTACTATTAAATAAAAGGTATAAATATTAAATGTGAATATTTACCCGTTTATCATAGTTTCTGTTCAAAAATTGTCTGAAAACAAAAACAGCTACCGGTAAATGCATCTGGAACATTAACAAGACAAGGTGACTTACAACATATGGATTAAATCATTACTGATTTTCAACTGATTTCTAAAACAACATTAATTTCATCAGTATTGATGCAAGAATCACATTTATCCTTCTATATGCAAAAGGGCTGTATCTGTCTTCATACATTGATCTCCAAACAGCCTCTACTAAGCAGGCCAAACAGCCACTATTTTGCAGGCCAAAAAGACTCTACCAGGCAGGCCAAACAGCCTCTACTAAGCAAGCCAAACAGCCACTAGTAGGCAGGCCAAAAGCCTTTACTATGCAGGCCAGACCAAACAGCCACTATTTTGCAGGCCAAACAGACTCTATGAGGCAGGCTAAACAGCCTATACTAAGCAGGCCAAACAGCCACTATTATGCAGGCCAAACAGTCTCTTCTAAGCAGGCCAAACAGCCACTAGTAGCCAGGCCAACAGCCACTACTAGGCAGACCAAACAGCCACTACTAGGCAGACCAAACAGCCTCTACTAGGCAGACCAGTCCATATCCTGTCACTAACATGTTCATATGTCTTACTCTAAATCAGTACAAGCTTACTCCTGTTGATGTTGTAGATAGCCCATGAGTGATGGCTTGCTGTGGTTGGGGAACCATGTTATGAAAAGAGCCACTACGAGGCAGGCCAACCCAGATCCTAACACCAACATGTTGACTGGTCTTACTCTAAGTACCATTGTGGAATATCTGAAAAACTGAGGGGAAAAATAAATTATGTAAGACTTTACACTTTCGGTTATTATACAAAGTCACAAGGTTCACCCTTTACCATGCATCAGTCTTGAGGCACAGGATTTATCCAATAATTCACCAATCTAACACATCTTTTGAGTTGACTTCTTGTGCAATAATAATATTTTTTGTGAGAAAAATGTTGTGGATACTGGATGGGGGTGTTGCATACACTTTGTTTCAGCATGAAGGATATGAAATGGTTGGTTGCCATGACAACAAAATCCAGCCTAAAAATTGTCAAATCAACACCTTGGTCTGATGGTTGAAGATATGCTTGGCAGAAAGATTGTAATACTTGGTTCAAACATATGTAAATCTACAGCATGGGTAAATACTTCCTAAAAATTGATACATATCCCACCATTCTTCAAAACAAACTAACCATTTCAAACCTTACATGAGTGTGGCTTTAACAATTTCACCTTAGCATCTAGTGACAAATTTACTCCAACATCAAATTTTGCACACCTTAAAAAACTACCATAATGTGAACTTTTATCTAATATCCCTTGCAAGAACTAGATATCCTTGAAGCTCTACTGACCGAAAAGACTTTCCAACAATTCAAAATATAACCATTTTTTCTTTTAACTTCTGAGTGTTGAAATTGCCTCTGATTTATTAAGCAACAAAAATTTACATATCAATGTGCTGCCATATTGTTTGTATGAGCCAATAGTATCAGTTAGGACAAACTAGACATTGTTATAAGTCTTTACCTGGTAGGTTAAAACTAAGTGATGCTGTCCTACATTTTACATTTTTTTGGATAGATTTTGTTGTCATGGCAACCAACCATTTCATATCATGTTATTCTATCTAGGAAAAGAAGCAATAACAAGATTTTCAAAATGGCAACATGTGGCAGTCATATTGTTGGTTGGATCAGCACCATTTTCATTTGGACCAGCTTGATATCAAAAGACTTCTTCTACCAAAATCTTTATGTTGATACAGTAGAACCTGTCTTGAAAGACCACCCCTTTTGCCAAACAATTATGGTCTTTTAAGACAGGTGGTCTTTTATAACAGGCCATAATGCTATATAATCATTCAATCTGTGAATTAAGAACATGGTCTCACAAGACAGGTGGTCACACATAGCAGTGGTCTTTCAAGACAGGCTTTACTGTATTGACTTTCCATTCTGGAGTAGTAGTGAAAGAAATATTTTCAAAATGGCTGTCATAGTAACCATATTTGGATGTTAGATCAGCACCCTGTTCCTTTAGGACCAAGTAGATATCATAAGAAATCTTTTAATGAAAACCTCATGCCAAAATGACTTTTCATGGAGAAGAAGCAGCTACTACATTCCATTCAAGA
Source organism: Unio pictorum (assembly GCA_030141615.1). Classification (NCBI taxonomy): domain Eukaryota; kingdom Metazoa; phylum Mollusca; class Bivalvia; order Unionida; family Unionidae; genus Unio; species Unio pictorum. The sequence goes on from JARLTB010000126.1 coordinate 4,646,870, forward strand.
TAGCCACTTTGTCAATCAAACTGGATCTCCAACCCAACCTATATCATTTTCATTTAAAACCAATTAGAAACCATGGATGTCTTCCAATGAAAATGCCATTGTAATATAAATTTCATTTCAGGAGTAGAATCAATAACTAGATTAGCATCATGGCTACCCTGGTGGCTCTATTGGCTATTAGATCAACACCATACTTACTTTTGACATCATAGGAAGTTATTTAGAGAAAAAACCATGTCAATTTGACATGAGGAAGGAAAGTAATAATGTTTTCAAGATGGATGCCTATTCTGGATGTCCATCATTTTGAATTAGAATCAATAGGATGGCTTTTGATGAAAACCCAAAGTCAATATGAGCCCATGGAGAAGGGGTTAAACTACACACTATGGCCACTCTGACAGCCATATTGGATGTTAATTCATTCTCATTTTTTTAATTTAGGACTATCTAGACATCATATGAAGACATTTAGTAAAAACTCTATTCAGATGTAGTGAGAAAAAAATGAAGATGATCACTGTAGTGGCCACACTAGATATCCTAGCTACACTATTTTCATGGCTATTCTACAGGTAATTTAAACGAAGTCATAATAACAAACTTGTGCAAAAGAATCACATCATGCTATCCACTGAGTTTGACCTGTTTATGATCAGTAAAAACTACAAAATGCATCGGAGTTAAAAAAGCTGTCAATCACAGAAAAGAACTAAAACACATTTTAATTTGATGAACAAATTATTTAATTGGTATTTATTTATTAATGTAATGCCTTGAACAGGCATAAATGACATTTTCATTGATCAAAACTTTCTTGAATATCATTTATTGTGTACTAAGATCATTTGGAAAGAACATGTAACAAAATATAATTTCTTGCTAAAATTTGATAATGTCATAATGTTGATTAAAATTTCCAGGTTCTATCTACCATTTTTGACCATAAAACAAGTGATACATCAGTGTTTCATTTAACAATCTTGATCATGATTTTTTTTCTAGTTCAACAAATAGGGCTCATATTTTTTGTATTTTCTACTACTGTTTCAATAGGGCTAATATTTTTTTTGTATTTTCTACTATTGTTTCAATAGGGCTAATAATATTTGTATTTTCTAGTACTGTTTCAATAGGGCTAATATTTTTGGTATTTTCAAGTACTGTTTCAAACATGGCATCCACACCTCAACCTACATTATAAGTGGGTTCACAAGTTATTGGGGTATGGGTTATCAAGTGTGCAGTAGATAAGGATAATATCATGAATCTGGTATCCATTAACACTTTTCTAGGCATAATATATTTCAGTTTCTACAAAGAATGAACTTATGAATCATCATTTATTAGTGGATTCAACATCTGGTAATTTTATCTTTCAAAACAATTAAAATGTACATGTACATTGTACATAAATATTAATCTTTCAAAACAATTAAAATGTATGTATCCTTACAAAATGATCATCATATTATTGTACATGTACTTACTGTGTATAAATTGGACCATCTGACTTTGAATTTAAGTCCACTATTTTATTGTGATATACTGAAAGCTCCAGGATGTGAACAAATGAAAATATCAGTATGTACTGTTACAAATCTAGGTCTTAAAATGTGCAACAGAAAGGAAGAGAACTGCCAAAATAAGACAGAGGAAGAGAATTTGCCTAAGTAAAAAAAAACTTTTACAATAATCATTACAGCTGCTTAAGAGAACAGAAGAAACTTAGCTGCACAAGAGATTAAAAATCAAATATGCAACTCAATGAACAGATAAATAGTAGTAATATTGATAAACTGACACCAAACTTGTAAAATATAAATCTGATCTAAATAATATATAATAAAAGGCATACAATGTAGATTTTACAACATTGGTGTTGTACAACTTCTTCTTGTACTATACTTCCAGACAGTATTATTGAGTAAGTAATTTATTTACTGTCAGTGATATGGGAAGAATACATTAAAAACTAGCTCTGTATGAGTTCTTTTACTGATATAACAAATTCAAAATTCAACAGACAAGTACACAGATATACCTATTCACAGTGATACACAAAAACAATGCAATGCCAACAGTAACAGCCAATTAAAAGACAACAAAAGTAAAAAACATGCAATTATAATATGTATAAGCATATATAACACTATCTTCGTTAGCTCAAGATTGGAATAACCCTATCTACACCTTGTGACTTTTCGTAACGAGAAGACATTTCTTTGTTTCTGGTTTGTGAATTTCATTGGATGCAGCATAAAGCCACTGCATCCAATCCAAATTAAGATGTTCAAATTTCAACACTGCTCCTATGTGACTGAGACAATGGGCGCACTAAACTTGAATGGAACGATAAATAAGCAATTTTTCAGTGCAGTCCATGTTTGCACAAATACCTTTCACTCAATTACATATGTAATGGCTTTCCTTTAGTACATAGTCATACCTGTGATGTTAAATGTACAAAGTATCCTATTAGGTCAACTGCCCCCTGTTCTCAGCCGATGTATATTATACATCACACTATAGGTTAGTTGGCATTATATAACAAGGGAGGCAACTAATGAAATCAAATAGATGTCAGTAGGACAGAGCACCAGTATATCTGTTTGATCCAACAAGGTGAAGATAGGGTTATCAGAACCTTTTTTTCACAATGATGATATAAAACAGAAAAGAACACACTTAATAATCCAAGTAAGGAATAGGACAATGTTATTATTAACAGCATATACAATGTCAATCATACCAGCAGATAGAAAGGCAAGGCAACAGTACATAGTATGCAAATAAATGTGCATACTGGGGAAGAAATATGACACCAAGATAATGAGGTGCTAAAAGTTAAAACTGAAGCCTTGATTACATATATATATATATATATATATATATATATATATATATATATATATATATATATATATATATATATATATATATATATATGCTAATGAAACTGTATCTGAATGGTATATCATTAATACAGCATACATACTATCACATACAAAAACACATATCTGCCCTTTAAATGGATTTAAGATATGCTCCAGGAAACTGTACTGACCGAGTGAATTAACTCCTTACATTCCTGCAAATGTGTTCGCTACAAAATGTAGTTCTATGCAATTACTTATTGTTCACAATCACACTTGCAACTTGATAAGTTGATTGTTTTTTTAAAAACTTTTTATTCATATAAATGAAATCAATGTAAGACACACTAATGACTTAAACCTGAAAGATTGTTTTTATGAAGAAAATAGAGCTCTACAAACACGTTAGCTTTTTGTACACACTGAATGCTTTGCATTCATAAACTGATGTATGGAAATTAATGTGGAATAGAAACAAAGCAAAATGACAAACAAACAAGTGATAATTAAAATATTTTAATATATTTAAAGTTGATACAAGAACTGAAATGAATCAATGAATTGGAAAGTTGATCATTATTCTGCTATTACTACTGACTAGGAAATTCTCTCTTGTCTCTCTCTCTCTTTTTCCTTTGGATGGTTTGACTTACTTGATAGGTCCAGAGATAACGTCATACGACTCAAGCGAAAATCCCAAATGCTCGTATTATCATAGATTTTCACCCATTTTTTTGCTATGATGGTCCACAGAGACAGAGAGAGAGGGAGCAGGAGGGGGGGACGCCGCTGAGACATTTTTATATATTGAATAATAAAAATAACAGTTTTGAACATTATAATAGGTTTATGAAACAACAACAACATGCAATATGTTTCAGTATGTGCGCCTCGTAACTGAAAAATTTAGCTTATATTGTGGACAGGCTATTGCAACTATGTATCATTGATAATATGAACACTGAAGATACTTTTATGACAAACCATATTCTTGTAGGTTACTTGGTGCAAGTTTAGTTTTAAGGTTTGCATCCAACCCAAATTGTTTTTTCTGTCACTCCATATTTCTGTGAATGCACCGCTCATGAATAAGAGGATTGGTAGAGGGGAAAGTTATGTTGTTGTAGGGTTTAACGCCATTTTTCAGCACATGAAATGCTATACATGGCGACCAGTATTAATGGCAGTGGAAGAACCTGGGAAAAGCCTTGGAAAGAACCACTGACCAACGAGAAGCTACTGGCAAGCATTCTCACATATCCACATTGGCCGAATCTGAAACTCGAAATCTATGCAGACAGAGGTGAGATGGCAGTGATCCATAATGGAGAGCGCTTTAGACAACTCGGGCACTCTGTAGAGGTAAAAGTCAGAAAAAAGGAAGAAAAAAGGATGAAATTGTGGACCATGTTAAATTAATTTAGAAAATGAGGACTATTAATACTTTGTACCATTATTTTCTTAAGTCATTAATGATTAATGAGTTGGATTTCATCATTGATCTATACAGATGATCCTAGTAAAGTTGTAAAATGCCAATGACTGGTTAATTGGAAGACACAAAGTACAAAGTATGGCTTCTACTATGTCTGTGAATATCAAATTTGGAAGATAACTTGCCATACAGTGTGGTCTTTACTTCTGATATTATGCTAGATGTTGTGAATATCAAATCTGAAAGATAACTTGTCATACCTTGTGGTCTTGACTTCTGGTAATTTGCTAGATTTTGGTTTCTAAGATTAAAGTTGCAGTGTTTTTTTTTTAATGAAACCAAAGTACTAGAGTAAATTTATGTTTTCTTGTTTATTACTTCAGCTACCATCTATATATATATATATATATATATATATATATATATATATATATATATATATATATATATATATATATATATATATATATATATATATATATAATTTCGACACGTGTGTGCACGTATGCGTGTTTGGGATGGGGATAAATAAAAAAAACCTGACCCGTATAACCTTATAGGGTAACCAGAGTCCGGTTCATCTATCACCATGTATCTCGCTTCAGCAAGTATCCGATGTCAATACTGTCCTGGTGGAAACAACAAACCACAAAACTTTAAATATACATAGCCATGTTCAAACATATTCTGACAATGTTGCATAATTTGTATATAGTATTAATAAAGACAGATTCCAACTACCTCCAAAAATTGTAACCATAATCACTCTTTTAGCGGTTATAAGAAACACAAACAAACCCGTAAATCTTACCATGACCTTTCACCTCCTGTTGTTGTTCTCGACTGTTTATTCAACCAGTTCTCGCAATGAAATAAATATTTTACATATTTTGTTATTTAAAGAAAAAAAACTGAATATTTTCATTATTTGGTAATAAAAATATAGGCTACCACTTTATTCAAATCAAACTGCATTAATCAACCTATGGCAATATCTTGTCATTTACGGCCGCCTCTAAAAATAGCATACGCGCTGTCCTCAGCTGCGGATTGTCATCCAAATTTGCCACAAACCAATATAGTAATTTTTTATCTATCTGTTTTCAATTAATCAAACGCGTTTCCTTTTCCGAATTTACATTTAATTTTCGCATTATATAGTCTATAACATTGGCTGCAGTCTGAATTTGACCAAGGTTTATTTAGTACATTCAATAATAGCTAGTCATACCGGTCATGGATGCACATTTACTCGTCTTAAATTAAATGTAAATTGTTGTTGTTTTATAAACATAATACCAAAGTCTATTCATCCTGATTATTAAATTATCTGCATCTTATTTGTTATCCAGAAATTTGCAGCGAAATTAATCAATCGCTATGTAATTTTACAATGGTGGCCACGTAGTAAACATTGTCAAGAATGGAGCACGAAGAGTCTGATCATCAAAAAGTAGGGTAGTAAGAAATTTGTTTATGGTATCACGGTACCAATTGTTTTTCCATAGACCTCAATGCTAATATTTGGAGAGATAAATATATTTTCTATCCTAATTTAGCGTGCATCTCACACACTGTTATAGAGAACAATGTTAGATTGTCAGTTTGACGATGACAAAACCAGGTACTCCATTGCATTTAAGAGAGATAACTCTGCTGGAACTAGACAGGGGTATGAGTTATCTAGTCACAACATACCTATTTTCAGTCATGTGTATTACATTTTCAAAAAATCATAAAAAATACAAAATATGATCTATATAGGAATTAACATAAATTCACATGTTGCCAAGAGGCTAAACTATTTTTTAAGCCTAACAGAAAGTACAACTCTTACATAATCCACCAATCAAAGCTCGTGTTGTTGTTTACTTTGGACTGCAATGGACCCTACACCTTATGCACCGCCCACCTGGTCATGCGCAATTGGTACCGTTATACCTTATAGTAACATGCGTAGCTTTCAATGTGACATCACAGCGCATGACATTCTATCCGGATCACACCAATGGGATGGTCTCGTCTAAATATAGACATTCATGTACATCGACATTGACTTGCCCTACGTTCTTCTCGAGGCGTCAAAGTAATGACCTTTCCATAGGAATACAGACAGATGAGGAACCAAATAAAGCGAATATTTGCCATTTAAAAATATGTACAATCAATTCTAAAACAAGACACCCATTACTGAAATAATCTGCGTTGAACGCGAACATGACCTTTACGACTACTATAATGGCTTGATCAGAGGACAACATTGCTTTTGTGGAGGGTGATCTCTCCCGTTGATATTCGCAGACCATTTGGGGAGGCCCCCATACCCTACTGTTTTGGTTACATCGAGGCATGTATGCTATAGATTGATAATTTTGTTGTTTTGATTCTATTTTTTTATCTTCAGGCATGTATGGTATAGGTTGAAAATATGTAATAAAAAATCATTTCTTTTATGAAACAATTTATTTTATTTATTTATTTATTTATTTATTTATTTATTTTATTTTTTTATCTTTTTTTTTTTAGATTTAGAAATGTTCATTTCATCATAGTCCAAAATGAAGTTTCTGTCATTTGGTATTCTTGTTCTCTTCTTTTCTTCTTCTGTTTTTCTTTTTCATGTTTCTTTTCTTAATTGTTCAAATTCTCTTCTTCTGTCATGATTACTTGTATTACTTGGCTAGATGTCAACATTGTTCCAGCTTTCGATGTGTCTTTTGGTTCTTCTTGCTGGTTTATCATTCCTTGTTTTGTCTTAGGCTATTCTTTTTGTTTTTGTTGCTGTTTCCCTAATTCTTGTTGTTTGTCTTTCTGACTTTGTTTTGAATAGTCTATCTCTTGTCGTTGTTGTTGTCGTTTTTGTATCTCCTGGTGTTGTTGCCGAGTTTGATTAACTATAGAGTTTCCTCTTCACTTTTGAGCCCTGTTCTTCCTGGTTGTTCGTTTTTGGGAAGATACTTGCAGTCATAGTGTTTTGAGTTTCCTCCTGATTTAATTGTTGGGATTTTTTTGTTTTGTTGGCTCTTATCCCTTTTGTTTCTCTGTCTCTCTAATCATCTCTTGGTTCTGTTTAACTTATTTTACTTGCTGTTGCTGCTGCTGTTGCGGCTGCTTCTGCATTGGGGGCTGCATTTGTACAATCTGCTGTTGTTATTGTTGTTCCAGTTGTTTGAATGTTGAAAGTATTTCTGAAATTGCCATTTTTGTTTGTTCAGTATATCCTGCAGTGGTATCAACTGGGGTTTTGGGACATTTATGCGACATGTGCCCCGTCTCTCCGCACCTGTTGAACCTTCTATGGTATATGCAACACGTATACCATGATTTTTGTAAGAAACCCATGCAGATAGAAAGCCCCTTTAATATTTCGAATGTTGGCCTTCTCAATTTCAAGTATCCTGATTCCGTTACAAATAGAAAACCTCGAAAAGTTGCAAGTCTAGGGTTTCCAACTTTGATGCCAATTTGCTTTCCCAAAGCATTCAACCGTGTCTTCTAAGGGTATCTCCATTGGGATATCAGACTGATGCAATTCACCTGTCTGTTTTTTTTTTTTTTTTTAATCATTTTTTTAGTATATGTTCCGGTTTCTTTACCATTACTTTCTCTCCCTGTGTTTATTTTCCTCCGTAGTGTAATACCTGTGAGTTCTCTTGCGGTATGAGTATGTAGCCCTTGTAACCAGCAGCAGAGAGGGCGAAATCCATAGTTTAACAAATGAGACCTTATAAAATTAGGTAGTAACGACTTCTTACAAAAACGAAAAAAATAATGTCAATAACGCCAAACCAAAGCCTCTAACTAACCAAAAGAGTCTGACTCGGTTAGTTAATTTTGTTACTACACTGGCGTCTTGGTATTTTTTAAAAAGCATACGCGTGATTGTTTACCAGTTGGCCCCTTAAAAACTACCATACAGCCCAATGGGAACCTGTGTATTAGTCAAAACTACCCTACAGCCCAAAGTAATATGTGTATTAGTCAAAAATATCCTACAGTCCAATGGGACCCAGTGTTTTAATAAAAAATGTTCTCCAGTGCAATGGGATCCTGTATATTATTAAAAAAATATCATGGAATCCAATGGGATCCAATGCGTTAGCAGCTGACTGGATCACGCCCTCTCTGCTGCTATGCATTATCCAAAACAATAATCAAGGCCAATTCTGTATCTCGACCGCGGATCATGTAAATTGATCGTTATAAATCTGTGTGGGTTTGGCTGAGCCTGACTAAATGCATTTCTAAACTTAATTACATATAACGAATAATTTTTTCAAGGAATCATTGGCTAACTGGTTAAGATCTGCGATTAAAGGTAAGCTAGTATTAGGGGCTGGTCATTAATATTATGGAATCGATTTAATATTACCCAGGAGGATATTGGAGAGGTAGAGCAGCGCTTAGTAAATTCGCCGAAGCAGTAGGTGTCAAACGTTCTACTGCCGAAACAAGTTATCGATACAGGCAATATGGCAAATATATATACCACCCCTTAAAGGAATCGAATATGTACATTATAATGTCAGTGTTCCTCAAGAAATTTATTGGCTGATGTTTTATTTTTACAACCTGATACTATCAAAATTGATAGACACCGGTATACATACAAATACGCGTTAACTGTCATTGATGCTGCAAGAAGGGATAAAGAAGCAGAGCCGTTATTGACAAAGACAGCAGGAGAAGTTGCTTCTGCGTTTGAACGAATTATTTATCAACGCAGTGATCTACAAAGCGCCACAGCTACTACAGGTTGATCTTGGCAAAGAATTTTCAGGGTGTAGTATCATCGCGGATGAAGCAACATAATGTTAATATACGACGAGGACATACCGCAATTCATCCTGATCAGGCAATCGTTGAACGATTTAATCGAACTTATGCTGAGCGGTTATTTGGATATCAGTATGCAAAGGAAATAATTTAAAAAATATATAAGATCTCGAGAATGGGTTGCAAGACTTCCAAGTGTGATAGGTGCATTCAATAATGAGGTTACTAGAACTACTGCGTTGAAATCTATTAGCAGGATCACACAAAATATATACCTAAACAACGACATTGTTTTTCAGCACAGCCAGTATTAGGTAATGCTACTGTAAGGTACTTAATAGGAGCCGGGTGAACTTTAAGGGGGTAAAAAAAGAACGACTGATCCTACCTGGAGTATTACGACACACAACATTTCTAGTGTAGTAAGATCTACCGGTAGACCTGCAATATATAGATTGATTCAACTGCTCTTCAACGTGGATTTGCATGTGCACAATTACAAGTAATACCCGAGGATACACAATTACCACCACAATTATTTAACTAGCACCTCTACATTTGTTACATTCAAGACAGGTCAGCATCACATTTTCTCGTGTATGACCAAGACTACTATCTTTTCTATCTTCGGTAAATTGTCTTGGATCATTACTCGAGTAAGGCCACAACATTACTGTGTTACAATTTGCACAATAAGTATTATGTTGTTGTTTTAGCACTATGATAAATTCAGCATCAATATAAAAGTTGCGATTTGTTTGGTCACTTTGTTTATAACCAGCTAATTCTTTTCTTACTATTTCATCACTAACAATTTCGTTGTTGGTGTCAATAAAATTTACAATAACCCTCCGCAGTCCGCAACTGAGTTATTTTTCTAAACTCGTGATACTGCGAAATAGACTAAATTTGAAAACTCGATACGATCATCAATAATCTAAACAATTATATCAGAAATAGTTAATCATTGAGATGAACGGATTGTCATTGCGTATCGCAGCGTCCATGGAGATTTGTCTTTTAACGCATCCTTGACAGCACCGATATCAACTAGAGTAATATCATTTAACACGAGATTCTGTTTCTCAGTCTGTTCTGGAATTTCAACTTCAATATTCTGTCGTCGCGTATCACCTGCTCTATAACATAACGGTACCGGAAATTCTGAAAACTTTTCCTTATGTAACTGAAGTAATTCACGTTGAAGTTTATCATGAACTATCTTTCTACTTGCAACTATCAAATGGTTTGGTCTCCATTTATCCTAAAAATCATTTGTGGAAGTTTCTGAAATTATTTCACGTATTATTTCACATTGAATTGTATTCGATTGTAGTTTGATTAATTTCTTACACTCATTTAATTCTGGATTAAGCGCTCTATGACCATCAGTTATCTCCTCGTAACAATCTACACAATTCTTTAAACAATCACGCGGAGACCATCCAACAAATGGCGGAGGGTGACCATGGTTGCCACAAATTATCTATCACAGCTGTATTTTTCAATAATAGCCAATCAAGAAACTTTTTAATATATCCAACGACACTGTGAATATTTCCGGGTATATATTTCTCACTCATCCTCGAAGAAGTCCATATGTCACCTTTGTACCTAAAGAAGCTATGATAATTATATGATTTCACCCTCTCTCTCTCTCTCTCTCTCTCTCTCTCTCTCTCTCTCTCTCTCTCTCTCTCTCTCTCTCTCTCTCACCATGGACCGTGCGAATCTATGTGTAGGAGTTAAGACAATTAAATCTGAATTCTGTTAACACGAATTGTCTTTTCACATCCGCCTGGTCCATTTAAATAAACAGTCTTATGTCTGCATACTATATGGCGCTCTCGACATTTGTACAGGCGATAATACTTGTATAAGATAATTATCCGAGATTTCAACATCTGCGGATTTAGCATAATCATGTAACATTTCTTCTTTTATTCTCACGATCCCCACGGCTCATCAACGTTCGTAACATGAGTCGCTACTTCTGAATATTTGTTTTCGATATAAAATTAATCCGTTGCAACTTTATCTGCAGTGTCAGGAAATCTATTTATCATCGATAGCAAGTTTATAAAAACATAAGCGAGCATAGATGATCTTCTAAAGATGTTATTATTGAGGAGATACGTCATTGATATAGCCAACAATTGAACTCAACAGTGTTCCGTTAGACAAGTCAGCATTTTCTCGACTTGCAAATATATTCTTCTTTGTTGCAACTGCGATTATAAAATCGTAAACAGTATCATCTAAAATTAGTAGTGCATAATGTCGTTTGTGATCATATGCCCCGCCTTGAGTACATTTATCGATTAATATTCTACCGAGATCCTATGCGGTTTTATCATCATCTAGTGGTAACCAAACTTCAGTCTGTTTCTTATATGGTATAATTGTCTCACTTACAATCAGCGATATCAGTATTTTACAATCAATCATATATCGTAATAAAACTATTGGAGCTCAGCGTTTCTCAAAGAAATGTCGACCAAACCAAACATAATAAATCGGATGAAGACCTCTAGCAACCTTGAATGATATAATACGAGCGATATAATCCAAACAACTGTATCAGAAATAGTTAATCCCTGAGATGAATGTATCCTCATTGCGTCTCCCAGTGCCCACGGAGATTTGTTAGCACGTAGTGCATCCTCAACAGCGCTGATATCAACTGCGGAAATATCATTTAATACGAGATTGTACGTTGGACTTTAAAGCTTTAAACTTCACCCACCGCGTACGTGTGTAAGCCGTATTTATAAATTTTCTAGAGGATCACTTTTCTGTCACTCGAATGTAGTAGTACTTTTTCAGAGTTTACTGGTGAACTTTGCTTGGACGTAGGTTCTCTGGGTCTGGATTCAAGCTCACTCATGCCATCTTCAAAGTCGCTGGCATGAATTTGAGTCAAAACTGCAGCTACTGTGCAAGGCGATAAATCATGCTTCTGTCTCTTATTTTCTTCTCCTTTCTCTACGAAATCATGCGATCTTGACTGCAAATGGTCCAATGACTACGTTTTAAAAGCCATGACCCTTATATATTTATGTCAGACCAGTGTATATCTAAAGGGTTAGTGTCTAACCTGCTATATTTTCCTTTCACTTTCAAAGCAACCAAAAAGATGGAGGAGTCTACACAAGGCGAACTTCTGATCAAAGCTTTGCGTGGTGTCGTACGAAAGTTTTCCTCAGACAAGCCGACGAAATACTTCCTCTTCTTTCGAGATAAAAGTCATATTACTTGCTACGAAAAAAAGGACAGTGGGCTACATAATGTCCAGACCCTGAAGATAGCAAAGCAAGTGCCATAAGATACAAATGGCAAGATACCTGTTATAATTGTAAAGAAAAAGTACATTGGTCTCCAAACTGCCCTAAGAAACAACATAAACAGTAGAATGAGGAGAGGGATTCCGAGCAGGAAAAAGAAGAGGCATCATCCCCAAATGAATAACCCGACAGTTCGGAAAGACAAGAAAAGTAGACGAGACGAAAGTGGGGAAGAAGAAGAAGAGAAGGAAAAACAGTGAAGAAATTCAAATAAACAGAGACAGTGAACAAAACAAACAAAGAAGAAACATATGAACTTGTTAAAGTTGTGTTGTGTTGTGTTTTGTTGTGATATTGGATTTTAACATTTTTACTAGAGTAGACCAGACATAAAAAAAAACGTAAATAAGGACCTACACTCACACCCTCTCACACGTATATCATGGGTAAAAAAAGGATTTTGATTTGTAATCGATTTTGGCAAATTTAATACTATCTCTTTTCGATCAAAGTGGGTGGCCATACAAAGGATCATAGGGTGTTTGTTTTATAATAAAACCAAACGCAGGAACGGGACGAAATCAACTTTAACTGCCATAAGCCTTTTCCCCTGTTGATGACTTAGTAGAAATCACTAGTTTTGGTATGTCAGGTGTAGTAATGGAGTTGGGCTGCTTGGCTCGAGAAGTCTTTCTGTCTTGGGCCGTATTAATGAAGTCTGATATATTTGTTTCCGACTCCTTAACTCAGCACAAATGTCTAAAAGTAGCGTTACCGTTTGACTTATACTGTCCTCCCTCTCTCCTAATCCTTGTTTCTTTACTGCTGCTGCTTCTTCCTGTCGGTTCTTTCTTACTTCTTCTTCTTGCTGTTGCTGTTGAAGGAGAAAAGCCTTTTCTGCTTCTTTCTGCTGATGTAAAACTTTCTCCAATTCTTCTTTCTGTCTCTGTTTAAAATCCTCGATTTGTGGCAAAGAATGTAAAGTCGCGAAGGTACTGGTACCAGAACAAAGTCTTGCGTAGAAAAGAGAGAAAATTCTCTAAATCCCACTTAAAATCGGTCTCATCTGGAAGTAAATTTGTGTTGACTTCAGCAGACACTGCTATACCATCGCTTCTCGTCTCCACGGCCGGTGCACCTATATAGAGAATGTGATGTAAAAACCACTCTCTTCGGATTGGAAGACAGACACATGTTTGGTTTACTTTTTACCACCTTACACCGTTATGACAATGTGATGAGCCCGGATTTAAATCCCGCCTCCGCCCCTACAGAGCCTTCGTTTTATTGTGGGCAACTGGATATGAATAATACATAATACATGTAGTTAGATAAGTCTTTTAATAATTTTGTCAATAAAATTTAGAACAACTTTTGAGACTTCCGCCAAAGAGGGTTTAGGACCTGCCGCCCAACCTCAGCCCGGAGTAGCAGACCAGTCGAGAAAGTTATGGGATTTAGCCGTTGCGTATGTCAAAGCTTTTAGGAGCCACAGGTGAGAGCTGAGGAGCAACGTTGGGCGAGCTACCCTCGAATGAGTACGACTTCTCTCCCCCCCCCCACCAGAGGTGCTCTCCCTCGCCTGACACCTATTACACGCATACATTTACACACGCACGCACACACACACACACACACACAAACACACACATATATATATATATATATATGTGTGCGCAAACGAATAAACTCACACTCCAATTGCCTTGTTTTAGCTTAGAAAATAAAATAATGAGATAAAACCTCACAACAAGTAATATCTCTTACAATATCAAAAATGTCTATGGAAAAACCCAAGTTTATTTATTAGCCTCAAAACACAAACCTTATATATAGGGACTCTGTTGCGTCTTCAATTTAGTATGTTGTATGTTTGCCATCCAGATGAAACGATTGCATTATTTCATGATAAAAGGAACAGGAAGTAATACGCAGAAAGGTGACATATCGACATTAGCTGAAGTCTTGGCTCAAATGTATACTAGATATTTTGAAGATGATATGAGTGAGCCAGAATCCAGACCAAGAAAGTCAAAGTCAAACCAATGTCCACCACCAGTAACCACTGAAAATATTACTACGTGCCGCACTACCACTGAAAAGCGTACTACCACATTTGAGAGACCGATAACAGTTCCTCTAGAAAATGTAGTATCACAGCCTACACGTACTCGGTGAAATTTAAAGATTTCAAGTCCGACGTACCGCTGCAGAAAGCAGAAGTATTCACAACCGATGTTTGGGATTATTTTAAACCACACTGAAACGACATCGAATAGCCAAGAAGATCCCTTTACACTTTCTATTTATCATTACAGTCCAAAGCCCCCGAATGGATCGAGTTTAGCAGGCCAGCAAAACTGATACCTTCCAACGTCAGCGACAAGATTCAACACGTTCAGCAGTCCAACGACAAGTTTCACATCACCGATGAAAAGCGTCACTGTACATTGTCAACGTTTCTCTTCCCAAAGGGACCAGACGCAAAAATGTATCATTGGTAGAGGACCTTCGCAACAGCCAAAATAGGCTCGTCCAAATTAACAACCTTCAATACCTAATGTGTTTAGTCTGTACTATCGTGGTAGGACGAAAGTATGTTGGCAAGAATGACACGGCCTAATCGAAAAGAGAATGGAAAACTAGTCAACGATTAGACTGAGCCAAATGACGAAGAGAAGCAGAACTCCTGTTACAGTAAGCGGACATATCCAAAGACACCATGTGTAATTCCTGAAATGCAAGAAGTGGAAGACGCCTTAGCTCCACGCTACACCTTAAAAGTGCACCCTCTAGATGTACGATGACGTCTGTTGTTTTGAGCCAAACAAATTCAAAGACAGAAAATACATTCACGTCTATCATCACGATGAAAATTTCGATACTATCACTGGTACTACCAAAGTCCTGGGATACATACATTTCTGTGAGAAATGTGACTATAAGAATCGAAAGCAAACTTCTAAACCCTATCTTGACAAAGGACAACAACGAGTGCATTGGCCAACTTGTCAACACACGTTTGTCAACCCTACCTGGTACCAACAACTTGGCATCTTAAGACGCAAGGTTCACAGCTTAAAAGAGCTTGCCATCTGCTTATATTTTACAATACTTGTGGACAAGGCATACGTACTAATTGTGCCAAGGTGCAAGTAGGTCCAGGAAAGAAAAGATGCCAATAGTCATCGAATTGTGGACTTGGAACACAAATGCTAAATTCCGAAATATCATTTTAAACATGAAAAGGAAGATTACAACAAGAAAGAGAAATTGGCTTTTTCAATTTTGAATGCATGCAATAAACTCGTATTCACATTCCCATTTTCTGCGTGGCGCATCGAGCGTGCGAGATCTGCATTTCAAGAACAGTTTAGGCATCGCCCTCATTGCAGCAAGATTCATATAGGACGTGAAAAATCTTTTGGAACCTAACACGCTGACTGTATTTGCCCAATGCATCTTATACCCTAACGCTGTGACGTGGAGCCAAGAAAACATCGAACGTTAAGAAGATTGCCACCATTATGCCACGGTGATGGCTCACAATTTATCTGGATTCGATGAGCAAATTCTTCTGAGAGCATATATGGAAGAGAGCACCGAACGTCCTAAACTTACTTAGAACGGAGACAAATGCAGTTTAAAGTTTTAATGAATTACTTAACCATGCTTTTGAGCCGATTGCATATAACGTGTAGAATGAGATAAACGGGAAAAGGCTATTTTTCCGCACTTTTTTATTACCGAAGCCAATCAACACGCTGTTCTACTCCATTTGCCTGATGATCACTATTACGACTCCGACCAATATTTTGCCAAACGTCAATACTCGGTCAAAGCCCTACGTTGGACACATTACCTGTTCGAGAATGAAGACAAAGCGACAAACCACACCCAAAACGGAGGAAGCGCAAAGACCATCGGAACATATTCGGTGGATAGAAGGAATTCATACATATTGTGTTTAATGGGTGTTAAAAATGTTTCTTGATCGGTTATTGTTAAAGAATACCACTGCGATATGTGTGCTGATCACGGTCAGCCACTACCATTTGTTGGATTGTTCTCGCATGAATGGCTAAAAAAGAGCGCTTCATCCATAATTAAGCGAGTTGAAGAAATTAATTAGATTACAGTCGAATAAAATTCAGTGATAATGGCTGAAATAATTTCAGAAACGTCTATAAATGACTTTGGGGTAAAATGGAGATTAAACGATTTGATAGTGGCAAGTAGAAGAATAGTTTGTGGTACACTTCAGCAGCAATTATTACAGTTGTACAAAGAGAAGTTTTCAGAATTTCCTGTACCAACAGGTACGCGACGACAGAATATTTTATGTTGATATACCAAGGCGGACCGAGAAACAGAATCTTGTGTTAAAAGATATTGTATTGGTTGGTATTAGTTTTGTCGAGGATGCGCTGTGCAGGGATAAAACTCCACGGACTCTAGGATGCACAATGACAATCCATTCATCTCAAGGATTAACTATTACTGTTACAGTTGTTTGGATCATTGATGATCGCATCGAAAATGACCAAACTTAGTATATCTAGCAGTGTCACGAATTAGGAAAATAACTCAGCTGCGGAAGGTTATTGTAAATTTTACTGGCACCACCGTTGATATAATTGATAGTAGACTTGGTCATACACGAGAAAATGTGATGCTGACCTGTCATGAGTGAAATCGACGTCGGGGTCCTAGTTAATAGTTGATCGCGGTGGTAATTGTGTATCTTCAGGATTTACTTGTAATTGTTCACGTGTAAATTCACATTAAGGAGCAGTTGAATCTAATCTGTAGGTTGCGGGTCTACCCGTGTATGTAACTACGCTGAAAATTGTATATGTGGTAATGCTCCAGATAGGAGCAATCGCTTATGTTTTACCCTCTTCAAGTACACTGGGTTCATATAAATACCTTACAGCAAGATTACCTAATACTGGTTGTTTTTAAAAGTCATGTCGTTGTATTGGTATATATTTTTTCTGATTGCATTGGTAGGTTTCATAGAAGTTGTTCGAGTAATTTCATTAATGCAGCTATCACACTTGGTAGTCTTGCAACCCATTTACGAGATGTTATATTTTTCTGAATTATTTCCTTTGCCTACTGCTATCCAAATAACCGCTCAGCAAGAGCTCAATTAAATCATTCAACGATTGCTTGATCACAGTGTATTGCAGTGTGTCCTCGTCGTATATTAACATTATTTCCTTTCATTAGCGATGATATTTCACCATGAAATTCTTTGCCAGGATCAATCTGTAGTAGTTGTGGCCATCGTAGAAAACCTCGTTGATAAATTCGTTAACACGCAGAAGCAACATCTGTTGCACTTTCAGATAATAATGGTTCTGCCTTTTTATACACACTAGCAACGTCGACGATAGCGTGTATTTATATTTATTCCACGTCTACCAGTTTTAATAGAATCGTGTGGTAAATATAATATATCCACCTGATGAACTTCATTTGGAACACTGACATCAAAATGTGCATATTTGATTTCATTTGGTAATTTTGTCATGGTAAATATTTCATTTGAATTGATGATGATACAACCGTAGTGTGTCATAGAATCTATTTCATTTTGAATTTATCCGGATACAACAATAACGTGTCATGGCCACTATTTTATTGAATTTATCAGGATACAACAGTTGTGTGTCATGGTCACCATTACACTGAATTCACATTTTGCCTATTTACAGTTACATAATGAATGTAACTTTTATGTGTGTTTCCATATATGTGGACACTAGTTTAAGGTACGAATACATCGAAAACGGCCTTTATGAATCAATCTAAATAGTTCAACGTGAAATAGTATAGAAAATAAAATACGACTTATAAGTAGGGACTTCGTCTAATTTCATTATGATGCCGTTATTATGTTGTTTTCTGTACATCTGATGTGAAGTAGATCAAGAATAAACTTTAAACAGTTCATGCACAGAGCACGTGTTCTATATTTACAGTTCTTCCTTAAAATCTGTTATTAAAGCGTTTAATTGTGACAAAAGTTTAAAGCTTTACATATATACAATAATTCAGGATGTGTATCGTAAGTTTTGAATTTTAAACAAATGAATATTTTCCATATTTTCCGTATCTAAAAAATAATGTTTGAAGATTTGGTCCATGTGTGATAATGATAGCATTTCGTTTGGATTTATAGTAGTGCAGAAGTAATAACAGCGAGATTTCATGCGACATTGGATGCTCTTCCACCTACAAAATATACGTGCATCAGTCCGTCTGCAAGTGCTAGCGTCCATTTATCGTGGGCTGGTTTGTTAGTACGATTACACAAAATACACGTGACTTAGGCTAATTACACTAGTTAAGAGCATCTCTATGTGCATATTTTTAAATGACAATTAGAAGAGTTTAAACACGTAAAAGCATAAACCGCTTTACCAATAGAAATGCTTTACCAATAGAAATGCTTGACCAATAGAAATGCTTGACCAATAGAAATGCTTTACCAATAGAAATGCTTGAAAAATGGAAATGTTTTACCAATAGAAATGCTTTACCAATAGAAATGCTTGAAAAATGGAAATGCTTTACCAATAGAAATGCTTGAAAAATGGAAATGCTTTACCAATAGAAATGCTTGAAAAATGGAAATGCTTTACCAATAGAAATGCTTTACCAATAGAAATGCTTGAAAAATGGAAATGCTTTACCAATAGAAATGCTTGAAAAATGGAAATGCTTTACCAATAGAAATGCTTTACCAATAGAAATGCTTGACCAATAGAAATGCTTGACCAATAGAAATGCTTGAAAAATGGAAATGCTTTACCAATAGAAATGCTTTACCAATAGAAATGCTTGAAAAATGGAAATGCTTTACCAATAGAAATGCTTGAAAAATGGAAATGCTTTACCAATAGAAATGCTTGAAAAATGGAAATGCTTTACCAATAGAAATGCTTTACCAATAGAAATGCTTGAAAAATGGAAATGCATAAATTAATGACCTTATTATAATTTGTATCATTTACTTGACCTTTGCCAGATTATTTTGTCAAACAAATCTAGAAAAGGGTCTTACGGAATGTGTTATATTTTTAATTTTTTATTTACCACAAGATGTCATTTTAGAAGCACGTATTATGCATGTCTTCTAGCAACTCAAATATGGTCAGGCTCAAAGGTCGAGTAAAATCGCATTCGTGGTCCAAGTTACGTTAAGACAATAATACTTTTTTCAAACCTTGGCAAGCGAAAGATTGAAATTATTCTAAGAGTTTTATACATTTAATTTGAAATGACCACATTTGTAAAATTGTATCTATCGTAAGACGAAAAATGCAAATTTTATTTGGCAAAACACACATAATGGTCAAGCTAAATTATTTCAAAATAAATTCTGATACCTTAGTCGTTACATCTTTCTTTGCATGTCGTGAGAGCGTCATTTGTGACTTCACTTGGATTTACGTGTTCCATATTTTCAATTTATAGTATGGGTATGTTATCGTCAATAGCACAGTAGTCACGTGGTACAAGAAATGAAGATAATTGGACGATATTTGATCTATCACTAATAAGAAGAATATTTTATAGAAATCTTAAGTTTTATTATGCGTGACCGCTAATTCACATGTTTGTTTGTTTGTTTGTTTGTTTGTTTTATTAGGATTTTTAACGTAGCTTTAACAATTTCTCAGTCATATCGCTACAATGTCTGCAGTGAGGCAGTTTATAGTGATGTCTAGCAATGGGGCATCATACCGCAGACATGTAGCATGATGTCCCACCCATTCACATTATCCTGACACCAGGCAGACCAGTTCTAACACTAGCCTCTTAATGCTGAGCGTCAAGCGAGGCAGCTGAAAATACCATTTTTGTAAGTCTTGCATGACTCGGCTGGGGATCACTAGACCGCCGCGGCGGTTCTAATTCACATGATTTCTAAGGTATTTTGATTGAATTGTTGATCGCGCAAGGCACAAATTTTATGTACACATTTAATGCCTAATCCATCCGCATACATTTTTCTTTAAATGCAAAATACAAGAGAGATGAAAAAAAAGGTTCATAATTTTAGATAACTATATTAAAACAAAAGCAAAATATTATTATGCACTTGACCTGAGATGTTAATAGCAGTTCATAGCAAAATAGGTTTATGCACCCCAACCCCAAATTTCTACCTGCATATTTCACATCCACGACACCAATAGTTGCTCAAAGTATTAACACACGGCTTTTTACGTGGTAAGAATTCCGAAAATGTTGTGTAATTATCAACTCGATTCGATTCAAAATAGCTTCCATCCAATTAGATTTTGAGATAATCGACTGGTTCTGAAACCACATATCTACTGATATGGGATAAATTTATAGAACATAACACTAAATATTTTTATTTGCAAATTTTGAAAATGCTTTAATGAAAAAAAAACAACTTTTCTCATGTTTTAAAAGAAACCTCACTGAATTTTAAAGGAACAGTATTGACATGATGAAAATAAGAAATTATCCTTTGGTTAATACAACAGAATATACATCTTTCGCCATTCGGAATAAACGGTATTCCTTTAACACAGCTTTCGTCAGAGTAGAATGTAAGCTTTTAATTCAGTTTAAGGGGAATAGTGTACTTAGTAATTTTATTCTCTTTCTCTGAGAAATAACATTAAGGCATAATATCGTTATCCAGAAATTCCGGTCAAGGATACATAATTATGAACTTGTTTCTGCATCTCACGTAAGCAAGCTAATATAAATTGGGTTGAGAAACCCACACAGAAACATGACATAGCTCAGCTTCCGATTTCATGCATAATTAGGACAGCAGTCAGAAAGTAATGCTTTCCAGTCTTCTGACTGCCAAGTTAGTTTAAACACTGCATTCCGAAATTTAGTCATGCGCGTGAACTTGAAGAGCTACTGTATTACTTTAATAGATTAACGAATGATTACTGTGGTTTATTACAGTCCGCTTAAAGTAGAGTTTACGTGCTAAGACGTAGATTGAAGATTTGGTCGTCTGCGAGGAACTCTAAACAAAATTCTTATGTGTGGGAAGAACTTTTGGAATAGGCCCTAATTCTCATAGAATGTTTACAGGGAATATACCAGTGTCGGTGGTAACATTGCTTCTTCTGCCTGGTAAGCAGTTTCATCATTAGACATAAAAATGCTAAAACCTCAGTTAGTTCATCAGATTTGCAACCTTTTATCATTTGTTACACTACGGACTGCGTATTCATTATATTCCACGTGGGCATGCCTCCATATTTATCCTAATTTAAAACAGGCATCGGTATGTATTTGTGACCTCCTTTTGTCAAACCAAAATGTTCTACTTTCCATTCACCACAAATGTTTTTTATATTCAAACCCAATTGCACAGGACACCATTGTGCACTCTGGGAATATAATAACTTTATTTTAATGTAGCTGAAGAGTATGTTAAGGGTGTTTATGAAATGTCCGAAAATTTATAATGGACACTATACAATGATATCCCATTACCATGTCCAATCTATATGTATTATGTGGCGTATTTTATCTGCACAGAAGTCGAAAATAGTACCTTGTTAAATTATCATTTGGTGGTCTGATTCGTACCTTAGAGGATTGTACTTCCAAAATACACATTAGTTTGTCTAATCCCACAAATGATTTTGTTTTAGTCCTTAAATATTAAACCGTGTACACTCTAAAGCATAATTTAATTCTTCAAATTTGGCATACAAATTCGTCCTCATTAGAAGGAACAAAAAGAATCAGTGTTGTACACAGTAGCCAATACCGTATTCCCAAGTCGCCAGCATAGTTATTTATGTAAAACAATTGAAGCCATACAAAAAAACTTTGAAATACATAGAAACATCTCAAAGTAATTTTTAAAATCTTTTTTTCGGATTACATTTTCATATGGAAAGCTTTACAGAAACTGACATATGACAACCCGTTAAAATACCATTTATTACAAAAACATGAAGTGTTCATACAATTTTGGAATAGTATTCTGTACTATAGGTTGACTGGGCACATTGGTATTATGGGTAATGAAAAGCCAGATTAAGCAGCCAAAGCTGCCACGCAGCCTCGTTTCCGAATGGAAGATCCATATATGGATTTGAAATACTGTATAAATCATTATGTACGTCATACATGCCAAAAGATGTGGTACGAAACTCCACACACTCCAGAAAATCAAACCCACTAATGTAAAATGGTATCCCTCGTATAAAACAAATCTTAAAGATGTGGTGGCGTTGTATCAGACAAATATACCATACTCCTCATGGGTGTATATCGACCACAGTGAATACCATGGCCAGTGTCTACTGAAAGAGGAACACATTATTGTCGAGTGTGTAAGTTTCCACCCTAAGAGAAAGAAGTACTCTTAAACAACCTGCATGAAAAAATCTGTTTATTGATGTACCACCTGGGAATATCTTGAGAAAATGTGGTTTGTATAAATACATAAAACATTAACCATGTGTTCTACGAATTTTAAAATTTATTAATATATTTTCTTTTGAGATAGATTTTACAGATGTTTAACACTTTAAAATTTGATATTTTTTATTTTGTATTTCGTATTTGTATTTATATTGGATTGGTTTATCTTTCTAAACATCTGAGGAAATAATGGCTTATCCCAGCTCCATGCAATATCTAAAATTCCTTTCCTTAAACTGAATTTAAAAAGAATATAAAATTAAATACTAATTTTAGGATCATTTGGTGTGAAACACTAAATGTTTCCCTGAACATTAACTATGCATCAATAATTCAAGTATTTGAAATCTCTGAAAAACATTTTTGGATATCTTTAAATTAAAAAGATTTCTCAACTATCAGTATAACGATAAAAAAAATATTTCCTTGCATACACTTTTAAAAGCTTAGAGTTGAGTTGCATTCTTTATTACAATCTCTGGTAATTGTGTATTGTTTGTTTGAAGTGTATGGTAATATTGCATTCTTATTGTAATCTCTGGTAATTGTGTATTATTTGTTTGAAGTGTATGGTTACGCTGCATTCGTTATAACATTATCTGTTAATTGTGTTTGATGTTAGCATTTACGCTTCGTTCTTTATTACAGTCTCTGCTAATGGTGCATTATTTGTTTTTATTGTATGATTATGCTGCATTTGTTTATAGCAATATCTGAAATTGTGTATTGTTTGGTTGGCGAGCATGGTTAAATTGCATTATTTGTTGTTGTAATCTCTGCTAAGTGTGTATTGTTTGAAGTTGTGGTTACATTGAATTCTTTATTGCAATATCTGGTAATTTTGTATTGTTTGTTTGAAGTGTATGGTTACGCTGTATTCTTAATAGCAATTTCTGCTAATTGTGTTTTGATTGTTTTAAGTGTTAGGTTACGCTGCATTCTTTATTGTAATCTCTGCTAATTTTTTTGTTTGTTTGTTTGTTTGAAGTGTATGGTTACACTGCATTCTTTATTGTAATCTGCTAATTTTTTTGTTTGTTTGTTTGTTTGAAGTGTATGGTTACACTGCATTCTTTTTTGAAGTGTATGGCTACGCTACATTTGTTTTAATTACAATCTCTGTCACTTCCAACATCGTTTGAAGTATATAATTATATTGGATTTGTATTAAATGTCTGCTAATTGCAATATTGTTTGGCGTGTAGAGTAACATTGCATTCTTTATCACAATTTCTACCTTATTTTAAGGATAGAATTATCTGCATTCATTATTGCAATATATGCCAATTCAGGGCGTCTCAGCACTTTTTAGATTGGGGCGGCGATAGACAGGTGGTGGATGTGGAAGCAGTTTCCCCACTCTTACTGGTGAGGGGGAATCTGAGGGTTCTTCTCTGTAGACTTTTTAAAATTAACACAGTTGCATTTTGTAGCATTCTAATAATATTAAAATAAAAATTTAATCAGTTCTTTATCTTTTATTTCTTTTATTACATAAAGCCATATAAAATGAGTTACAAATTTAATTGAAACAGTGCATTAACATTAAGAAATTAGTACTTCATTTCTGATTCAAAAACGTTCCAAAACAAATGCCTAGCATATTTCCTGAGATTTCGCAAAGTCATTTGAGATAACCTATATATCCATGCAGTCCGTAACCTGTCTGTGAATGTATATTGTCATTAATGTGTTCAAGCGTGCCTAAATCATGTTGGTGCGTTTATATTATTATATTCATCGTCATGCGGAAAACGATCTTTCACTTGTGACATGTGTAGCTGGAATTACTAAGATCGGCATCACTATTATACTACTGAGAAATTTTGGCAAGAGGCCGGTTTCATCTCTTGTATCATTTCAACGTTCTGCACAGTGAGGGTATTCACATCCTCAACGTCACTTTTGACGAGCACTTTTAACGACTATAGTTGCGCTGCCAGTTTAATCTTATCAACGTCGTGTAGAAGGCAACACCATAATGATATCGTATCTGAAGGTTTCATCGTCGCTAGCACATTGTAAAAGCGTGTCTTGTATTTATTTTTCTCTAAATCGAAACCTATAATAATAGTTTTAAAAAATTGCCAGGAATGTGGTCTGTAAGAGATCATCAATATTACTATGATATAGTTACAACAAAAATATCGCATTAAACATCTGATGAATTAAATAATCTAGTAGTCAAGTTCAGTTAAGGAAACTAATCACGGATATGTGATTAGTCAGTAGTCCGTATGTATTTTGAGTGTTGTAAAGATTTACTGATATTTGGTGGTACACATATGGTATTGTATTTAATCAATTTTGCGTACCATCATTTTACTTTGACCAGATTGGGTATCGAATTCAAGTCTTCAGAGAAATGAGTCAGGCTAAAGATTTCAGCACAACGAGAACATAATTTCACAACATTTTACTATTTGAATTTCCAATCACTTTGTGTCCACAGAAATAGAACACCTTTTCAAAGAAATTCGTTGTACAATAAAAAGCGTCTTAGTATAGAATTGATTTAGTTTTCATTGTAGTACTCAGTCATTGTTTCTGAATTCTAACAAAATGTTGCTGAGATGTATTATTTTTCATGGTTCCAAGAATCGCATTTATTAACGTCTCTGGATATTTCAGTATGCTTTTCCCAGGCCCCGTCATGCCTTGATCCACCACTTCGGCAAAGACGTCGGATATATATTGACCTTACATGTCCAGACGGCAGAATCTTTTCGGTTGATGTAGCTGCCGGTCGTGGTACTTGCGGACAGATCACATGTTCAGGACTTTCACCGACTTTACTGCACGAGTCTCTGAATTGTTACTGGCAAAGTACGTGCAGGATTCAATTCCCAACGGAAATCATAGTGAAGACGGAAGATTTCGTAAACTGCTTGGGAAAACGACCTGACTTTTTGCGACTTGAATCATGGCGATGTTTAAGTAAGTCAAAGAGAAGATTTCAACACCAGCTTTTTTACGGTTTTGTTGTTTGCTTTATTTTTTTTAACTCTAATTCATTCTTCACATTGGAATTGCTGCACACTGGGATGATAAAACTTACATCATAGCTGACACCTTGCAAAAGACATGCTGACACTACAGAGCATGTTGATAATTATACGAAGTGTCAATTTACTTGCGTGTAGCAAGTGTACATGGTGTACATCGATATAATAGGTAGCAAAACTCTGAGCAGAATGTCAACTCCCGGGTAAGATTATATATATATATATATATATATATATATATATATATATATATATATATATATATATATATAATGAAGATCTAGTAAACATAAAACACTTATTCAACCAACGAGAAAATATATATTTGACTTCAGAAATTATGTAAAATGCAAACATAAAACAGCTGCTTGTATGAAAATCTTAAGATAATTCCCAGTCTTATAAATCTGCAAGTACTTATCACATTAATATACGCAGGTAAATGGACTGCTCTGCACTTAGGCCATCGGATCGGTCGTATTCGTTCTTTAAAATGATAATTGTATTTTAAAAACCGAAATCGCAAATTGCTCAAGTACGCAAAGAGCAATGTTTTCAAAACTTAATTCGTACATGTATCATTCATTTGTCTAGATCATTGAATAATAACCATCTCCAGGAGTTATTTATGTGCTGACGTTCATGATTGTAGTCGAGAACTACTTCGAACCTTCGAGTCCTTTATTACTTTCACACATATGTGTGTACTAATTTAGTATTGGCAAAAGGGATACTGTAAAAACAGCGCTCATTAAATACTTTTTATTGATATCGAGGACGACTTGCATTAAGATTAGGGATGGACTTATCTGCCATTTCCTTCATTTCAGAAGTGATTTCGTCCTTTTCAAGACAAACAATACCAACGTTCTGAAAGAACAATGTGATTGTTAGGCAGGAAGGGGCTAATTCTTTTCTTACACATGATGGGTACTTTGTTTTCTCTTATTAGTGACTATCTACATATTCACCGTCATAACATTTTCTCATGTTTGATGCGTTTTTTTTTCTACTAAGAGTTTCTAAGCTGGTAAAACATATTTTGTGTCTTCGGATAATTTAACTATATATTCGTCTACAAATACGGTGTTGCGTTAGATCTCGCATAATTCGTATTCAAACAAGTGAACAAATTGTCTTAAAGTTGTAAAGTTTACACAACCAAGTTAATTTTAGATTAAACACAAATCTTTCAATATTAATTATTAGAAACCCAAATTTTAGTGGATGTTCTGAAACTTAATTCCTATTTTATGAGGAAGCTGGCAAGTAGAAGAACAAATGATTTTTCAAAATTATTGTTTTACCCATTTGTATTAGGTATCGTTTTTCTCAGTTCCTCAGACTTCTTCATGTTGCATATGTGTCTTTTCAGAAGTTACCTGTACCATTTTATGATGACTTTATATTTAGCCGAGTAAATAACGCTCTTCACTTTTAACCCACGACGAAAAGTTTTTGCGCTATGCTTCTTACTTCCTATCAATGATGTTTGGTTGTGTCAATAACAATTAATGGGTGTTTTGCATAAAAGCTTTTGAAAACAAACTAATACAAAGAAAGTCTTCAGAGATTCAAATTACCCTTCATTTGCAAACTGCGAAAGCAAATATTCCATTTCCTCCAATTCAATGCCTACACATATTAAAATATATATATGGGAATAACAAGTCATTCTGTCTTCAGTCTATCAATGCTTTCGATATAATACCACTCTGATATTATTGTGGCGAGATATTACAATATGCACTTTTACCCACTGTCAACTCGAAATTAAAAATTGGAACATTGTAAATAAATTTCTTTTTTTTAAATTAAGTCAAAATGTTTTTCAAAAATAATAATACTTCAGAATTAATTATAAATAGGATATTTGGCTGTTGTACACTAGTAATAATTCCTTGACGTAAACTATTGAAAAGTATCGAGTGTAATTTGCTCCAGTCAATGCTCTACAAAGTCGCCACTAGCAATCCATAGGATCGTTTATTTTTAAAAATCTGCTATCTAATCAAAGACTTTTATTAAAAGGAAACAGTATTTTCAACAAAATATTCTATTCTCTAAAGATTGTGTTTAATGAATAAGTTATTCTTCCTGTTATATTTTCGATTTCTTTTTATTTGAAGAATACTTGCAAGTGACTAATAATAATAATAATAATAATAATAATAATAATAATAATAATGACTTTTTTAAAAGAGGCTAACACAATAAGCTAAGAACTAATTTACTTTGAGGCCCTCATGCAAAGAAATTTATTTATTTTCGCTGCATTTCTGAAGTCATTGGATATATTAAATATGGAAGAAGGAAATAGAGTGGGCATTTCTAATCTCAGCTGGAATTCTATTCCAGAGCAAAGTTCCCGAGTATTGGAAACTTTAAAAAAAAAAAATTCCTTATTTAGTTTGGGAAGTTTGTAATGTTTGGTACACATGGATTGCAGGTGGGGAGTATTTCCAGGTAGCCTATGCTGGAATAGTGATTGCAAATAGTCATGAGTACTATTATTGGATGTCCTGTACCTTAATTTGGCTTTTCTCAAGCGGATTCAGTTTTTAATAGGCAATATTTTTAACTTACCAGCTAAATTTTCCTTGCTTTTTTTCTGGATTGATATTAGCCCAAATGCTTTTTTTTGACGATGTGCCAGCTTTGTTATGTTTTTATCATTTGAATCACCCCATACTGTATTACAGTAGTCTAAATAGGGTTGTATTAACTGTTATAAAATACTATTTTACTTATATGTTTCATATGTTCAGTTCATGATAAGATTTTATCTACCAAAACAACAAGTAGTCTATCATGACAGACCATTTGCATATTTTTATCCTTCAATGTCAGACAATTTGTCACTATCAAAATTTGTCCTTTTCTTCCTTGTTGAGATAATATTTTAGTTTTACCCGTATTTACCACCATGACACTGCATGTGCACAAATTTGTTTAGAGCATTCTGCATAAAAATGTCCAGTTCATGCTTTGAGTTTTGGATGTCTGACAATGTTGTGTTATTGTGGTAGGTCATTAATAAATAACATAAATAGTAATGGACTTAGAATTAAACCTTGTGATACTCCATATCTAACTGTTGTAGGATCAGACAGAACAGTATTTATATAAACATGTTGTGTTCTCTCACTTAAGTATGAAGTAAACCAATTACCTGCTTTCATTACATTGGTAGATTTTCATATTTTTCAATTGGATTTCATGATCCACCATGTCAAATCTTTACTGATATCTACAAATACGGATCATATTATTCTACCTTGATCAAGTGCCTGAAGCCATTTATTAGGGCGATCAAGGCAGTCTCACATGAATGTTCCTGTCTAAAGCCTGATTGATTAGGGTGTGACAGCAAGTGTTTGGTTAAATATGACATGAATATGTCATGGACATGTTTTTCATTCAATTTTGACAATTGTGGTAGTATTGAGATTGGCTGGTAGTTATCAGCATCATCCTTAGAGCATGATTTGTGAGTAGGAGTTACTTTTGCAGTTTGCCATATTCTGGCGACAGATGATGTTACAATACTTAAACTGATTATGAATGTTAATATATTGAGAAAGCGTATTTGACTAATTTGATCTAGTCCTGTAGTTTTCAGAATGCTTCAGAATGATTATACGATGAAATATGTAACGAAAACTTTAAACCAATAAAAATATAAAACTTTGGAAAAACAGAAAAACATGCAATATGCATTTTGGTATCACTTATGTACCTCTATTTTTGGTCATAGACTCATTAGAATAACATCAACAGAAGTGTTTGTAAGATATAATAAATTACCAGCACAGTTTTGTACGTATCATCTGTTTTAACAGAATTCAAATCAAACTAGTGCAATTGCTGAGTACCAGATCTTAAAAGGAGGTTATATATGTGAAATAAAACCTAACTATAACATTATATCCGGCATCAATTTCATCAATCTCAATCCCATACACACGCAAGGCTATTTGCAACTCTCATAACTTAAAACATGTATGCATGATAACTTTGTTCATTGTCACATGAGCTTGTTACACTGCAGCGTACGTAGATTTTACCTTCATTATCAATAATAGTACGATGTTAAATATAACTGAACACAACAATAAGACTGATTTCACATATACAGATACGGTTAATTCAATTATATTCAACGATAATACAAAAATCAAACCAAAGACACAATTTGAGAAACAGAATGATGGTTAACCTAATGGTAATTTCAATCAAACAATAAACACAAATTATTTATATAAAATACTACGGCCAGAAAACTGTCATTGTAATGCCTCTGCTGAAGAAACCAACGCTTGAACATAATGATTTAAAAAAACTACCACCCAGTTTCATATAAAAATAAATCTTAGAAAAAGTTGTTCTAACCCAACTTGTATCTCATTTGAATTGAAACAGACTGGTACAGTCTGCATATCGCCGCTGCCACAGTACTATTCTGAACGCATTTAATGACATTATCTCTGATTTGGATAGCGGAAAGGTTAGTCTTCACCCTCCTTGATTTGTCTGCAGCATTTAGCATAATATACCATTAGATATTACTTCACAGTCTCCAGCATGTATCTGGGATTCAAAATACAGTCTTAATGTGGTTCATTTCCTATTTATTCAGCAGGACACACATTGCATCTTCAAATGGAATACACTCCATCCCAGTTGATTTATGTTGTGGCGTTCCACAGGGATCTTATCTTTGACCTGTTCTCTTCATTCTATACACTCAGCCGCTCTCAAGTATCATAGATCATCACTCAGTGTCTCACCAATTGTACGCTGATCACATCCAACTATACAAGTCTAGCCAAACAAATAAAGTTGATAGTAACATCCAAGGAGTAGAGGTGCATTTCTGATGTGAAATCATCGATGACATATAACAAGCTGCAGATGAATAATAATAAAATTGAGGCCATTCTGATCACAACTCAAAGACTTTCTCATCCACATCCTTGACCTCAAGTAATAAATATCTGCAACACCAACACTAAATTCATACAGTCAGTACGAAACCTAGGTGTTACTCTGAACAGTATTCTCACACTGCACCAACATGTCATGAACATATCCAAGGTTGCATATGAGCTGAAATGCATCAGTTCCATTTGCAAATATCTTTCAGTTTATGCCACTAAAACACTTGCATGTTCATTAGTACTTTCAAGACTGGATTAATGTAACTCAATTCTGTCTGGTTAATCTCAATATCTATTTCAGAAACTTCAAAAAGTTCAAAACACAACTGTTCGGATCATCTTTAGAGTACCATGATCAGAGCACACCTCACTAATGCTTTGCACATTACACTGGCTATCAATTCGATACATAATCAAACACAAAATTATTTCTCTGTTCTACGTTGCACTGACGGACTCCAGTCCAACACACATATCCGGCCTCACCCATGTCTAACACCAGCAAGATACTTACGCTCCTCTTCTGACAATCGTATACTCATTGTTCCAACTATGAAAACGAAGTCATACGGACAACATTATTTTGCATACCAGGGCACAGCAACGTGCACATGTAATGTATTACCCATTGAAATTAAAAACAAAGATACAGTGATCCCTTTCAAGAGTGACCTAAAACACCTTTTTCGACTGCAAGAACAAACTAAAAGACCTTAATATTTTCTACCTGAAATATCTTCAGCATTTGTATGCTTTCCGATTTCATGGTGTTTTTTTTTTTTTGTAGTCGTATCATTATAGATGTTGTAAAGCGCTTAGAGCTTCTAAATATTAGGCGCTATACAATGTCCTCATTATCAGTATATTATTATTATTTAAAACATCCGCCATTCTCGGTACATCTTTATTCTCTCTCTCTCTCTCTCTCTCTCTCTCTCTCTCGTGTGTGTGTTTGTGTGCGTACACGCGCGTACGATTGTTGTGTTTCTCCCCCACAAAGACTACATCCTAAGCGTTTGTGATCATCATTTATTTCAAAGAATCCCTTTATTTAGAACAAGCAGAAAAAATGATTTTCAATTTTGTATTATTCTCACTAAATTACATGCTCATATTTCATATGTTAGTGACAAATGTGGAGTGTTCTGCCAATCATTTACTCAATAAACCTTTAACAATAATATCTTTTTTCCTACAGACACGTTGAATCAAATAATAGACATGAGTAGTCCCATACGGCTCATCCCTATTCCGTCTGGTGTCATTCGGAGTCACGGTAATTACCCCTGGGACTACGATTACTCTGACTTTAGTGGCGGCAGCTTGCTGCTAAATGGATTCCGGAACAACAGTCTCACTTTGTACCTATTGCCCAATACAAAGCTGGTCTTGTCGACAAGAAAGACCGAAATAGATAACTATGATTACTTGACTTATTTCACTAAAGAATATCCTGAAGGGAGATTACTTTCAGAAGGTACGTTGGAATTCCCTGCCGAAACCGAAAGAGTGACCATCCAATTCCTTGTCAGCATTCGTACTAATGGAGGCGCGGGATTTGTTATCTGTTACACCTGTAAGTATTTACTTGTTGCAGTGTTTGATATAAATGACGACATTTATAAACATTGTCAGGCTTTGCTTATTATCAGATTTTCATTATGGCGTTTTACTGACCTTTTGTATGATGAAAGGGGGCGGGGGTGGGGGTGCATAACAGACTGCCATTTGTATTTATGTATTTATGTTAATGTATGTTTGATGTAATTGTATGTTTTGACTTCCTGTATATTCTTATGATGTATTAGTACGCTTTGACTTCCTATACATTCCTATGATGTATTAGTACACTTTGACTTCCTGTACATTCCTATGATGTAATTTTATATTTTGACTTCCTGTAAATTCATATGATGCATTTATCGCTTTGCCTTCGTGTATATTAATACGATGTATTATTGCGCTTACAGTACATTCCTATGATGCATTATTATGCTATGACTTGCTATACATTCCTACGATACATTAGTACGCTTCGATTTGCTATGCATTCCTGCGATGTATTAGTACGCTTTTTGAGACGACAATCAATATTTTTTGCTTCATATTATAAACATGATACAAACATAAAGTGAGTTCCAACTCAGATGACCAAAACTTACAAATCATAATAACCCGAGAGTTTATTACGCTGAGAAATTAGTTTGTGTCCAGTTGACAAAACTAATCCTTGCAAAAATAATATCTCGTACATTTTGATGATTGCTCTTCGTAACTATTTTTATAAATATCTTCCCAACACCAACTCTCCATAATCAAGCACCGCTCCGGTGGCTTAGCGGTTAGCGTGACTGCGTCGGATGCGGGAGGTCGTTGTTTCGATCCCCGACAGTGACTTACCAAAGATTTACAGGACTGGTACTAACAGCTGCAGAGGCGTAGCGAGGGGGGGGGGGGGCGGGGGGGTACATATGCCCCCGGGCGCCAAGGTACAGGGGCGCCAAAATGAGGATTACAACGTTACATTATAATTAAAAAACAAGGGTAATAAATCTGTCACAAGATCGCTGGGGCGCCAATTTTATAGTTTGTTCCCGGGCGCAAAATATCATCGCTACACCTCTGAACAGCTGCCTCGCTTGACGCTCAGCGTTAAGGGTGGAGGGGTGTAGTGTTAGGACAGGTTGGCCTGGTGTCAGGATAGTGATCTGAGTGGGACATATGCTAAATGTCTGAGACATGATGCCCCAGT
Source organism: Unio pictorum (assembly GCA_030141615.1). Classification (NCBI taxonomy): domain Eukaryota; kingdom Metazoa; phylum Mollusca; class Bivalvia; order Unionida; family Unionidae; genus Unio; species Unio pictorum. Next base: position 4,680,390 of record JARLTB010000126.1, read on the forward strand.
GATAGATGCTGCTATAAACTGTCACACTGCAGACATTGTAGCGATATGACTAAAAAATTGTTAATGCAAAGTTACAAATCCATATCACACACACACACACACACACACACAATACGAAACCTAGGTGTTACTCTAGACAGTACTCTTACATTGCACCAACATGTCATGAACATATATGCAAGGCTGCATATCTTGAGCTGAGATGCATCAGTTTCATTCGCAAATATTTTTCAGTTGATGCCACTAAAACACTTGTGTTCATTAGTACTTTCAAGACTGGACTATTGTAACTCAATTCTGTCTAGTTCGTCTCAATATCTACTCCAGAAACCTCGATCAGAGCACACCACACCACTGCTCTGTATCATACACTGGCTATGCATTCGATACAGAATCGATACAGAATCAAACACAAAATGTGTTCTCTGTGCTACGTTTCACTGACAGACTCCAGTGCAACATACCTATCCGGCCTCATCCATGTGTACACGCCAGCAAGATACATACGCTACTCTTCTGACAAACGTATACTCATTGTTCCCACTATGAAAACGAAATCATATGGACAATGTTTGTTTGCATACCAGGGCCCTGCGGTGTGGAACGAATTGCCCATTGAAATTAGGCAAAAAGACAAAGTGGTCCCTTTTAAGAGTGCTCTTAAAACTCGCCTTTTTCGACTGCAGGAACAAACTTAAGAGACCTAATACTGTTCTCTACCTTTTTATTTTTTCAGCATGTTTTTGTGTTCAAATTTCATGGTTGTTGTTTTTTGTTTTTCTGTAGTCATATCATTATTGATGTAAAGCGCTTAGAGCTTCTACAGATTGAGCGTTATACAAAGTCTTCATTATTATTATTATTATTATTATTATTATTATTATTATTATTATTATTCCCGAAAGCCAAGCGAACGCTAGCCCTACAATAGTAGTGTTCAATCTGTACATTCAGTTTTGTTATCCCTATATTAATCCTCAACTAATTCTAATAAAAGCAGTTATATGCCTGTTGAGTCTTCATATGAACGTTAGTGGGAGTCACAAGAGCATGTATGAAATAATACAACAAAGAAATATAATAGGAAAACTGTTATTCGCTAAATGCAATTATTAATCTTCATTTCTTATTATTTTATTCAGCATTTTAAGCATACATATTTTAAACATCAAAGAAAGGAACAGTTTGTTGGGAAAAAAGTGTGCGTTTGCTGATATTAACAGTGGTGTTTCTAGAGATGTATTGACTTACTATTATTACCTCATTGCTGTTTCAGATGTCCAACCTATGGATTTAATAGGTAATGCATGTGATTTCATTACAACTCTTCACGGAACGTCACGTGACCAAACAGCCTCGATCCCTCGTATGATGAGGCACGCTCGAGTTAGGCGGACGGACAAACAGAAAGACAAGAAAGAAGGGTAGTGACGATTGAAAATTCGTTTCATGGTCACATCCATTTTTGCAGAACAAAGAATTCATTATCTATCACACATTGCTAAACTTAACACGAACAATTTTTTAATAACAGACAAATTACATGCTTTCCTACTTTTTTGTTTTCAGGGTAATTGGGTATTTTCTATATTTTATTTGTTCATTTTGTCGGTTCGAACTAATTCATTCAAGTTGACCGAAACAAAATCTCATTATTTATCTACTGAAAACAACCTCCGCTGATAACGATCTTTCTTTTGCTATTTGTAATATATTTTTCTTAAAAATAGTACATACGGTTCATTTACCAGTTAGAAGTATATATCAATATCGGTTTATATTCGTTACTCTTAGACTTACTTCCATCTAGTCGTTTTAGGCATTAGCAGTACACTTATAGAACCCATTATAGTAAGAGGAAAGTTATTAATTGCCAGTCCATTATTTTCTCGTGTGTAGGATAGTCGTGTTTTTTCCTTCAAAATCTTGTAATAACAATAAACATTTCTATTTTAGGTTGCCGTAGAAGGCAGAATGATACATCCTGTATAACGAAGTAAAAAATAGAGAAAGCACTAAAATGTGTCTGATCTTCAGCCAGAGGCTCCTTTCATCATACTTGACACGCAAAATGTATTTAAAAATGTATCATTCTCACTTTTTTCATTCTTGATAACTAAATTGTCTATAATAAAATATACTCTTGTTGACCGCTATTGAGTTATGATTATACATGGTTTATTGTTTGCCTACAATCTATGACCGTGAAGTGTCTACATATGACTTGAAATGTTTAATTATTCGGTTTTTAATTCAGTTATATCTTCGTTGAATTTGTAGTAAATGATTCCAATGACATATATACAAGCCAGAAGAATAATTAATCACAGAGTGTTATCACTGTCACACTTTGACACATCTGGAGTCATTGTGTATAATTGTTGTAATAAATATAGATATGGAATTCTCTTTTCTTGGTACGAAAGGATTTATAAAAGTAAGACTAGTCGCAACTTTGACCAGCAGAAGAGTTAAACCGACTTTTTGTGGATATGTCCAATCTTGAAAATAAACATACAAAAACAAATTGAGAAAAAAATAGTTGTGTCCAATCCTGAAAATAATCATACAAAAAAAGTGAAAATTAACCTTTCTTCGAAATAAAAATAACGAAAAGACTCATTGCCTTGACGCTAACCCAGTGTCTTTCAATCAATCATACATACATACATACATACATACATACATACATACATAAGAGGTTCCTCTTTCTCTTTTCATCATTCCTTCTAAAGCGGGTAAAGCACTTTCTAGAAGCCCAACGCAGGACCTATTATTTTGGCAATAATTCCAAACAGGGGTAAAAATCCTCCTGGTTGCACGAACATCTTGTTTTTGAGAATGGGTATATTCTTTTGGACCATTTTGCGAACAACGTGTCGATGTTTGGCTAAGCATTTTTTCTGATATGGAGACAAAAGTATCGTGCCTTTCAAGACATTCAAAAAAACATTCGCACACAGGCTCAATTTGGTTTAATTGTCGTCGCGAGGATCGGCATGTTGCATCAAGTCTACTTTGTTTCTCTCTAAAGAGGGCTTGGTTTGATATGGAATGTGAATGATGCCTTGCAGTAACTGACGTGCTGTCACCGTAAATCAACGTAAGATTTCTTTGCGACTGTCATCTAAGACGCGAACACATATTTGTGGATTTTTTTCGCGACTGATGCCGTAAAAGTCACAAATAAATTTGACGGGAAGATTAGACAGAAGGGACGTCATGTTGACGATGCCTGAAACAAAGTCAAAGTGTCCGAGGTTTTCATAAATTTTTAGTTCTTCTTGTTGGTATGCCGATGACGGGAACGTGTACACGACATTTTCTCAGTCTTGGCAGCCATCGTGAAATATATGGGTACGAAATCGCAAATAATTGGCGCTAGTCGGTTTCTAATCCACGAGTATATAGGCATGTGGCGTTTGAGTGGCATCATCGTACGTACGAGTCAGCCAAGGTGTTCCTAACTGTTTGGCTAAGATTTGCACTTGCGATTTATCTCTAGGGCTTTGAACAAGACCACGTAATTAGCATTGAGACTAATGGTGCGATGAACTTTACTTTGTTGAAACAAATTGTGTGTAATTTAAATGACACTGGCATTACGATGATGCCCTTTGCGCGTAAACCACAGTTTAATTTCTTCTTCGTCTTCTCCTAACATGTCGAAAATGACCAAATGGGTTTGACTTGGGTCAGACACGATCCAGTCGTCTTTGTTAGAATGCCTTCCACATACACAGTGGAATAATCTTGACCCTCGCATGAGGTTGTACGCCGATTGCCACACGATCAGTTGTGGACAATCGATCAAATGATGTTCGATCAAACGTTTGATCAAATTCGGGTTTGCCTACCGCTAGGTCCGGCATTTAACATGTTAAAGTGATGGCGAAGATAGAGGGCCTCCTAACTAGCACGATCAAAGTGTTCGTCAATGACATTTGAAAGTGGAGGAAGAGGGAGCAGAAAAAGCAGAGTTCGTAGTGTAGGGTATGTCACTTTTGACAACGAAAACAGATAAGACAAGAGTTTTTATACTATTTTCAGGACACGTTTATTTCAACACATGTTTAAAATGGAAAAACACGAAAGACACAAAAATGGACGATGGATTTTAGGATCACAACTCTTGAGCAGAATGGGCTACATGTTTAGTCCAGGCTTCAAAACCCCAACTCTTCCAATCACGTACATCTGCCCAATGAGGTTGTAAGTCACAAGCTACGCACATCAATGTACACATCTCCACACACACCTAAACGCTGACGAATACTGTTCCTGTAGTGGTTAAATATTCACATTGATTTCCTTCCTCGGAATTTGTTTTATCACGAGTGATAGGTTGTGACATAGTAGCCCGTTTTATACTCCTTTGTGTCGAAGACAATACATGTTTTTTTAATGCACAGAGATGATTGTACTCCAATGGCGAATCTAAATGGTTTAGTCACACGTCACACTAAGTTCAGAAGTGTCCTCCTCGCCTTAGTTTACGTTGGTTAAAGATTTCGGTAGTCCTCTAACTCATCGTCTGGAATTCTTTGCAGTGTGTGTACCTTGTAGTGAAAATAATGAGTCACAAAAAAAACCAATCCTTCTCCCTCACCAGTTGAACAAGGTCTGACCACTGGAACACGTTTATCTAAATCAGACCTTTTATAGTATTCAGGTAGCAGTGGTTGAAACATCGGGGTGACCTAACGGATGCAATTGTTCTTCGCGCTTCACTTGTGTGTTGACCAGCTTTCGGTAAATGCGATCTCTTAACTCCACAGGCAAACCACGAATGTTCTTTCGTAAAGTATCCATTCAGTGTCCTCCAAAAAATTATAAATAGCTAGGTTGTGACCAATAGCCTCGTATATATTTGTGTCAGAAGTAGTGTCTTTCTATAATCAATCTTCGTTTACTTTTTGAAAAGGGCATATATTTAAAATGCACAAATTATTTTTTTGTTTCCCGGTAAATGCGTTCTCTTAACTCCAGGGGCAAACTACGAATGGTCTCTTCCAAAGTATCCACCCAGTAATTAATAAGGTCCCACTTCAGGAAGGTAGTGATCAATTCGGAGACCATCGAGTTCCAGATAAGCGGAATCTATCTGTTCCTACTCGTAAAATGACATACCGCAACTGAAGCACTTGACTTTATCCCTCTCGCCCAAGCAGAATCATCATGTTTTGGCTAATTATATAGGGGTAGGTCCTGCCATATATTTTTGGCGATTTCCTTTGAAGGTTTAGAATCGACTTTCAAAGTCACAGTATTCAGGCAAACGCACATGGATCGAATATTCGTCTTTCATATGTTCATTTCTATGAGGGTACGGTGAAATCCGCAGGAGTTCACTAAAGAGTTGCATGTCATGCATAGGGTAGTACCTGTATGGTCTCACGCGGAAACAGACATCCAGTAAAGAGACCACAATAACATGTGGCATCGCCTTCGCATCCATCAGGATTGAAAATCACAGCATCACATAGCAAAGTTCCCTCGATGTGATGCTGACTCGCTGAGGTCACAGCGTACGGCATCCCTGCAATCGCAAGGTAAAGGATTGCACCACTCCGGTTCGCAATTACATGGTAACCGAATTGACATTTACAATTTTCTTCTGGACAATTTCCATCGCAATGTCTGGGTCTTATCCTTCCACTACAAGTCACACTAGGGGAAGGTAATTTTTTTAACCATCAACGAACTTGAATTATATTTGTTTAAAAGTATTCATTTTTCTCGTTTGATCTTCTTAATCGCAATTAACTATCGCTCTTAAACTGTGTCCCTTTCATATGCTGACCAATATTAACGTGTTCGTACGAGAAAGTGAAGTGATTGGGAAGAGGTACGCTTTTCTGCTACACGATGTGATAGACTTTTTCCAAAGGCCGACTGACGACAATTTGGGTGTGCCGATAAACGTACTATTTTGTGGTCACTCTAAACATTTCATCCTGTCCAGAATGCAAGGATTCTTTTAGCACGTCAAAGTCCACCACTCTACTGTTGAGATAAATGATATCAATCCTTTCACTTTACATTCTATGGGCATTTCTCCTTGACGGTTTCGGTATTCGTAACCGCAAGTTTTAAGACCGCCACTTGCAAAACGTATAATCTTATCGTCGGTATGCTCATCTGTCCAGGCTCCTAAACGGTCTATTTCCAATGGTAGGGTAACAGTGGCCCGACTTATCGATGTAGATGCAACTGTCCGTGTCAAAATACAACACACGATCTCCTAACAGTTCTAAAATTTCTTACAATTTTAAGCGAGCATGGTCTGTCACGTAAGTTGCAATAATGACATTTCAAAATTCGTTAGCTACAAGTAGTACTTTCTCGTAATTGACTAAGATCGAGTCCACACGAACGACATCCACATTTTTCATGTATTTAATTTTGTCGTGAATCATCTGAAAGTATAGGTAAGGTTCGGACAAATACTCTGTCTTCGGTAATGTCGGGAGTTGTGCCATTTTACTCTACATGCAATTTAGCAACCCTTTGACAAACGATCGCCTTCCTTCTTTCTTCTCCACGTGGTCTAAAGTGATAACTTCTTGCTCCCAGTATTTCTTTTTGAATTTCATTTGATCTTCGGGAGTGTGGCACGAGGAAGCATAGCCACTGACTTCTTGTTTCAGTTTCCAAAAGGAATCCACATAGTCTGCGAAAATATCTTACTGTGTCTCGTCGCCCTTGCGTTATTGTTGTGTCTTGGGAAATTGGTAAATTTCGTACACTTCTAACAGTTGGTATCCCTGGTCCAGAACTTTAAACAATGCCCCGCTGACGCACATATCTGGCAAAGCGCGTTCTTCCTGGGTGTGCTGACAAGACGTCTTGCTTACACGTTTCGGCACAAGTTCAACAAAGGAAACATCAGTTTTCCTTGGCAATGGTGAGGTAAAACTGGATGGTACAAGTCCGTGGCAGGCAAGACTTAGCACTTAATCAATCCTTCGTATTGTCGAATGTTGTCCAAGTCAATGTGTTCCGTCATCAATTACGTGTGCCCTACGGGAAAGTGACAATATTTCCACACGTAAGGATACAGCGAAAATACGTCCAAGCAGTTGATTTCTTCTCCTTTCCCTTCGTCCGTATGGTATAGCAAACAGGTGGCAGTCGTCCATCCTCCGTACAAACTATCCCGTGGGTTCAGTGGGTCCACAAACTTGTAAATTTTCCACGATGCGTTTAAACTCCGGGTAGGTTTTCAAACAGTGATCGTACTCATGTTTCCACATTTTCACCATTTGATAACCTTGCTGTTCTAACTTCAAGCATCGCTGACAAGTGGTCTTGTACAATTATTCCATGAAAAAAAATATGCGTTAGTATCTAATAGTTGTACCGAACACGGCGCAGAATCTCTGAATATTAGGGAAATTTAGTGATGACGTCATGAATCGTTATTTCTACTATCCGAACTTTGACTACACATTTCTGATCTGGAAATTGTAAAAAAAATTATAAAATGATACAATCTGAAATAAAAACCAAGATAAGCATTTTATCTTGTGAAATTACTTTCATGTTATTCAGCATATTTACTGCAGGGTAGAAACTGGTAGAATGGGCTACTTCCGTCAGATCGATTGTGATAACGAGGGATTGTGACCGTAATGGTGAAAATAAAGGTTAATTCGCCGACTGGATTCAGGACATGCTCATTTAAGAGTTATGCATCGATACGTCACTGTCTTTTGAATGCATATGTGTAATTTTTCAGTCTTCTTGCCATTCTCAAGCGATAAAAGACTAATGAGAAAAAGTCGCATCGAGCGACGGGTTGTGGTCACGCATGCATTCCTTGTGTTTATTTATATTACCGATAAGGGTAATTCGTGTTGTCAGAAATTTCGCCGAACTATATTGATAAAACGTCCGACTCCTGTGACACTACATAGGTCTTGATGTGCCAACACTCCTTAGCGCCATTCATCCTTAGTACACCGCTACATACACATTTAACACACTTGCATCTTTGTTACTTGCCATTAGCCTTGCGTTCGCATTTTATTCTTGTTTCAAAACATCTAATAATTAGGAAACATCAGGGTCACCTCCGAATAGCCGCACGACTATTATCGGTAAACATCGAGAGCATTCTGTATGAATGAGCAATGAACCGGAGAGATACCAGGTTACCCGACTATTCTTTGTCTGGTTTAACAGAAATGGCCGAGGAACCTCCGATTGATCCAATTTTTTTTTTTATTTTTAGTCTGGTTCCCTGACCGCTCTCCACTCCGTTATCTTTGTTATGAGGTAACAGAGTGGAGAGCTGTCAGGGAACCAGACTTTTTTTTTTTTTTTCTTTCCCTGACTAAATAGGGCGGTTTGCATATCTGCAACTTTTCCTATATGTCTGTAAAACATATTCATATTCCAGTCATGTGACGCAGTACTTCCTGCTGTCCGTCAGAAATCGCGCTCAACTGCTGCATTCGTGCGTTTATATTGCATTGTCCGATGATTAACTTGTTTTATTTTGTGTAAGCATACAGTACTGTAGAGTTCGAATAATTTATTAAAGACCGTTGATTTAGTCTCATTTTAAGACTTAAATATAAAACCACAGTGAATACATCGCTGAGTCATATTTTGTTCACAAGTTGTTGTACCTGACATTTACACTTATTCAGCCTCAGGGAGTTAGCAGGAGAGGGCGTTGATTCCATTCCATCATTCGGCAGGACATATGTCAAACATTTCTCATCACATCCAAATATTGACTAGTGTACAAGATGGCTGACTCAGGGGCAGACAGATCGAATCTTGAGTTTCAAGACAGTTTTGACGCATCAACCTCGACTGGTATGTTAAAGTTTTACTCAGTATGCATTAAAAATGGTTGCACATAAATAAGTAAAGGGATATCTCTTGCTTCAAACACAAATGGACCATTTCACAGCGGTTGTATCAGTACATGGATAATTGAGACAGACCTGTAACACTATAGGAAGTATAATCACATAGCTGCCATGTACCCACAGTTGCAAAGACTTCACATGGCGACAAAATTAATACATTAGCGACAAGTCTGAAATGTTCGCAATAATCTTGCACTATATATACTGAACACAGGTGTGCATCACATATGAAAATAAGAGTACCTGTAATGACATTTCCACAGATTTAGAGTCTCTCTCTCTCTCTCTCTCTCTCTCTCTCTCTCTCTCATATATATATATATATATATATATATATATATATATATATATATATATATATATATATATATATATATATATGGGTGAGCCCCTTGTACTAATTTGCATAGTTAGGATCAGGAATTTGAATAACCTGTTTCATCTGTATAGGTTAGGTAATTTAAAGAGATACTAGATGCATGTTCAAGAACATTTGAATTAGAATATTGTAACCATATGTATTGTATTTTTATCAAGTTTGTGAACAGTAGCAATGTTTATTTGAAGTCATATTTTAATACATATACATATATATAATGATCATTTCATTTGTCAGCATAGTGTTCAAGTGTCATTGATTTTGTAAGCTGATTTAGGTTACCTATAAGCAAAGCCCAACAAAAATAAGTTTCAGAACAGTATTACTTTGTGAAGCACTCCAGCATAGCAATGAACACTAATGATACTTGCATTACCTTCAAACCCCTTTGAACCCTATTGAATTTATATTCAAATTGTAGCTCTTGCAATGTTTTGAGGCAATACTATGAAAGGGCAAGTTTTGGGCATGTGGAATTTGGAGTCTGGGCTTGTGGAATTTCAATTAGGGCTTGTGAGTTTATTTAAGTTATCAGCCCAGGGTCTGCATATAAATAAATTCTTTGAACACTGAGTATAGCAGTTTATAGTTATGTCTAGCACTGAGGCATCATGCCACGGACATTTAGAACCCTGTCAAACCAAGTTGCATTAATCTAACACCAGGCCGACCAGTCCTAACACTATCCTTGGCACATTGAGTGCCAAGGAAGGCAGCTGCTAGTACATGTACCATTTTAATAAATTTTTAGCGTGACCAGGTCAGTTTCAAACTTGCAACCTCCCATCTCTGATGTCGACACTTTAAACACTGAGGCCATCAGAACAGTCAACTAAGTAAAGCTGCACCGATTAATCATCCATACTCATAATTGGGCCGATTATTAGAACAATCGGTATAGGCAGAAATAATCGGTGCCGATATAATTCTTTTTACAAAATAACAAATTTCCAAAATATAAATTCAATCATAACAGTCATCTTGACATAGCTTTGAATTTTAAATCAGAGTTAAATACAGTCCTACCCGTTTATATTGACATCAATTATATCAACAAGCCGCCTATGTCGAGAGAAAAAAGTCCCAGTCCCTTGGTCTACTATTACTACCAAATTGTCATGCTAATGTCAACGTTGACATTAAAGATAAACGTACATGTCAACAGAAGCCCTTGGTCCCAGCTTGAACAAATCCTTTGTTTTCTAATCATTTATGTCGACAAGCTGACAGTTCCAATACATACTTTGTTTAATAATTAGTTGATCTTGCCGCCAGGCTCTAATGTCGTGGTCAGATAAAAACAAAAAAACAACCACCCTAGACTTTTGTTTGGGCCTATAAAGCTGGCATCTCGTTGCAACTTAAACGAAGTGAAATCTTATCAATTCTAGCATTTTCCAAAGAATGCACAGAGGTATAGCTAGGATTTTAAAACAAGGAGTTCAAGAGCACCACCAGTAAACGTTGCAGTCCCCTACCAGAAGCCTATTGGGCATACCTGAAATGGCTATATTTCTATACGAGTAGAAACAGCGGTTGCCATCGAGTTTAATTTTCAAACTTCTTTACATCACTGACATGTAGTCCTTGTTTGTCCATTAGAATGAGAGTGAATTGTCATGTCAAGATAAGGTTTTATTCCAAGAACTAAGTTAGGCATCATACATAGTGTTCCACATGAAATGTCAGTTCTAGCAACTTCTAACACTCTGTTAAATTTCATTACAATATTCGCCAATTAGCTGTTTAACCTTCTTGTTAAAATTTGCAAACAGCATTTTGTATAACTCGCAACATGACTTGATTTTGATGTCACAAGCACTACTTAGATTGCTACACTTGGAAATGAAAACAATAATGAAGGTGAAAGTTCATTTGATGTACTCTTCTTATACATAAGTACATCAGTGGGTCATTCTACCTCTGAAATCAGTCATATTGCACATTTTCTCACCACTCTGCAGCTAGTCAAATCTTTGATCTTGCTGCCTATCCTGTGGGTCATGTTCTTAAGATGTACTCTTATAATGACAACATGTACATCTGTGGGTCTTTCAGCCACAGAATTTTCTGATTATAAACAGCTAAAATAATTAGTTGATCAACACATTTTCCCACTCAACAGGTGGTCGAAGCAGGACTAGCAAGCCCTTAAATTTGCTGTCCAGCAAATTGATGGGTACTGAGAACTCATGTATACTTTATTGTCTGAATCCCAGATGTAAAAAAGTGTCCAAATACGTGGGATTACGCGTTAACTAGACCTTTAAAAGTGATCAGTGATTAAAACAAGTTTATTTTGCTGTGAAAGTTTCGTTTTTAACTTTATTTGCATTTACGATGGCTACCAACAGCAGTGTAAAACGCAAATTAAATTTAAAGTCTCTGGAAACTAAATTTCTGGCTGTTAAGGAAATTGAGAGCTGAACATCTCGCAAAGAGGTCTGTGAAATTTTTTCACTTAAAAAATAACACCTGTTCAGGAAGGATGAAAGCTGCAGAGTCTATAAAGAAAGACTACATTGAAGGTAACTGTGCTCCCCAAAGGAAGAAGCAAAAGATTGCTACATTTGAAGACATGGAGGAAGCCACAAAATGGTTCAATGAACCATTTGCGAAAAAACATAGTGTGGAGAACTTCGCTGCAACAAGTGGTTGGTTCAGTAGCTTTAATGTTCGTCATATCATCCAATACATAAGTATTTTTGGAGAATACATGTACTGTTGACAGCTTTTCATTTCCTTGTGAATTGCATCATCCCCTTGGTAACCTCAATAAGATGGGAAGAGACTGACCAAAATCAAGGCCAATTTGAGTACATGTACATGAAGCATGTAAATAACTATTCAACCATGTGCTAATGCAGACATTAAATATTGTACAGTTATTCAGCTTATACGCGAGTATATACTGTGATAATGAAATAATCTGTCTCATAATCGGTATCGGCAATTTTAATAATCGGCTATACACTGTATCGGCATAATCGGCAAAAAGTGACTTCGGTACAGCTCTACAACTAAGTAACGGGAACTGCAAACCAACAAGTTTTGTACAATTTGACAACATAATTCTCCAAGTTATAAATTATAAATTTTTGAGGAACTTACATTATCGTGAATTAAATCCCAAATAATCCTAAAAGTCACATCTCAAGTAAAGTAAAGTAAAAAGTATAGAGTGTTCCAAATAAATTACAATAGTGTTACAAATAAATTCTAATCTTGAATATACAGATTTGCCATTTGTCTCTAATGGTCTTGATGTATATTGTTGATATAATCCAGAATGTCTTTAAATGAATTCATAGTAGTCTCAAACAGTTTTTTAGTCCAGTCTTTAAACACTTTGTAATTCCAATGAATAATTTGTCTCAAATTATTTCTCAACACAACTAAAAGTAATTCGACAAAGACTGATATTAAAATGAGAGAATATAATTTTGTTGATCACAAATTTTAAATAAAAAAGCTAAGATACTATAATTTGACCCTAATATTGGTCTTTTTTTATATCAGATGTGTTAAACGAGTTCTTTATCTTGAATGTTCTGAGGTTAGAAGAACTAGTAAATGTGTTTAAAAATATTATCCTTAAGTTCAACCTACAATCATGGCCAAAGGTTGGTTGTGTAATAAGTTGGATACAAATGACCTTAGAATCTTCAATCATGAACATAAACACGCAATATTGATGTACATAACATTAAATAAAGTGTCTGCAATGGCATCCTTTTCTTGCAAATTGACTCTGACCCATCCCAAGGAAATCACTGTCAGCAGATAGAACTGTCTTTACAACATATTGTAAATTACAATCAGAGGCTGTTCTAAAATTTAAACGTGGGATTCATGTTTATTTTAAACAAAATGCACAGAAAAATCAACTGGATGCATGTAAATTGTGCATTATTATTTCAAACCCTACCTTAATAGTTAATTAATACCTTCCATTTTTTGTTTCTAAAAATGATAACAAATATCCTAAGAAAATTTAAGTTGTAAAGTAGACTTATCTGTCAAGACAGGTCATTTTCTAATAAGTAGGCATTTGAAGGGTTTTGATCTCTCTACCTCGCTGTCCCCATCTCTTATGCTTTTGCCAGTAATATATTTATTATTTATTATTGCTGAATTTGATTATTTGAATAGTAAATATATTTTATAACTTGATTCCTTGAGGCCAATCATATGTCACTCTGACAGGAGGTGTTTTTTTAAAGAGTGATAGTTTTTAAAAATAGCATAGAATTTAAATTACAGTCTCATTAATTAATATTTGATAAATTTGTATTGGCCTGCATAGAATATGTTCAAATTGGAAAATTAGTCTAAAGTGTTTGAAACCAACATTCTTAAAGGATACAAAGTAAGTTTTGTTGAATTTTATATTTATGCACAAAATTATTGTCACAAATCAGTTTTGGAAAATAAATCCATCACACTGATGATGAGTTTGGATTTCATAAATTTTGCTTTTCTCTACAAATTCTTGGAAATTTAAATCATTTTGTTGTACGATAAAACAACTGACTGAGAAAATATAGAGCTATCTCTCAGGCAGCATATAATGTAATGTAATTTTATTCTTAATAATTTGTTATAATCTTATAGTTAATAACATCTTGGTTTTAATTCAGTAGCTGAAGGGAAAACAAATTCTTGCTCAGATTTATATCTAAATAAAATTATATCTTTAATAATATCTGAAACAAATAATAATTTTCTAATATTAAAAAAGTATCTCAGCGCAAAACAAAACTACAGCTGCCACTAACCCTACATCAGAAAACCAAATATTCAATGGTCAGTACCTTCAAGTAGATGAATTTGCTATGCATGTTTTAATTGTTGAATAAGTTGAATGTAAAAAGTGTAACTTAAGTACGGTGAGTAAGATTACACTTTTGCTTACACCCAGAAAAAGACTGGTAATAGAGAGCTTGTTGATATAAAAGTTAAAAAGTGTTAACCCTGAAGCTGCATATACACTGTTGATATAAGACTGGGTTACTTTCATTGGGATGCCAATTCCAGGGCATGCTATTTATCAGAGAGCACCAGAAAACAAAGCATACTTACTCAAATTATGCAAGTACATGTACATGCACTCCTAAAAGTCTTCACATGATTCATAGCCTTGCAAAGGAAAATATATATTAAAACTTAACACAATAATAAAATAAAATACACAAACTTAAACCTGTTAAGTTGTTAACATATAATAGTAAATAACTAAAAAAAATTGACTTGCAAAGGAATATATATTATTAAACCTATTAACACATAATAGTAAATAGCTATAACAATAAAAATTATTCTTCTCTAATCCATAATTTTTATACAAAATCTTATTTGGCCACTACAGTAGCATATGTGACACATGTCGGACATGTATTTAATGGATAATAAACATATTCATAATATTTAGAATTAATTGTGACAAATTCTACTGTTTTGTACAAAATATAATACTTTTGAAAATTATTTTGTCAAGAAAAAGAAAAATATTAGATTCATAACAGTATTGATGGGGAATTTATGTACATTCTTTACTCATGGGAACTATCAAAGTACCAGAACAATGAAAACTTAATCATGGTATATATTAATGGGGGAAAAAATACTGGGGTAAACCAGTAATGCTGTTTACCTCGACTTTGTATGCTTATTACTTGAAATCCCACCAAGATAGCAACATATCTAAAAAAGATCAGTCCTATTTCAGTATTTGCATTTTCTGCTTATATGCCTTTGCAGGTACTACACCTACTGAGGAAAGTAGATCTGACTTTCAGGATCCAGAATTGGAGTTTGATGAAGGGGGTGTTGACTTAGCACCTGATGAAGGTGAGGTTGTTACTAAATATCACAGAGGCCTTTCATTTAAATTGCAACTTTTTGTTGATTATCTTACACTCATTAATAAGTAATGTAATAATTTTTGAATGCCTTTGTCACAATTTACCAGGCTTAAGATTGTTGGTAAATTTTCTGGGTAGATTCTTAATTTTTTAAAAGTATTCACCAAACCACACTTTGGCTTTTTATGTGCCTTAAAAATGTTTCTGTTTAGAATTTTCTGTTCCAGATCTTGCTGTCATTAAAGCTTGGTCTTTACCCGTTAAGATGAATAACTATTGGTGATTCCTTTAGCTATTAGGTCATAGACTGAAAGAGCTTATTGGTTGCTTTTAAATCTTCGTCTATTAGCACAAGTTTATTAATGCATCTCCTCCTAAACTACTTGTACTTGAAGGATTGCCATGAAACATTATACACACATCAATCCCTTGCTATATTTGGTGTTTAATGAAAGTGCATTGCTAATCTTATTATCACTCTTCTTCAGATTGGACAATTGTATTGACACGGATTTTTTAAATTAATTTAAAAGACATCTTATGATGTCTTGTTGGTCCTAAATAAAAATGGTTTGTGCTTAGACAACCACCATAATGACCATCTTAAAAATCTTATTACTAATTACTCTTCAATTCAATGATTCTTTCAATATGAGGTTTTCACTGAAAGACTTTAAAATTTTTGGTTTATTGCAATGGAACATTGTATAGCAAATTATTCTAAAGGGTTGATCATATCAACATTGTGCATTACCAGAAGACATTATTTTATGTATTGCTGGTCCTAAATTAAAAAGCTGCTGATCTGATGTCCAATATGGCCACTGTGGTGACTGAATAAAAAAACTTATTATCCATACAATTAATTGGAAATTTATTTGTGACATCGAGATTTCAACAGAATTCATCTCATGTTGTTCAGTTGGTCCCAAATGAAATCATACAAATTGCTCCTCACTATGTCCACCATGGATTCCACTTTTAAAATATTAATCCTAACTGAAAATGTTGTAAATCATATGCCCAATATGGCTTCCACAATGGCCATCTTGATGTCATTACCCTCCTGAATGGATTGTCATACTGAGTTGGAGCATTCACAACAAGCCTTCTAATGACATTGCTTGAATATCTGAAAATTCATTTCACCCAATAGAGCATTCATCCCTCATCAAATAACGTTTCTATACTTGTCTTCCACATTATCTCTTTTTCTTTATAAATTAATGACTACTTTATTAATAGTTCAATGGAGTATTTCTGGAAAGCTATATACTCTGTAAATATAGTCCATGATATCATTTCTGCAATCTCATAAGTATGTTACTCACTGTCAGAAGTAACTATAGCAAACATCTGGCAATTAGACAAGCCTCCAAAAATTAAATTGCATTAATTAATTGTTCTTTTTGAAATGAATTGCCATATGAACATTTGATTGTCTTTGTTTTAAATGATGACATCTGATCACAACTTAAGTCTGTCAACATTGCAAAGATTTAGCAATTATGCATTGGAACAAACATTACAAAATACTTACATGCAGAACATAGTTGCCAGATAACATGTCGTTCTTGTTACAGTATATAGAATTTATAGGACATTAGGGATATACAGACTTATCTTAAAATAAATGTCTACCATCTTTTATATATCCAGGGTCTATTTTAAGAATATGTAACTGCAAGATCCACACTTATTTCTCAAAAAAATCACTCGAGAAATCTACAAGCTCTCTGTAGCCTTTTGACAAATTGAGTCCTGGAGTGTTAAGTTGCCACATATTAGATGTCCTGTATTGAGTTTATTGCCAATCCATCCAGATGAGAAAGTAGCAAATCTATTAGATAGTGTATCTTTACAACCATAGGTAAAGAAATATATTATAAATATAAAATAAAGTATGAAATTTCATTGGTTAGGGACTAATTTTTTAGGCTTAATGAAGAACAGTTGTATAGTATTTACGGCTCACAGCTAGCATGTGAAGGTCCAGTTTGGACTCAAAGTACTTACAGAGAGGTCTGTATTTGTCAGAAATCATGCAGTGGCGGTTGAACTCAAAAGATAATTGACATCTTGCATGTCGTAATAGTACTCGAGAGTAATTTTGCATTTACCAGCAAATATTTGTTTTGACTTAGTTGCACTTGTCTTTATGGTCAGTATTTAACAGAAAATTGTCAGAAATTCTCAACCCGCTGTGCATGTAATATATAATGCATTTTAGTTGATTAAGTAAACAATAATTTTAAATATGTTACTTATATTTGGACCTGGAAGTTTTGCATACAGTTTGAATATGACCAGAAATAGCTGAGTTGCCAGTTTCATTAGTGAGAATAGTGAATAACAGTTTTCTTGTACATGTATTTATAAATGTTGAAGTGTGCTTTATTTGTGCATATTTTCTACTCTTTCATGCAGCAGAGTTAGAAGCAGAATTAGAAGGTAAATGTCATTTATGTTAACAGTAAAGTCTTCATCATCCAAACTATGATAATGGGAACTAACAGCATGTCCATTAATTAGGGCCCAAAATCCGAGATTGGAGCACCCTACTGTCCTTACCTCTGTCAGTCCTTTCATACTTTTTGTAATTATCATAGATTTGCAACCCATACACATGATTTGATGCCCATTGGTCAGTGAAATACCTATTACATGTACAGTCAAACCTGTCATTCATAATGATCACCTGTGTTTACCATTCACCTGTTTACATTAGCCATTCTAATGTCTCCTGCAAAATTTCCCTTATAAATGTCCAGTATGTAACGGTCAACTGCCCTCCATGGTCAGCATTCAAGTGTTTCTTAATGAAACACTGGATTATCCCCCATCCTGAAGCAATCACAGACACTCATGCACAGGGATTGCTTAGTCTTTTGTTTCATGATAAAGTTTTGATAAAGGAATATTTTATATCTCCCATTTCCAAACATTCTTATCTCATGTGAATGCATCATGAGTTGATAGTGTAATTCAAAGGTGTCCTTATGCCAAATTTGAAATTGAGGAAGTTTTTATCATGAGGATAAAGTGTCAAGCTATTTGGTCACTGGATGGTGTGAAAGTATTTCTATTATCACAAGAGAAATGGAAAGCTACTTTTGTACCAGTCTGACAAGTATAGTATTATTTAAAAATTGTCAATAACAGCAGGTAAAGACCTATTCATCAGAGATCTTTCCCATAAGCTGACTGTCTTTTTGATCTTCTCGAGTTAGGCAACTGGCTAAACCAGATACTGTTTCTGAAACATGAACAAAGTGATGATTTAATATATCGGATGAATTATAATGAGCAAGGAACAATTGTTTCAAAAATGTGGAACATAAATTTGAGAGAGAACATCATATACACAGAATTTATGGTTTTGTTTTATTGTCCAAATAAACAAGTAGTTTAGTATATTACTACAGCTACCAGTACCACTATTACTACTACTAATCATAATACTGATAATATGAGGATGGTATTGGATCAAAAACTGATTTTCAGATGTGAAATTGCATACTTGGTTCACTTATGTACAATGGACAGTTTTGCCTTTTTACATATGTATCTACTGGTGACGGGCTTGACTGTGTGTGCCTTGAAAGGGTTTGTCATTTCAGGTCCAGTTTTGAAGGTGTGGTTGCCCTATTTTGATCAGTTTTTAAATCTCTACAGCAGCAGGTCCTTGTAACTATCATAGCATGGAAACCATTCAACATTCAGCATATCCTACTACAGCTGGGTGTATACATTGACTGAGATATAGATGTGCCTTTCATGCATTTTGGCATGTTTATGACCACATACTGGCTGTCCTCTTAACTTTGTTTTCCACAGTTTAACTTGAGTACCCAATTTCAACTAGTATTGGCATGCAGCTCTTCTTGGTGAGGACTTTATAAAGATTTTCAATTTTCTGCAACATCATATTTGGGTTTTCTGTTGCCCTGATTGTGTTCCTGACTTAGGTTTGTGCATTAATTATGACTTAACAAGGTTGTTGGCTTTGATTCATATTTGGCAAGCAGCTTTATACCCGATGAAATATTAATTAACTTTGATTTCTTGCATTCTGTCACATCATTATTCCATCCTAATTGTATGTACATTATTCCATCCTAATTGTATGTACTCCTACATCCAAATTTGGCATGCACCTTTCTATTGATGAGTCCAATTGAGTTTCATTTCCAATGTTCAACAACATCCATTAGAAGAATATCAAATATTATTTGGGGGAAAGGTATGGAGGAAAATACCAGTAATTCATTTAAGCAAATCCTAGCCTTCTGTTCTAAACATTTTAACTCCATTTCAGATTCATAATAAAAAAACTCATTGAGTTTATAAAGCACTTCTCATAAATAAATTATGTTCCTTTTTTCCAGTAATTGCCTGACAAGTTTAGTTGATTGAGACTCTACTAAAACATATATGCTGTTAGGGCATGGGAGTCTTTTCCTTTGACAGTTTGCATGGAGTATTTTCTATGATAAAAGATTTTAAATCCTATCTTGCTACCAAGGCGCCATTACCCTTTTTTATCTTTAGGGCTGGGTATTTTTGTCTCATTTTGAATATAATATGTATCACAATGCATTACTTTTGATATGCTCTCTATATATATATATATATATATATATATATATATATATATATATATATATATATTGAATGCTGTTCAAGCAAGTTTACCTGTAACTTCAGAATTATGTCCAATCGTTTCAGTCACATCCTGGACCTTCAAATGGTTTATGCACACACACACCTCATTTTATTAGAATACTCATCCAAATGACTATCAATGATTAGCCCCTGATGTAAAGTCTTCTCAAACCATATGTCTTGTTAACTCATTAACTCAGCTTTTTCAAAACTATGCATCAAGGTGACTATCATTGATTTTCACTGGACCTCAGGATCATCAGACTTTTTATCCTGTTGACTTTTAACAAGTAGTCCAGGACATCTGATTTCACAGACTATGCATCCTGTTAACTCTTAGTAACAAGTCCAGCACATCTGTTTCGTCACACAATGCATCATGTGGACTCCCAATAACTTGTCCTGACCCTTGTGTACCCAGGTGACTTATTGTAAAATTTTGACATCTTAAGACCTTTTCTCAAACTATGCATCCAGTTAACTCTCAGCAACTATTCCAGGACCTCAGTGTTTTCAAACTATGCATCCCATATATTCTCAGTAACTAGTCCAGGAACTCCATGTTTGCAGACTATGCATCCCATATATTCTCAGTAACTAGTCCAGGACCTCAATGTTTGCAGACTATGCATCCCATATATTCTCAGTAACTAGTCCAGGAACTCCATGTTTGCTGACTATGCATCCCATATATTCTCAGTAACTAGTCCAGGAACGCCATGTTTGCAGACTATGCATCCCATATGTTCTCAGTAACTAGTCCAGGAACTCCATGTTTGCAGACTATGCATCCCATATATTCTCAGTAACTAGTCCAGGACCTCAATGTTCACAGACTATGCATCCCATATATTCTCAGTAACTAGTCCAGGACCTCAATGTTTGCAGACTATGCATCCCATATATTCTCAGTAACTAGTCCAGGAACTCCATGTTTGCAGACTATGCATCCCATATGTTCTCAGTAACTAGTCCAGGAACGCCATGTTTGCAGACTATGCATCCCATATGTTCTCAGTAACTAGTCCAGGAACTCAATGTTTGCAGACTATGCATCCTGTGTACTCAATAACTAGTCCTGGCCCTTATGTTTTCACAGACTATGCACTCTAAATATATTTATCCCAGAAACTTCAATTTGTAAAGGCTGTGAATACTTTTAATGTATAACTTTCCCAATACATTAAAATAAGCATGTCCTGGTTAGAGTGAAATATAATGACAAGAACAGAAGAAATAAATTTTTTAATTTAAGTAAAATATGTTTTTTCTATACTGTTTATTCATTGCTTAAATAAAATGATTCATATTCAGCAATGGATTTGCTCATTTGTCATCCGTATCCTGTTATTCTATAAAAACCATCAAGTTCTGGAGACAAGGGCCCAGGATTTCCATTGCCAAGATCTACATAATCTCGTGAAATGGTTGGGATATTTTGCCTTACTTAAGCTATATTACTCTGAAATGTTTCATTTACAAAGGATGTGTAAGCATACATGTATCATATGTTGTACAGTAAGATTTTTATCTACTTCCTGCAATGTGTGAATGATACCAATTGACCATCATATAAAGATACCATTACTACATGTAGATACAGAAAACTATTTGTATGACTTCTTTTCCAAAACCACTGCATATAATTTGTCAAGTCTTGATAAAAGCATCCTGGCATTAAGACCTGTTAAATTAATACAAATCTGTTATTGGATATGGCCACCTTTACTTACTACACCAAAAAAGAGACCTATTTAATGATTTATATAATGTCTTTAACTGAACTTGACAACATTTGACACAAAACATTGCATAAGTACATTCCAATAAGCACAAATGATGCCAATCCACTGCTACAAAAAGTAGTAGAAGCATTTAACTCTAATTGTATAACGTAATTATTTAACAGATTTTTAAAAACTTTGATATAATCATCATGGAATGGATACCTTTCATGTGCCATTGAATGTAGATGAAGACAAACTAGACAAACATAACATACACAGTCAACAGTATTTGAAGAAATTTCAGCAGAAAACATCTACTGCTTGAAATGTCTGCCTGCCTCTCTTGGATTTAGTATTAACAAATTTCAGACTTGTAAGTGGCATCAGACCCACTTGAGTCTCTTGTTTTAATCTTTTGCTATTGCAATTCTTTATCTTTCCATTTTTAAAAATCAGCTTTTACTCAGCACTATATTGTTATTAGTATGCTTACATGTTTTTAAAACGTGTATATATATATGCTATACTTTCTTAAATAATATATAATTAATTACTGTATTGTTTGGACTGTATATTGTATATACCTTATCCTTAGTTCATTCAACATTGACTAAAATCTGTTGCTGCATAATGATTGTAGATCACAGTCAACATTGTAATTCATTATTCTCTCACTATTAGGCACCAAAATTTAACATGGTTACATAAAGTAAATTTGAATTATCCTGGATTGCATTTGATTCATTAATATTACTGTTATAGGAATTTATGAATTACCTCAATTTAAAGTGGCATCACCTCTAAGACAAGCCACTGATATGGCTCATTGTAATGGTGAGGGAATCCTGAAATTAAAATTTGAAACAAACAATCTTGGACCATGATCTGCTTTCAAATTATGCAGGAACAGGTTTAGGTGTAGTCTTTTAGCAGTTGTAAATCTGTATTATGCAGAATATTAGAATACAGTAAAAGTATGTACATGTATACATTATTTACTGCATGTTATACATAGATGGCATTACACCATTTTATGACTGACAGTTTATCATAGATGACTGGTAATGTTTAATGTGAGTAGTACACAGTGATTTGATACACAATAGTGTACATGTAGTTATGTTAATGTAAGAAAATACATATGTGTTGGCTAACATGTGGATGTATATTATTTGCGACATACATTAATTAGCATTTTAACACAAGTTTTCCAATATCTTAAATATCTCCATCTAAATGTTTTTTTTAGATTTTATTATACCGTTTTTATGTGTTTTATCAATAATGGCTTTGACCTTTATATCTAATTGGGACTTTTTCAGCTAAATGCATCATGAGAAGAAGTCATGAGATGTTTGACCATATTCCCATCAATTATCATATTAATTTAAAATGGACAGATTAGCATTTAAGATTGTTTATGTACTGTCAGTAACACTTATTTATAAAATCTAGTTATAACTGTCTTTGAATCTTAAGGTTGTACTAATGTGCATAATTGCCAATTAAGCTATTTGCATCAAATGGATCATAATTGCTAATTAAGTTTCATGTAGAAATGGATATATGAATGGAAGGTGCTGAGAACTTCAAAACATCATTTTCCATTGCTTGTAGTTCATGTATAATTGATCTGGGCTTTCCTTATCAGCTGGGAGCCAAGTGATTTACCAGGCTACTTTTACTTTACATCTGGGTACTTAAAAAAACAAAAACCTGCTTTGGGGGGGATGGGGGGGTCCCCCACACCCCAGGCCTACTTTGGCAACTTACCCTCTAACTTTAAATCAAATGGAAGGCCCTGCCTGATGTACACCTAATGGCAGATTCTATTCTATAATTGAAAATTTAGAGGGAAGTTCTCAAAATTTTCTTAATATAAGAGGGGTTCAGCTGGCAGAGCTTGAAAATATGTGTTCTTCATGCATTTAGCATGCTTTTGAGAAATTAGTGTGAATACAACAATCAAACGTCCTAAAATAGACTCTTATTATGCATTGTCAGTTGTGAGTTAGTGTGGTTCAAAGTTAGGTGTAGATAATATATAAGCAGGTATGATACAATTGCCCTCCTTGAGAGATCCAGAGACCTTTAACCAAAAGAGCTGCCATCTTTGATCAGAGGACAGTAATACAAATGCAGTTATAATACAGCAGTCCCCATTTAGAGGGGCCCTGATCAGAGAACAGTAATACACAAGCAGTAAAGATTTAGTTATCTGTATCCAGGGAGATTCTGCTTATAGAACAGGAATATACAAGTAGTAAAGATTTAGTTTCTGTGTCCATGGAGGTTCTGCTCAGAGAACAGGAATATACAAGTTAAAACAGTGTTACCCATCTAGCGAGTCCCTTATCAAATGGTAGTAATGGCTGAACAATTATTGTACAACTGTCCCCTGCTAGAGAAGTCCAGAGGGCTAATCCCTGACCAGAAGACACCTTGTTTAGCAAAATATTTTTAACATTTTTCCCAAATAAGGCCATTTCTTTTTACAAGGACAGCTTTTCAGTGCATAAGAGGTGACCTTATGGGGGGGGGGGTCATGTATACTTGTGTCACCTTGTAGCACCTACATATAGCACAGGTTAAGAATAAGAGACGATCAATAAGCTATTGGTTTATACTTTTATTTATTTCTTACACTTGTTTAACATCTGTGTCCATATTGATTTCAGGCCAGTCTAATAAAAATGTTGCATCTCGCAGGCTGCAGCCTCTGTAATTGTCCTAGTATCATTTAACGAGAACTTGTATGACTTGTTTAAATCCATGCCAAACGACGGTGTGGTTTTAAGAAAAAATTATTTTCCTTGTTATGCCCGAATGGGGTTTTCTAACAATTTGGGAAAGGAATACAATTGCCTGAGGAGATGAGATGTCATTTGGATGATCTTATGGCATCATGTCTTGTGTAAAAATGAACAAGTTTCATAGTCTGATTTTAAAGGACCTTCTTCATCAATGTTTTTCCTAATGATCTTTAATCATATCCAATCAAACTTTCAATGGAAAATTCTTATCGTAAACAATGGCAAATTGTATGTATTAGTGAATTTTGAAATTGGGAGAAAATTGTTATATTTTAGCTTTAACTTAGATATCTGAACAGAAGTTAACACATATGGTGGAGATCCTAGAGACTTAAAAGAGTGTCTGGTTGAATAAGACTATCATTGTCCATAACCAATATGGAAGAGATCTTACAGAGCTAAAAGGAAGTCTGGTTGAATAAGACTATCATTGTCCAGAACCTTTAGGGAGATCTTACAGAGTTAAAAGAGTGCCTGGTTGGATAAGACTATCATTGTCCAGAAGCCACGATGCCTCTTTTCAAAATGCTTAAGTTTTTATGACAATGATGAATCAGAGACATTTCCAAAACTCGTGGCTTTCAAAAAGTTATTACTTTTGGATTGGCAAAGATCAAGCTATCACAGATTGTTTTGCATTTTTTAATAAAAGATGCGTATGAGTGTTGTGGATTTTTTTTTCCCTAAATATAAATGTATGTAGTTTCAAGTAGGGATGTTAATATCGTTTTTTTCCTAAAACCGATTATCGTTTGTAGAAATCCGATTTTAAACCGATTATCGGTTTTTGTCCTGCATTGAAAATTACAAGAAATATATTCTTATAATGCAAGTTAGTGAATGCCTCTTGCGAATAAAAGATATTCATTACATGCCATAACGTACAGAAGCGCATCGTCTGACAGCATGGAGGACGATATTGTGGCTCCATCAAATCACGGAAGGAATTGGATTCAGCAATCGAAATTGGTAGCATGTTTTCAGCGACAAACTACAGCAGCAGTAACTTTTTCTTGATGACTATCAGGACAGTTTCTTTGTGTTCCAGTTGTTAATCGCGGCTGAACATTTGAAGGAGCCGCAATTCCGGGATGTTTGCTACACAAATGTGCATGCAATCCAGTAGTAGTACCACCGCTCCAACTTATTTGTTGTGAACATAGTTTACAGCGAGCCATGCTTGATGAAATTTTTTCAAAGTTTTCCCATACATCAGATTTATTTATACGACCAGCCATATTTGTAAACTTGAAAGACACAACCAGCAGAGACCAGTCCTCAACAACAGAGACTGTAGCTATTAACAGTCTATTGTTGTCAATTTCGGACATCAAAGAACTTAGCGACCGGTCGGTCGACTAACTATTTACATCCTTCAACAATAAATGTATTCATTTACAAACACGCTGTATGGAGCGCTCACAAATTTTAAACAAACACACCTTATCTGCTGGCCATATTGTATTAAAATGTAAACACTAAACAAATGCATGAATGAATTTTTTTCTAGCATTTTTAAAATTTTCTCTACAAAAATGGTAAAAAATATTGAATTTGATTATCGTTTTGTAAAAACAAAAACCGATAATCGGATTTCCGATTTTCGTTTAACAACCCTAGTTTCAAGCAAGAAGCAGTATTTGTAATAGTATGATTGAAATCGCTAAATGATAGCTTCAGATATACCAAGTTTCTTGTACATCTATCAGTTTCAGTACCAGTCATCAAACTACAAAGCTGCCTTTGTTCATGTTTGTTGCCATTGGTGTCTAGTACCGGTACATCCTCTGGGAATGCAATACAAAACTGCTTACAGAAGCCATTTCTTGCAAATGAGGAAACTCGCAGCAGAAATTGTGTGGACCATACACACTGATAAAACACTACAGCTTCAATTCTAACACTGGAATTGGACTATTGTTTGCAAGGACGTTTCCAGATAGTAACATAGCAAGAACTTTTGCCTGTAATGAAACCAAACAAGATACCATGCCACATTATTCTTGCACCTATGGCTGCAATGTTTTTATTCTGCTCATGTACCTTTTGATGATTTTATTTATTTTTTGTGCTGGTAGGAGGATTTTTAAAATTGCCTTGATGCCATTAAGAAACATCAAATTGGCTATAAATATTGTGCCTTGCTGCCGCTGTGAACCATGTAAATAATTTGATAAGATACGACATGACGACAAGGGAAACGCATGAATATTGTTAAGAAATACAGATGAATAATGCAGGTATACATGTGTTTTCAATGTGATTCCATTACAAATCTATTTATTACCATAACCTCTAATTGCTTTTTATGTTACTCTGAAAATTTAGACAGCTGTTTATAAAAGTACATGTAGCAACAGTCAGTAGACATTGTTT
Organism: Unio pictorum; assembly: GCA_030141615.1. NCBI lineage: Eukaryota > Metazoa > Mollusca > Bivalvia > Unionida > Unionidae > Unio > Unio pictorum. Next base: position 4,707,099 of record JARLTB010000126.1, read on the forward strand.
CATATGATTATATTTTGACAGAACTGTCCAAAAACAGTTCAGAAGTCAGTGCTCCATTTCGTGGAGGTTCCATTACACCAGATGGTCTGATAGATGAGGACTTTGAGCAAGAGATTGGAGCACGTCCAGTAAGTTTAACTACACATTACTAAAATCATGAGTTTATCGGGTATGTTCTTCTGCACAGTACTTGAAAACAAGTGCCAACAGTTTGGTTCATCTTTACTGTACTTAAATATGTATGCAGTTCGTTAATAAGATATGAGTATCACCAGTTTTTCTGCTTAGATGTTCTCAAATATGAGTACCATCAGTCAGTTCATCTTTAACATTCTCAAGCATCACTAGCAGTTTCTTCTTCACAGTACATGTACTAGTACTCGATTATAAGTTCCATCATTAGATTTATCTGCACAGTATTCATGTACAAGTTCCATCATTAGGTTTATCTGCACAGTACTCGTGTAAAAGTTCAATCATTAGGTTTATCTGTACAGTACTCATGTACAAGTAACATCATTATATTTATCTGCACAGTACTTATGTACAAGTTCCATCGGTAGGTATATTTGCACAGCACTTAAATGTAAGTTCCATAATTAGATTTATCTGCACATTACTTTTATGTGGATTCATCATTAGGTTTCACTACACAGTACTCAAATAAGTTCCATCATTAGATTTATCTGCACAGTACTTATGTACAAGTTCCATCAGTAGGTATATATGCACAGCACTCAAATATAAGTTCCATAATTAGATTTATCTGCACAGTACTTTTATGTGGATTCATCATTAGGTTTCACTACACAGTACTCAAATAAGTTCCATCATTATATTTATCTGCACAGTACTTATGTACAAGTTCCATCAGTAGGTATATATGCACAGCACTTAAATGTAAGTTCCATAATTAGATTTATCTGCACATTACTTGTATGTGGATTCATCATTAGGTTTCACTACACAGTACTCAAATAAGTTCCATTATTAGGGTCCCCTACTGGTCTAAGTTGCTTCCCTTTACAGATCACTTACAGCTCACCTCTGTCAATATGGGTTTCAGTTTTACCAGTAGCTTCCCATGGATCAGTGGTTTTTCTGTGTTCTTCCTCCACCAGATACACTGACTGCCATGTATAGCCTATCATTTCTGGATAATGACATTAAGCCAACAAAAATGTTTCCTACAGCTATACCTTATAACCAACCCATGTTTTGGCTTTCCCAGCATTTATCTCCTATACCCTACCTGTTTCTTGCTTTCCTGACAGTTATTTTTGAAATATACCGTTAAATTTATTAAACTCAATAGGCAATTACTTCTAAGCATGGCATTAATTGATTACCTGCTCTATCTAAATATATAGCATTTCTCTTGTCGAAAACAAACTAGAACTAACTGAAAACTCTAAATAAAAGTAGTTAGGATCCAATCCATATAATTTTTAAAACTTTTCTATATTTTTTCTCATTAAAATGGCCAGAAGTTTTCTATTCAACAGATAAATTATACAGAAATCTTAATGTTTTCCATTTTTAAGAGTCTTAAAGGGAGAAAAACGTACTTAAACATCTTGTCATAACACTAATTTTCTTCAATAAAATAGCAAGTATAACCTTGGCTGCAATAAATGTAAAATAATAATTGTATTTCTTCACATATTTTGTATACTTAATTGGTGATATATGGGAATTGATAAAATAAATGATCATGACACCCTGCAAAAAGGAAGACTCCTCAGCTTAGCACACAGGTGACAAGGGCCCATTTTCTTGGAAAGCTGGAGAAAATACTTAACAGCTGTATAATCAGTGTCACCTACTTCTCATTCATTTTACTACTTTTTGCATCAAAACACATATCCATGAGCAAATATGAAATTCAACTGTGATATTCTGACCATAACCACATCAAAATGACAGGGTTTAGTTTGGAAGTTTGCCTGTTGAAGCTACATGTATTAGCCCATCATGATTTTCAAAATGGGCCACCAAAATTTTAGCATGGGTCATTATATTTTCTTCCCAGCTATGGTAGTGGATGTTTGAGGATAATACTCCAAAGTGATCTGTCTTAAAATATTAATTTTTGTACTGTAAAGGTAGAATACATTTTATGTATTATTTTGTATACATATTATAAATGAATCTTTACTGCTGAAGATATTGTTAATGACAGAGCAATGAATTACAATTTGTTACCTGTTCCAAAATTAATTTGTCACTGATAGATTTCAGATATAGAAATATTTGTAAATGTGTGCTATTTGCCTTGCTTGTTAGTAATAAGTACTTAAAACTGTTGGGTATAGTCACATCTAACTAGTAATTCACTTATTCTGGAAGACTTACTTTCACTCACTCTGGACAGCTATAGATTTTTTTTCTGACAGAAATCAGAACTGAACTGCCTTCATGTCAACCACTGTGATTGTACTGATATGATTAGCACAGGTTGCATCTCTTTGTGTTTTGATTGTAGAGAAAATACATCGAGTCAAAGAATTGCTTATACAGAGAGTGCATTGTATGTATTTCTTCCTAAGGCTGTGACTGACCCTGCAGATTTGACATAGATTGGTTCATAAGCATTGTCAGAGATCTCTTGATTGCCACTTTTACATATTCAAGCCTGTTATTAATAATCTTGCTGCCTTCAGGCCAAAAAAACAAAACAAATCAGCTGTCAGAAATTATCTTATCATTGGTTTTGATTACCCGTCTTTCATATATATCAAGTACACTTAGCACATACAAGTTGGTGAAAAATATCTTGCAACCAGATTGTCCAAACTGGGCAACTCATATTTGCCCATTTGATACATTTCAGTGACATACTATTTCAATAAACATATCAGTGTTATCTGGATCTAATTATGGCTAACTGAACAGTTCAGAAAAAAGGTTATATGTGGTGCATTTAAATACTTTGTGTGTGTCACATGCAATTTTACCACCCTGCACAGCAGCATTTTTCTACAGGTAACTATTTTATTGCATAAAGGGAACAGAAACGTGCTATAGAATAAACACTGAATTAATGCAGGAATTTTAGCCACATTTATATAATCCTATTCATTTGAAATATGTCTGACTAATATAGTAGTCTGCAAAGTATGCTGTAATGTACATATATACACTGCCCCACCCCCTTTTTCAATCACCATGGAATCCTCCATTAAATGGTGTTTCAAGACAGTTTGTTTCATTCAACAGGTAATAACACTATTTGTAATACAATTAAAACAATCAATTGAGAATGGGTCTGTTTAGACAGGGTTCTCATTGCAAATTGTCTTTCAAGACAAGATTTTACTTCATCAGATAATGCAGAACAAATATAATCATGTAAAGAAAATATTGTTATCACATGTGAAAAATAATGTAATCATCTGTAAAAAAAAATAATGTAATCACATGTAAAAAATATAATCAACTGTAAAAAAAAACATTTGGAAAGCTTTGATTTCTTATTCTGATTATACTACAGATGGTCACCCATGGAAATGACACCCAAAAAGGTTTCTAAAATAAAATAAGTTACATTCAAATGACACTTGTGCCTAACTTTGTGTACAGGTGGCTGCTTTATATAGGTTTGACTGTATAGTATATTATAGAGAATTTCATACTAACTTTAAGTTGCCCATGTTACTTAATTTTGAAATACCAGAGCAGTGATTTATTTCCATATGAATGGATATATTTCCTCCTGTAAAGTTTTTTGACATTGTTGAAAATATCCCAACAGATGTTGAGAGTTTGTGATATTAGTAATATCAAAGACCAAAGAACCCATCTTTCTCACAATATTGAACATCAAGATCAGTGTATGAAAACTAATCATTAACTGGAGATGTAACAGGAAGCCATTTTTGTTGGAGATGTACCACGATGCTATTTTTGATAGAGATGTAACAGGTTGCTATTTTTGGTGGAGATGTTAACAGGATGCCATTTTTGGTAGAGATGTAACAGGATGCTAATTTTGGTTGAGATGTTAAAGGATGCCATTTTTGGTAGAGATGTAACAGGATGCTGTTTTTGGTTGAGATGTTAAAGGATGCCATTTTTGGTGGAGATGTAACAGGTTGCTAATTATTATTTTTCGCCAAAAAATTTGAAACACATTGGATGACTTGTTAAATGAATCATAATCTACCTGAAATATTTAAGTTGACACATTTTTAAATCTTGCTTTGCAGTTTTGTATAATTAAAATGTCCTTGCCTTTAGTACAACAGTTGTAGCAGTATGGTGTGTAGTCTACATGGATAATTAATGGATAGAGCAAACAGACATTTAGGCTACATATTTAATTATTACCTTTCACTTCAAAAATCCCACTTTTTGACTCTTATATATCAAATTAATGGACTTCAGAAGATACATCCAGATATCATAATTTGCATCTTCTGTGTTTAAATAAGCCTTTAATTTCTCAATGATGATTTATGTAGAAGTTGATTTGTTAACATATAAATAATTACTGCATCTCTGATCACACTCATACTCACTTTTGACCTCTGCAGGAAAGTAAGAATGTGAAATAAATATGCTTTTGGTCTAAAGACATGGCATTGGCTATAAAAAATTATTGTCAAAATCTTTACTTCCTTTAAAACTATAAGTTACTGTTGCATGGTGTAGCCACTTTATCTGCTACCAGATCTCTAATGTCATTTCCACTTTCAACATCTAAAGTGTATGCTAAGAACTGTAAATATACCGTTTAATTAATTTACATCAACACACATACTTGTTTTTTTATACTACACAGGATAGAGCTCAACCTGAGAAACAAAGGATATGTCCATTGAGCCATTTAGAGCAAATGTGCTGCAAAGATTCTACCAGCATGTTTTATACAATTGAAGCACCATTATTTATTGAAATATGGAATCTAATCAATGTGAATATGTAATAAACTTGAAATTGGAAAATGTCAAATTATCCCTACAGCACATCCATGGAAGGGTTATCTCTTTAATATTGACTGCAAATGACCTAAGCAGTTTTAAGTTTTGTTGATTATTTTAGGAAATAGTCATTTATTACAGACAAAACATGGTCTTTTGGACATTGAATTCTGTACCATAAATTTACATACAACTTTGTGTCAGGTAATACATTTTCTGCTTTTGTAACTGATATTTGCTGTTTCTGATTGAAGGATGAAGAGGAAGATGTAGAGAGTGAATACCAAGACATTTCCAGGCTTGGTATCATAGAATATGTTGGTAAGTGGTTCTGTCATACTTTGCATCATTGAATATATTTGTAAGTGGTTCTGTCATATTTAAAATCTTAACCTGAGCATCCTTTTCTAGGGTTCAAGAATAAATGGTTTTCAAAAGTAGATGATTAACAGAGGGTTCATTGTTGTTTCCAGATGACATGGTTTGGGCTGATTTTGCTTGTTCCTCTTACTGCAATTCCTCATTCGAAATAGATAATTCAAATTCACTTACTTTGCACTATATCGCTATAGTCATAGGGACATGCTGTTAAACTTTAACATACAGACCTGCACTGTATCACCATGGTTATAGGGACATGCTGTTAAACCCTTTTACATACAGACCTTGCACTATATCACCATGGTTATAGGGACATTCTGTTAAACCCTTTACATACAGACCTTGCACTATATCACCATGGTTATAGGGACATGCTGTTAAACCCTTTACATACAGACCTTGCACTATGTCGACATGATGTTAAAGCAAGAGATATCAAGATGTTTGGAATTTTCTTCTGGGTACCATTTAATCATAACAATCAGTTACCTGGATACCCAATCAAAGGGAAATTGTGTTAAATATAAAAGTTGAACAGCTTTGTTGTAGGTTCCGACATGCCAACCCCCAAGAGAGGTATAATCATAATTTATTTCTAATATTAGGGTGAAAAAAGCGTAACCTGAGCACAAAGAGAGCAATCTCTATATTACATGCCATAATTACAGAAAACTATGAAAAACATATTTATTGTATTTAAAATACATTTTTGTTGCTACTTACCTGGATCTGCAGTTAAAATTTTGGTAACAAATCGGCTGAATCCTTGTGGATTAGTAGTTAATACAAGAGTTATGTCATAAAAGAAATGGATACATTATCTATACACAAGTCTACAGTAACTTTCATGAATAGTTGTAAAGTCCACAAATGAAGACTGTAGTGGTTTTCTCGACCTGACATGGTTCGTCCCTTAACGACGGTCCAGTGTACCGTGTTTAAGTTTTAAAGAATCTCTCTCCACTCACATTTTTCAGTCACATAACTTCAACAGTCACATTCAAACAGCTTGTTTTTTATGATATCTGGCACAATTTATTTTCTGGTCTGCTTTGTAATTAGTATCAAAATAGAATGAATCTGTAACAAGTGGTTTCACAGTCAAGAATACTGTCTCTTTTCTTGGAACTGTTTTAAGTAAAATTAATTTTAAAAATTACCATATTTACACATGTGGTTAATTTTTATTATATTTTTTTCAGTATTTTTAAATAACAAAGTTTTCCCTTATATTTAAATATTTCAGTGAAACATTTCATTCTGTATAGTTGTCATTTTCATTCATCTTCTCCTAACTAAAAGAAGTGCATGTTACAGTTACCAAGTTTTTGTGTCACCTTTACCATTACAAATACATCTGCCTTGGGTTTCCTGCTAGTAGGAAAGAAGAAAAAAAAAAGAAAAAGAGTCCAGTAAACAAACATGTGAACAGTGGCCCTGACTTGAACAGCTAATACTTGCTCCAGGTCAAAAAACTCTAGGCAAATATGGCATTCGTTGAATGGATATTTATAGTGTGCTTTCATTTATTTAAATTGTAGTACTTATTTAAATTTTATTTCAATGAATATTTCTTAATCAGTACTTACTATTGCTGTCAATGAAAGTTACTGACCTAGTTAAGGTCATCATAATCTCAAAACAAGCACGTGTAAATGGTAAGAAAAATGTCACACGAACCATGGATAGGCGCGAAGTTAGGAGTCTAGCTGTAAATATCAGTATTGATTCTGTTTGTTTTCATCCAGAATCAGCTTAATTATACGAACATCAACACAAACTGCCCAGATTATATTTAGACACATTCAGGGCATCTATAGTGAATCTAGTCTTAAGCATTTCAATGTGTAAAGTCAAATAAAGGTCCTGTTGCTGATTGAACATTTAATGTTACTCAGCAGCTAAGTACAGAAACAAGCAAGATCAATGAGAATGGTACATCATTGGAAATATAATGGACTGATTAGTTGTCTGTGAGAATAATATGTACTTTATAATGTTAAATTAGCTGTACGTTTATAGACCAGTACTGATTTCATTAGCATACTTGTAGTAAAGGGAGTACTACTTACTGTACAGCGTCACTTATTTAGCACTCATATTTTTATCAGCAAACAACAAATACTGAAAACAGCTTCCACATCTTAAATTTTATTTGATATATAGGTAGATAGGGGATGGTTTGATAGATGGGTGAATTGGTTGATTAAGCTGATTGATTGACTGATGACCTAAATTATACTGTTGATATATATTTGTCACCACTTTACCCTTCATTTACACTTACAGGAGATGATGTGATTGGCAGAAAGGTCATAGTATTCTCATCCTGCAAACTGCCACCTAAGGCTGAGTTGGACCACATGAGACTTCTGGAGTGAGTGAAACATTTTGAGGAAGAGTAGACTCCACTGACATTATAACTGTCATGTTTTATTTTGGACATGCAGTTTTATATTTGTATTTTCAGTTGATGATGTAAGAATTTTATTAATGAAATGAGAATGGTTTTTGGAATGCATCTTGAAAGTCATGTACAGTTTTACAGGGAGGACATTATAAATGGCAATACATGGTGTAATGTACAGTCTTACATGGAGGACATTATACAGTGGCAAAGCATGTTGTAATGTTATAATTACACAGGGTTTAAAAGTAATGTACAGTTTTACAGAGAGGACATTATACAGTGGCAAAGCATGTTGTAATGTTATTATTACACAGGGTTTAAAAGTAATGTACAGTTTTACAGAGAGGACATTATAGAGTGGCAAAGCATGTTGTAATGTTATAATTACACATAGATTTAAAGATGTTTTCAGTACAGTATCATCTCATCTTATATCAACTTCATTTACTCATGAATGCTTAATATTCTCAACTTTGATATACAACATTGAAAATATGTAGCCTATGTAATTATTACAGTGTTTGTCTTTAGTGTAACACTCATGCCATGTATGCAGTGTTGGTGATTTAGATGAGGAGTTTTTCTTCAGCAATTTGAACTCTGTGTCGTTAAATTATCCAGGTAATTCAAAACGTCTGTTTGATATTCATGTACGCCATTATCCAGGTACACAAACTTAATTCAGAACTTCTGATATCAACATGCGCAAAGAGTATTATTCTTTTGATATCAGTGGAATAAAAGTGGAATAGTTATGAATTCAGTCATAAATTTACGATACAAGTCCATATTAGGAAGATATTTGTTTACACTTTTTAATTCCTGATAATAATCCCTGCTCACTATATTTTAATAAATGGGGTATTTTACTCCATACATGGAAATAAAGCATATAGCATATTTGGTATACACTGCAAAAAGACACGAATTTTAATTATCATGACATTTAGAATGTGTCCGATGGCTTAGTGACGTAATGACCAAAACATTCATCATTCCCTTTCAAATATGCCAGGTGGCTTTATGACCAGGACATTATCCATTCCCTTAGGAATGTGTCAGATGGCTTAGTGACCAAGTCATTTATTATTCCCTTTAGAATTTGTCTGATGGTTTTGTGACAAGACTATATTTGGGTGCCATAAGTTGTATGATTCTACTTTGAGCCTGGGTGCTGTTGGTTTTATGATTCTATTTTGAGCAAGTGTTCTCAATGTGATCAAGGTTTATGCACACAAGATCTGGAACTTGTCTCAGTATCATAGTTTATAAGGATAAAATGTGACAAAAAATAAATTGAATTTGATGACATCCTTGGACTGAATGCTTTGAATTGACTTTGTGTTGCATAATTAAAAATCCATTTGAAAGAGTCTGTGTTTTCAGTCTAATTATTTGTGTGCATTATGTGTCTCTGCTGCTTGTCTTTAATTATCATTTTAAATCATTAGTTTCTATTTTTATGTTCATAATGAGAAATAACAGTGGCAAGTGAGATTTAGTGTACATATAGATTTCAGTATGAGAAACTACTGTAAGTCACTGGTTTAGCATATGTGAGAAACTACCATTGTAACTCCCTGATTTAGTGTTTACATGGACTTACTTGTGAGATAGTACTGTTGTGTTTGACATAGTGTTCATATAGGCTATTGTGTAAACAAAAACTACAATTGTAAATCTCTTATTTAGTATTTACGTGGACTTGCGTGTGAGATAGTTCAGTTGTAAGTCGATTTTTTGGGTTTACATGGACTTAGTTGTGAGACAGTACAGTTATAAGTCATCATTTAATGTTCATGTAGACTACTGTGTAAAAAATTACAGCTACAGTTATAAGTCTTAGTTTTTGTATGGACTACAATGTTAGAAGGCACAACTGCAAGTCTGTTTTAATGTTTACTACAATCGTAAATCTGATTTAGTGTTCATATGGTCTACAGTGTGAAAAGCTAAAGTTGCAAGTCTCTATTTTAGAGTTCATATGAACTCAGTGGAAAAGCTGAAGTTGTTTGCTGAAAGCAGAAAAAATATTCCATTATGTGATCTCTCTCTCTCTCTCTCTCTCACATGTTATTATTGTGAAGATCTGTTTGTTGCAACACTGTGGCCTGTAAAACTTGACTCCGCCATAATTGTCTTGAATTAAGTCATCTGTTTTGCAATTGAATGGGGATGTAATAGCTCATTTAACCTTTAAACAACCTTCTATGTTTCAATTTCAGATATATGAAACAAACCCTTGACCAGTATGTGGAAAATGACTATGTAATTGTGTATTTTCACCATGGCCTGACCAGCAAGAACAAGCCTAAACTCTCCTGGCTGATACAAGTCTACAGGGAGCTGGACAGAAAGTAAGTTGTCTTGTTCCTTATCCTAGCTGACAGACAAACAGAAATAGGACAGCAAAGTGAGTAGGCTGGTACCTTTTCTTTAATCTATGTCAGCAGAGATACAGATGAGGATTATTGGACATTATTTTGTGTGGCAAATACTACTTATTGTCAATGGAGATATGTGTGTTATTCTGTCAAAGGGGATATGTTATTCTGTGTGGCAAATACTACTTATTGTCCATGGGGATATGTATGTTATTCTGTGTGGCATATAATGCTTATTGTCAAAGGGGATATGTTATTGTGTGTGGCAAATACTACTTATTGTCCATGGGGATATGTGTTTTTGAGCAATGTCCATATGACTTCAGTTTCATAGTGGGAATAATGAGTATATGATTGTCAGAAGAGGAGTGTAAGTGTCTTGCTGGCGTGTACACATGGGTGAGGCCAGATAGGTCTGTTGGACTGAATTCCATCATTGAAATGTAGCACAGAGAACAAATTTTGTGTTTCAATTTGATCTGACATCATATATGGACTCCATGGTATCCATCTTGAAAACCTTGCTATCCCTATTCTTCCTACATTGGCTGTCAAATCAGCATTTGGTTTTAACTAGAAGACATAAAGTCTAATTGATCCTAAATAAAAATGGTGCCAATCTAACAGTTTAGGCTACCTACATAGGCTACTTAGAAATGAAAATAATTATATCAGTAATTTGTTATAGTGATGGGAGTCCAATTGTCAAATAGAGCAAGATATCAACCCTGAAATTTACCATGGGGACGTAGCAGGATGTTTCTTGCACCAACCTTCATCATACTTATCAGGGTCAGCGTCTTACATTGAAGTACTGTGAGTCCAGTTGTTGTCATGTTAGTCTTTGAACTTCCTTCCTCCAAATTCCTATATCCCTTTACTTGTAGTTTGAAATTCATTTGTAATGAGCCACAATGAAAGTGCTGTACAACATAGCCTCTATTTTCTTCTTGGCTGATTTTGAGTTTCACAGCTCTTTATCATAAATCTAATCAGAGAAATAATTATTTATCTTCAGAACAACTACAAAAGATTTATTTGATTCAGTCAAATTAATTTATTTGATTTTCTATTTTAAAAAATAGTTGTTTTTTTTTTTACATGCCTACCAGGCGAGTGAATGCAATAAAATCTGCAAGAGATGCCATAAAACCTACTAAATTGTAAAACTGGGATGGGTTGCCACTGGATTGGGTGGATGTCCACTAGGCTTACGGGACAACCACCAAACATAATGGGCATGCATTTTTTATAGTGGATATTTAAACCCTTGTCCCTGTGTCCACATCACCGTATATGTTTTATTTTGTATATTTTCAGATACAAGAAAAATCTGAAAGCATTGTATCTGGTACATCCTACAAACTTCATCAAAATCCTTTGGAACATCTTCAAACCTTTTATAAGGTATGTCAGGCATTGTTTACACCTCTGTTGCAATGCAGTAAGAAAACCTTGGCATGATATTAAAACAGGATACAAATTTCATAGTTTTGAGTTCATTTGGAAACAAGTTGTGTTTTTTTATTGAGCTTAAAAATGTCTATAATTTAATAGTAATGTATTAATAGCCCAGTGTTTAGTATGCATGAATTAGCATATACATGATATGAATTCATTTATTTTCGTATGTATCTATTTGTATGCTTTTGTGGGAAACTTTTTTTTTTGTCAATACATGCATTGGTGGATTTGGGACATGATCCTATTGTTTCCAGAAAGAATCAGTTTTCAAAATCATAATTTGTAGCATTGTTGCCACATGAATATTGTGTTTCCTGCCATGGGCCATATGAACAAGCAAATGTATAATTTATTTAACATTTAGTGGTGATTTATATAGAAATCCATGTACATAAGGAGATGCAACTCTTGCTTTCACTCGTCTTGAATACGTGTATATACATAATACTTTATTTATAATTCTGTCTGGTATGTGGAAATTACACTTTCATCAATACATAACAGTGTTTCGACAACTATTTTGTGTTTAAAAAGAAATTTATTATTGTATGAATTAATTCATACTGTCAGTCTTGATTAGTATTAATTAATTCATACTGTCAGTCTTGATTAGTATTAATTAATTCATACTGTCAGTCTTGATTAGTATTAATTAATTCATACTGTCAGTCTTAATTAGTATTAATTAATTCATACTGTCAGTCTTGATTAGTATGAACATGTTCAATTATTGTAAGATAGAGCAAAGTATAGATATACTGTGAACACACAGCACACTTTTGGACCAAAACTGGGCAAGGTGACCATTATAATGAGGTTTGGCAGTACAGTGAGGTTCGACAGAATGGTTATAATTAAACTAAGATGCATAACTTGGTCACAAAGCATCCAATTTAAGTAAGTTTCACTGCATAGACAATTTGTAAACAAGGTATGATGCAACCCGTACCGTTATACATTTTTTGGTGAGGTTTCGGTCATTTTTAGTTTTGGGACTTTGTAAGAAATGATCATTAGCGAAGTAGTCTTTAACTTATTTTGCAGTTGCACATTGTTGTTTATATATTGTACTATAAGTAGTACTGAGATCAAGAGAGGTCAGTTACTGTATTTTCATTGTAATAAATCCCTTGGTAAATAAAAAGATGTACGTACGTTATTATGAGAACACAGCATCCTTACCTGTAATAACAATAGGAGGGCTTATAATGTACCCCATTGTTGAAGGCAATGTCAGCAGAGATGGCATTGTAGACATATGTGAAATATAGACCATATAAGTAGATATTTGAACTTTGAAAGATGATTCATGTATCAGCATGACAAGTAGCATACCACCATATTTTGACAAGTTTGCCGACTTACTTTTCATGCTTCATTGATTGTCTATAATTTGTGTTTAGGTCATTTTTCGGAACACAGTTGTATGAATATGAAACTCGATTTTTGTATACATCCTAGGATGTACTAAACTACATACAGTATGTAGATCATTGTGACTTACTTATTTTTCATTGACTGTGTACACTTGTTTACAGTTTGTTCAGTTTTGCTTGTGCAGTCATGACATAGATTTATGCATGCATCCTGAGAAGTAATACATCACTTTTCAAAAAGTGGTTACTTGTGACCTACTTGTTACACTTCACTGATAAAGTGCAACCCCGCTATAACGTGAATTCGGATATAATGTGGTTGTGGTGTGACTCCTGAAATTTCGTATATTCATTTGCACATGAAAAAATATTTTTGGGTTCAAAGTTTATTATCATTATGGGAAGAGATCGCATATGAATTCGAATTTAATATGATCGTAGCGTGGTCCCTGCAATTTTGATTACATGTATGTGTAATTTTCTTTTTTTTAAGTACGAGAAATAGTGTGTAAATTTGTTATCATTTTGGGGAAGAGTTCTAATATGAATTCAAATATAATATGATCATGGTGTAGCTTCTGAAATTTAACAATTTCACCAGGTTCATGAAGTGTTATGCCAAAGTAAACATCGGAAATGTTATTTGTTACTGATCCATGAGTAAAGCCAGTAAGTCGTCTTTGTGATTGTCTTCAATTAATTCTGTATACAATCTTTGCACAAACAACAATCGTCATGTTTTTTTCTTTCTCACTGCATATATATACACAACCAAGCAGAAAGTACGAAAAATAAAGTGCAAAATGTTTATTCTAGGATCGCGTAGGGCTTCACCAATGTCGCAAACTATGATTTTAATTTCCTTATACCATCTGGCGACTTTTGTATTGGCAACATTGTTGGCTGTTTAAACTTGTATATACAACCATAGGTTTGAAGTGGAGAAATTCAGAGGCCCCATGAAAGGTAACCGCAAACTTTATATAAAATGCACTGAAATTTATCTTTTGTTACATAAACAATTTCTTTGTCTATACTGACAAACCATCTTAACAGTGTATTGTTACATCATAATTTGCTTATGCATGAGTACTGTATGTTTTGAGATATCTGCTTTCTTTCTTGTTGACATTTCTGGTAGCAGAGATCAACCGGACGAAGCATTGTCTCGTAATCAATCTTTGTCAGATTTTTGGCAGCACGCAAGTATTTAATATATTTACTTAGACTGATATTTGTATTGGATGGTAGGTAAAATTCCTCTTCTTTCCATCCAGAATTAAATCCTTCAGAACATCTACATTTTTATTTTAAATAATCCTTGTCATCAGACCAGAGCACATGCATCTCTATCATATGTCGACCCTTTGTTAAATATCTGACGCATGAGTGCAAGGTAGCATCACTCCCCTACCACAGATGTAAACAACAAAAAACACAAAAACATCTTGTAGTCTATTCAGTAGACAGGAGGAACTGTAACAATCAACCAAACGATGGTCACTTCATTTTTTAAAATGCACCCAGATAAAATAGTTTGCTGAAATTTCAAAGGAAACAGATTACCTTTGAAGCACCGATTGTTATGAAAACGTACTCAGCAAATGGGGAAAAAAAATGTTGTCTCAATCATGCAATAATATTATTTGATGTTGCTGCCACAATAAGAAATGGGCATTTGTTTGGTTCTCCAACGCTATCCTTTAGCAGTGACTTCAATAACGCATGCACCCGTCATCAAAGAAAGCCGACTACAATCTTTCAATAAAAACAAAGAACTTTTATTCAAAGGAAGTCAGTACCAAACTTAAATAAAAGTGATGGAATCTGATGGATTTTTGTATTTTCTAATGTAACTGGAACAAGTTAAGTGTGCCGTGAAAGTTTCCGTTTTGTTGGGAAAAACATTTATGCTTACAAACACTACCAACGGTGGCTTAAAGCGCGAACTAAGTTTTACCGACTTGGGACATATTCAAAAGTAAATGTGCTTCTTCTTTCGTTACGTGAGTGTGCTGTTTTTCCACTTATTCAGACCAATATGACCTGTGACAAAATTATTGAATATTTTAAAGATGTGCGTGTGTGTGCATATTTTCTAGGGAATCAATTGTATTGTGGATTCAATGTATATGATAAGGTTCTTAGGCGAGTACATGGTGTTGATACTCTATTCATGCTATACATTAGACATGTATATATAAACAGCATTCAACTATATGTACCAGTTTGTGGTTCTCTAAATAAAGTAAACTATTATATATGTCTTCACTAGAGGTGTATTTCTTATTTAATATGCATCAATTTAAGATGGTAACTGTGCCAATAAAGCACGTATTTTACTGAACGCATTTATTACACCCACCCACCCCCGCACAATTTTTCGGCATACATGCATCATTTTCTTCAGCTAACTGATCTGGTTGCTTATAATGCGGTTTGGTCTATAACGCAGTCGGTTTCTTTGGCTCCCATCTACCACGTTATAGCGGGGTCACACTGTATTGTACTATTGTTGCATATAGGTCATTTTCATTATAATAGATATGTGCATGCATTTTGAGGGTAACTAACCACCATACCAAAATTAGATCATTGTGACTTGCTTTTTTTAGGTCCATGAGACCATGTACACAATTTTTACCTAGAAAAATTGGAACACTGTTACTTGCACACCATATCAGGCCTTGAATTTAACACAGATTTCCTGGTAGCCAGACGGACTAGTGTACTGAGAAATTTACTAGCCCTGCCAAACATTTACTAGCCCTGTCCCCAAAACAATGTCACACACTCGTATTGAGATTAACAACAATTTTATTTCATACATAGCATTATCATATAAAATGTAGAAGTACAGAAGTATAAATTCTACTTTAAATCATCAATAAATTCACATTTCTTGTTTATCAAGATAATTTGGATCCAATTACAGAAAGGGATCCAGGTGTCCTTTCTCGTCCTCCACCTGCACTTCTGGTCTCCTGGCCGGTCTCCCTAAAACATTCCACAAATATATTGCTGATAATGGATCATATGTTGGAATGTCATTTGTATGAAACATGATAAAGAGTAGGTCGGACAGAACCCAAGGTTGCAAACAAGATCTCCAGTCACTCTTCACCATTTTCATCTCTGACAAATCCCTTTCAGCATCAGCAGAGTGGGCTGGGATTGTCAGGATGAGGTCAATCAATGCCAGAATATTCTTGCAGTCAGCAGCATATGATTGTACAACTGTGGGCCAAGTCAAAACATAGATATCTTTGTAACTGCAAGATAACAGAATGAATTTTGCTTTTTTTCCGGAGGCTAAACACCTTCTATAAAACGCCACATTTTGCCTGTCTTATAAGGCGGGAATTGTGCCTCGTTTTGAAATATGAGATGTTACAGTATAACTGACGCAAATTATTTGAAGTCAGAAAAGGAATGACACAGTGCCCTTTATATAAAGAGTCCGAGCCAGAAACCCGTTTAAAAACACGTGCCTTTGCCCCACCACCCCTTCCATCAAATGGCTTCTTCCTAATAAAGACTTGACTTCAGCGGATGTTCTGCACGATCAAAGCAGTGGCTAAAGTAAACACTGTTATAAAATATTAACATCAAAAGATAATGTTAGTTTCAACTTGGAGAATGTGTGCTCCCATCAAACGAAGCCAGCTGACTCGGCGCGTTGTATTTAACTCTGACGCGAGCTTGATGTGAATGAAAAAGAAAACAATAATCAAAAGGAACAAAATCATACATACTGACAAAAATACCAAAAATATTCCTGAGATATTTTTCTAAGGTATTTTTGTCACTCTGTATGATTTGTTTCTATAGATGTTTTCCTCCTTCACATCAAGAGCGCATCGAACACTTGTGGTATTTAACAGCTCCAATTACGGTCTCATCATTAATAACATATGTTTGGTAATTGTTCCTAATTAATCGAACCTCAGTGTATTGTTGAAATTAATAATAAGCGTGAACATTTTCAATCTTAGATGCCCATGTGAGATTTTAATTCCCATCAAATGCTTGGATATTTCCACGTGTATTCAATTATTTGTTCAAACGTATTTGGGGAAAAATATAAAAGCTATTCTTATTATCATTGAAAAAGTAGTTGCTTGGAAAATGATGTGTCAGTAATGTTATCATAATAAATTGATCTAATTCTTCTAATTATTTCAATGCAAACGTAAAATATGAGTTACCCGTTTGTGACTCGGAGCAAGCAAAAAAAATACCTTCAAGAAACAAACATGTAAACTAATTTCTTTGAAAAGTTGATGCTATGTTCTTTTGTGTGGTGTAACGTTTTGTAATTTATTACTGTGGTCGCGTGAATAAAGCGTGATACCATTTAATACGCTATCAGATTAAATAGGATCAATTTCCAAACTTCCTTTGTTAATGACGGGACCTAAATTGGCGCTGTTAAGTGAAACGCACATAATCAGATGGCTTCTTGTAATAGAAACACATTTCTGAGGCAGAAATTGACTTCATCTTCACCTGCTAATATTTTATGACTGTGTTTACAATGGTCACTGTGTTGAATATCGGCCGAAGTCACGTCTTTATTAGGGTATTGAGTAAACAAACTCTGACTGTTGATAACCAAAAACTTGCTAGCCTGTCGGACTATTAACATTATGAAAGTTACTAGCCCGACGGGAAATCTACTAGCCTGGGGCTAGCGGACTACCACTAATTTCGAGCCCTGCATATCTAGAGTTCTACAAATAAATAAAAGTATCCGTTTTATCAAGTGACGCTGTGTGAAAGAAAAATTTTGATTGGCACAATAAGACATGACAGGTCATGTAGGGTCACATTGGCTAGAAAATGTTTTAATTGCTGTTTAAGGTTAAGCAGGTTTATGCAGCCATGTTCATGAGAAGCCAGGAAATTGCAGCACAGGCAGCTATGGGTGATATAGGAGTATAGCAGACTGCTGTCCATGGTTTGCAATAATGCCAAAAATATACTACACCACCATACCCAAAGTAGGTCCCTTTAACCTAGTTTTTCAATACCCATGAGATCCTATATTTTTTATGGTTAGGCATGTTGGACCACAATAGCCTGTATTGCGATCAAAACAGATATTAATGTCCACCCTAAGGAGTAACATGCCATAATATTGAATGTATATTAATAAACGTAAACACTGGCTTCTATTTATAACATGCAGCATTTCAGCAGCATATTAGTAAGTGTTGACTTCTTTCCATATATGACCTCTGTGCAATATTTCTTTACTTATATTTGCTAAATTGGTTGAATTTTTTGTTAGTGTTCTCCAGATCTAAATGTAGAACACTTCCATGTATGACATGGGCAGCTTTAAAAAAATCAATCCTATCAAACCGACTTCAATCCCTTTTCTTGTTTTGTTTTCATGTGTTTTCCCTGTGTACAGGAGGTAGGTTCATGTTTTTCTCTCCTTTTGGTGTCAGCTTTTCTTTGCCTTTATCACTCTCACATCATACAGGTATTGAAGATATTGCATACCTTTTGCAAATGAAGGCATAGTTCTTTAGAGATTGCATATACATTATTCTTGCTTACATAATATTCAGTATAGCAAAAACATAAACATATATGCACGTAGAGAACTTTATTTGTTTGATACTCCTTATATTCAGAATAGATATCAGCTGATATAAATTAAATTGTAATGTAGCAAAGATGCTTATTCAAATCACACTATTGGAACCTGTGTGTCTGTCATTTTTCTTCTTCTTTTTTTTCCCCTCTTGATTGCCTTTTCAAACAAAAAAATGGAGGACATGCTATACTCATTTCTGTATGTCTGTCCATATGTCCATTCGTCACAGTTTCTACTCCAACTTTAATGTCATTTGTAATTTGGGAATTTAATTTAGAATACTTAACATACCTTCATTTGAAGGTGAGATGCATACCAGATCAAATGTCCTAGCCTCATGGTCAAGGTCACAGCAAAGTATTTTTTTTCCATCACCATTTCCCATCTGTTATATAACTTTCAAAGATTAATGGATGAAATTTGGTATAGTTATAAATCATCACTAGCATTAGATTGGTTATACGGTTTTGGGGGTTAAGGTGGCAGCTCAATATTTTGTTTTCACATCTTTTACACTTCTTTAGAGCTGTTTGAGATTATAGGATGAAACTTGGTATGCTTATACAGGTCACATTGCAGTATTTTAACTTTCAGTTACATTTGTCTTCTGCTTTTGAACTTAAAATCGCTTCCAAATAATAATGGATAAATCTTTGTATATTGTCGCAAAGATATGTTTTGCATTGCATGCTTGAGGTTTCATCCTCAAGATCAGTGATAGATGTCAAAATATTTTACAATTTCTTTAGGTTTCTGCATGATATCATGAATGTTGTTTGAGGTATAGGTATGAACTATCAGCCTTCTCACTTGCTACCAGGAATCAGCTCTGAAATTTTCCACTTTTACAAATTTTGACATTGTCACCATCAACTGTGTAAATACTAGCATTTTTTTGTTATGCTGTTTGCTGTGACATAGCCATGTACCATTTAAGTTACTTTAAAATGTGAATAGAAAGCTGAAACATGTTACACATTATTGTTACATGAAATTCTATTAGGTTCACCAGTAACTATTCAGAAAAGACCACACTCCTACACCGTTGAGATTAAGTATATCACAGTTACAGTAAGATGTATACAAGGGACCATTGTATCTTAGACTCGTGTCTGTGTTTAACTTTTTTTGTTAACTCATTTGAGTAATAAACTGCAAACTCAAAACAGTATGCCTTGAAGCTGGAATTCATGAAAATTTCACCAGCTCAGGATAATTTAAGCACATTTACTTAGTACAGACTTGTTTTAAGCAGTTACAATTTTGTATTTGTTCATTACATATGCATTCATCCATCCATTCATTTGTTACAAGTCAATGCTCTTAAAATAATAGAAAAGAGTGAAAGACAACATGCTTTGTAAAAAGTTTAATGAGTAATTTATTTCTCTAGAAAACAAAGTGAAAATAAGAAAAAACTTAAAGTATTATGAAATAAATCCCAAATTAATTCAAGAATTACAGACAAAAGTCTTAAAATGTTAAGTCTTGAATAAAACTCAGTACAAGACCAGAATAAATCCAAAAATTGATGTGGCTGTTATATCTCCTAGTGTGTTGATGTGCCAACAGTCTTTGTTGAATCACATTAATATAATTCCAGGTTTGAATTCATTATAAATTCCAGTAAATGTCTTTATCCAAGACTTTTATCAGAGCACTTTGTATTTCCAAAGAAAATAATCACTTGAAGTTAATAATTTGAAAAAAGATTCTGTCCCAAAACTACTGGTCACAACATATAATATACAACTTGAAAGTGCTAGATGTTAAAGCACAAATGATAAAATCTTCTCAATTACAATATATATAGTTCTTTACTTGACCTCAGGTCACAATTTGCATTTTCTATATTAAAAAAACATTACCTAATGGAAAATCACCTTCCAGAATGATCCTGATGTTTACAGAACAATAACCGCTCTGGTGGCCTAGTGGTTAGAGCATCATCCTCAGAAGCAGGAAGTCATGGGTTTGAACCCCTGCCGAATCATACCAAAGACTTAAAAAAAATGGTACTAGCAGCTGCTTCGCTAGGTGCTCAGCATTAAGAGGCTTGTGCTAGGACTAGCAAGCCTGGTGTCAGGATAAAGTGACTGGGTGGGACATCATGCTACATGTCTGCAGCATGATGCCCAAGTGCTAGACATCACTATAAACTGCCACACTGCATGCATCATAGTGATATGACTGGAAAATTGTTAAAGCTAAGTTGATGTTGTTTTGTTTGTTATTTTAGGGTTTAACGCCATTTTTCAGCACACGATAGGCTATACATGGCGGCCAGTATTTTGGTGGAGGAAGAACCCAGGAAAACCCCCGGAAAGAACCACGACCCACAAGAAGCTACTGGCAAGCTTTCATACATAACTACATTAGCCAAATCTTAGACTCGAACCCACACAGACAGAGGTGAGACAGCAGTGATCCGTAACGGAAAGCGCTTTAGACCACTCAGGGCCCCAAACAGTTAAGTTGAAATTCCTAGTCACACACACACAAAACAATAACCTGGATTGTGTATAAGTCACTTAGGAATTTCCAAAACCTAGAACCAAATTAACATATTTACTTGTATTAATAATAGTACAGATTTTAAACCCATATTTATAGAGAATAATTTAGCTATGTATTAGTTCAAGTTGTTTACAATGAATGAAATAAAAAGTCAATTTGGGTCATGCAGAACTCATTTTTGGACAAGGGCTAAGTACTGCATACAATGTTACATGTACAATACAATAGCGTGTAATGAAACAAAACTAAAACTAACAAACAAAGCAAATTAAATATACATAATACATTGAATAAAATCTCTGAAGGAGGCATAGTCCATCTGTATGTATTTAAGTTCAATTTAAATCATTTAATAATCTTGTTCTTCAGTTATTTAATATTGTTAGTTAGGACTTGAAAATAAAACTCGGATTTGAATTCTTGAAACATTACATGAATTTATATTCAACAGTTATCATTTTGTGAATTTTTTGTTTAAATCACGTTGAAACAAAACAAAAAACATTAAAGATGGTAGTTATCTTCAGGTTTTTTGTTTTTTTTCACTTGTGGATTTGAGTGACAGATTAGTGTGGACACCTCAGGGCACAAAAGCATTTTCAGAAGGACATACAAATGGTTCCTAGTGTACAGGTAGAATAATCCTGGATAGAGGTATCGTATATACTTGATTTTAAGTTTTAGTTCGACTTAAAGCTACAGACTTGATCTGTGGTTCTTGCAGATCAGCAGATCTTCCTGTGACATAATGCACATACAAATCTGAAATATGCAATTTGTTTGGAGTAATCAGTAGAACAAACAACATAAACCCAATTCTGCCAGCACATTATGCAATGGCAGATCAGGATCTATGTTTCTTTCAGTTGGACTGAATTTAAAAGCAAGTATATATGGTAATTTTGTTCTTTTCTTTTGAAAAACAATTTGGGTATTTTTACCTTCATATTGTGAAATGAATTTTGGAATCTATGTTGTTGTTAATCTTATAAGTATTCTTTGTTGCCATGGGAAATGTGGGTGGTATGTTGGTTTAAGATGCTTTACTTTTATTGATCAAAGTACCACACCTTTTTACATGTGGATTTACATTTTCGCTTCACCAACATATGTGTGAATGCTTGCCAGTAGCTTCTCTTGGGTCAGTGGTTCCCCATCCACCAGAAACACTGGTCACCATCTGTAACCTATGATACACTGCGTAAGTTTGTTTAACAACCACACAACACAGACATCATGCTGAAGAATCAACATGTTTGCATCCAGTCAACCAATCATAGCAGTGGTTGGAGCTAATTAATATACACAAATATTACATATATTGAGTAATCTTTGAACAATGTCATTGTACAAATTGTAAAAGATCCAAGTAAATTCAGATATGTAAGCAGCATCATTGTATTAAATATAAAACTAGTAAGAGAAAGTAATTTGATATTTGTCAGTAATACTATTGTATCAAATATAAAACTTGTAAAAGATCAAAGTAAATTCAAAGAGCCTATTTTGGGGGCATTGTTCGGGTTTAAAAAAATGGGATCCACTCCTGACCCTGCATTATAATCATGTTTGCTAGTTATCAGGGCACGAGTTATCGAGAGTTTGGCATAAGTATTAAATGAGCAAGAATCTTTTCATTGTACGGTAACTTCAAACTAACATTATCGCTTCATACTTATAGTGTTATAACTGAGAATCATTTGTATTTAGTCTGTACATGTTTAATTTGGTTATTTGTATAATCTTGGATCATACAAATTTCCATAGTACCTTATTGTCTAAACTTTCTTATATTTTTGTCAAGTTTTGTTTTTTAAGTTTATAAATATTTTATTTAGAGGGCAGAAAAAATAACAATATTAAGATGGTTCTGAAGTACAGATATCTGCAAATCCGAAGATTTCAAATTCTCATTGTGAGAAAATCAAGGGAAAAAATTGATTTTTATAACTCGGATGTAAATAAAATTAGGGCATATGAAAAATCAAAGAAGAAAAATATTATCATGATTTGTTGGTCTTTATGGCATGTGCAGAATTTCTTTAAAGACATTTTTGTTGGTATTTGTTGTTGTGGAGTTTATCAGATGTGTACAAAGAATTTAGATTTTGATTGCAATTTTTGTAGTAATTGTATGTATGGTTTTTCTTTTAACTTGTTCTGTACAGTGGGTAAGTTTATTTGTATTTTATTTCAGTGCTTTGCTTCACCTTGTTATTGTACCACAATTTACTTTTTTGTCTCTTTTTTTTATAATTTTTTATGTCTTTTTCAACCTCTGCCCATTAACCATACTGTACCTTTATTTCCATGAACATTGTTTTTGTTGTTCATTTAATGCAGAGATTAAGTGATGAGTAATTGGGAAATGAAGAATTAGAGTGGAGATTTAATGATACAGGCTTGAAATCACTCCAATCCTAAGCTTATTTGTGTCTTTTATTTTTACATGCATTCCATTTCGCAGTCATGATTTTTTATAATGAATCCACAAAATTGAAGGTCTCACTTTTGGTGTGGTAAATTCTTTTTATGTTTATGAGGAAGAGCTCTTTCTTTCAAGGTTTTTTTAAACTTTTTTATTTTGCAAATTTCTTTATCTTATATCACCATTTCTTTTTTTTTTTTTGGAACAGTCATCGGGAATATTGTAATTAATATACTAGACCCATTGTAGTTTGCTTTGAATTCATGATTTTATGGGTACTTACTACTATTTTTATGGATTCCATAGTAGATACAAAACATGAATTTACCAACAAAAACAAATTGGTGTTTTTTTTCCAAGAAAAAATAAGACTCTTCCTATCAATGAAAACTTTAGTTTTTGTAAAATCGTTCAATGAGATCATCACAAAATAAATGAGCTCATGCTGTACAGAATTGAATATGAATAATTACAAACTTGTTCATGCATGTCTTTCAACTCTCTAGGCACATGATTATCTCAGATTTATTTAGTCATATGGATATTAGCTTTTGCAAAAATCAACACTGTACTGAGTAGTTCACATCAACATAATCATTGCATTATAATGTCATCAATATGACATTGCTTGTTACCCAAGTCTATGGGGCTCTTAGTGGCTGATTGGTCTAAAGCACTCACCGTAATGGATCACTGTCATCTCACCTCTATCTGCATGGGTTCGCATCACTGGTTCATCCAATGTGGGTATGTGAGAAAGCTTGCCAGTACATTTTCATGGGTCAGTGGTTCTTTATGTCATTTTCCCGGGTTCTTCCTCCACCATTTACACTGGCCATCATGTATAACTTATCTTGTGCCAAAAAATGGTATTAAACCCTTCAACAACAAGTCTATCACAGCACTATGAACTCAGGGAGAAATTGGACATAAAACAACATGTTTTGCAACTTCCTGCTTTTATAAAAGAATGAAAAAGAAAAAATTCTAATACAACTTAAATAATTCCGATAACAATATTGTTGTGAAAGAAAATGATAATGACATTAACCCATATAGAAGACCTTGTGATTTATGTTATCCTATGAATCAGCTCTTTAGGTTTTCTGTTGCAGACAAGTGGTGCAATATTGATACCAGTGTCCTTCTGAGCAAAAAATGCTCTCATTGACATTTCTTTTTGTATTTATTATGAGGAGCCATTCCATGATTCAACAAATTTCAGGAATTACTCATTCACCTATTACTTTATGGACAATTGATGGTGGCTACTTTTTCCTGTCATGAGAATAGATGAAAAAGTGAATGTGCCAAATAAAAGTTTGTCATTGATCACCTGAAACTTAGTAAAATATTACAGTTTGCCTGACATATGTATTGATATACCTAGCTTTTGGCTAACATGTATGACTAACATGTATGAGCCAAAACTCTGTCTCTTTAAAGTACCACTACACTAATTGAGCCAGGTAACAGTTATTACACCCTTTTGTTGTCACTTAAAAAATTATTTTAATATTTTCTCTTTTTTTTATATAAATATTTCCAGTGTTTTTAAAAAAAGACAAATGTGTAAATAAAAATGAAACCTATGTTTTTTATTGTGTGTTTTGTCCAGGTTAGTGTTTTATATAAGGTAGTCTTGCTGCAAAGAACTTTCTTACATATTGGATTTTGCTCCTTTTTTTAATGTATAAGAAACTTCATTAGTGAATCATTTTAAATTCATAGGTATCAGATTTATTACTTTGAATAGAAAATGCATATTTACATGTACTTCATTGCATGGATTTGTCATTTTTGAATAGAAGAATGAAAATAAAAGATGTGCAAAATATTAAGAGTTGCTGTATGCATCACTATAAAAATAATACTTATTTATTCAAGAAAACTGACTTAATTCCAACTACAGTAATAAGGATGATTTGGTAAATTATTCACTGCTAATACTTTTCATGCTAATAATTGTCGTGAATCCTAAATCAGACAAGATATATATGACTGCTACAGTGACCTAGTGGTTAGAGCATCTACCTTGGATGTAGGAGGTCACAGGTTCGAACCCTGGCTGAGTCATACCAAAGATTTATAAGAATGATACTAACATTTGCCTCACTTAGCATTCAGCATTAAGAGGTTAGTATTAGGACTAGCCAGCCTGGTGTAAGGATAATGTGACTTTGTGGGACATAATGCTACATGTCTGCAGCATGATGCCGAAGTGCTAGACACCACTATGCTATATACATCACTATACTCTGCCACACCGCAAACATCGTGGTCATTGGTTTTAAAGCAAATTGTATCACAGCACCCATTGTGCCAGACATGTGCCTCGGAATGTATGGCATCATACCACCCCTTTTGCCAGTTACATGTATTTCCAGATTAATGGCATCTTGTTACTTCTTTATGCCAGATGTGCAACCCAAATTAAATGTCAAGCCAAGGATCAGCTTTGTACATTTGTTTGTGAATTTACATTCTTGGTGTTGCTTACTAAAAAGACCCATGAAAACTGGAACCTTGTGAATTTAAAGTAAATCACAGTATAAAGCCATTCACTATTATAAAATCCTGTCTATAATTCATGCACCATGTATTTTTATAGTGTTTAATCTGTCTGACATTGGGTTTAAATGTATGGGCAATCATCAGTTTTCACACAACCATACATTTTTATATTTTATAATGTCAGACATTGGGTTTAAATGTATAGGCCATCATCGGTTTTCACAACCATTTATTTGTATATTGTATAATCTGTCTGATATTGGGTTTAAATGTATGGGCCTTCATCAGTTTTCACACCACCTTTATTTACCATTTATTTTTATATTGTATAATATGTCTGACATTGGATCTAAATGTATGGGCCATCATCAGTTTTCACACCACCATTTAATTTTGCTTGTACATTGTATTAAGTAGATTCTGCATATTTGCCAGACTTGAAATACTAAATGCTTCATGTAATCTGAGCTCTTGTAATCGATTTTTCATTGGGTCAGCCCTGTTTGGTTGTATTGTTAGTAAAAAGTTTAATCATCTAGCTAACTCCAGTAGTAGTTTCAACCATATATTTGCTCCAGCTGTCTCATAAAGATTCCATTGGTCTGCAGATTCTGTAATAACATAAGATTTAAAATTTTAATTTTCTTTCTACTCAATTGGTCTTAAAACCAGATGAGCTTATGGAATGGAATGGTCTGTTGTCCAGCATAACATGCATTGATTAGCAACATTTTTTTTTTTACTGCTGCTCTCTTTAACTACTTCAAGGATTGCCATCAAACTTTATGCATACGTTCATGGTAAATGAAAATGGTAACTACATGTATTCCGAAATCCATTATACCTGCCACAGCAGCCATCTTGAAAATCATAATTTGCAAAGCAAAGCAAAGTTTTCACAAATTACTTTTTGTGATGTCTAATTGGTTCTTAGTGAAAATGGTACTGATCTGATGTCCATTATTACTGCTGTGGCAAACATAGCAGCCAGCCTAAAGATCTCACTACAACTAGTTTTCCTGAATCCAGAAAAGATGGTCAAATCCTGAATCCAGAAAAGTTTGTTATATCCTGAATCCAGAAAAGATGGTCATATCGTGAATCCACAAAAGATGGTCATATCCTGAATCCAGATAAGTTTGTTACATCCTGAATCCAGATAAGATGGTTATATCATGAATCCAGAAAAGATGGTCATATCCTGAATCCAGACAGGTCTGTTATATCCTGAATCCAGAAATGATGGTCATATCAGCATGGGTTTTTTACTAAAAGACTTTATGTCTAGTTGGTCCTAAATGAAAATGGTGCTGGTGTGACATTCGATATGGCCACTATAGCAGCCTTGTTGAAAATCAGCATTGGGGTTTCTTCAGAAGACTTCTTATGATGTCTAGTTGGTCATATATGTAAATCGTGCTGCTTGGACATCTAGTATGGTCACCACAGTGTCCTTTGCTAAATTACCTGAATGGATGATCATGTCAACATGGGTTTACACTGAAAGATATTGTACAGTGTCTGGATGGTTTTTATTGAAAATCGTGTTGGCCTAAGTTACAATATGGCTACCACAGCAGCAATCTTGAAAATCTTGTTACTGATTGGAATGTCTTATCAGCATGGAATTTTACTTCAGTATTTCTATGGTGTCATACAAACTGTAATAAGCTATGGTAATATCCAATCTGGCCACCACAGGGTCAATCTGTAAATAAAGTGAATATATCTTGATATCAACATGGGGTTTCAAAAATGCTTTGATATTATCAGACTATGATATCATGAATGAAAATTGTGCCAATCTGACCTATAATATTGCACAGTACTTCTAAATGTATGACATTATAGTTTGTTTACAGGCAGTGCCATACTTGCACAGTACTTCTGACTAGTTGACAATCAACACCAATTAAAGATTCAATATTTCATACAAATGTCTCTGTATGAAGATTTAATTTGAAGTTCATTTTAAATTATTAACTTAATACAAAAATAAAGTATGTAGTAATAAATGCAGGCTTGTACATCAAACTTATGAAGCTTGGCACCACTGTCTTTTCTTTCCTTTTTTATTCCATTTCTCAATTTGTAAAATGTCAGAACACGTTAGCACTGTTTAGAGCCTTAAATTCTGCTTTTCAGTTAAAGAACCTTTTTTCTTAACATGTACTTGAAGATTCGGTTTATCATGACTACAGCTGCTCATTTTTCCTAGCTACATGAAGTCTTAAAGTTTTCATTCATAAATCTGTGTTTGACTTATTGTTAATTTTGTGTAGCTATGCAGTGTTCTAAAGCTATCATTCATAAAGGTACATGTGTGACTTCAGCTGTTAAATTTGTGAAGCAATTGGACGTCATAAAGTTGCCATTCATAAAGCTCAGTGTATGACTACAGCTGTTCATTTTGCCTAGCTATGCAGTGTCATAAAATCATCATTCAGAAAGTTCTGTATGATATCCTATTTATTCATGGTACTCTACACCACATAATAAGATGATTAAATAGAAGTGTTTCAGGAAATGATGTCTGTTCCATCTTATGATTTTCACACATTCATGTAAATTGTGTTTTACTTGTTTCAGTGTAAAGTTTGGCAAGAAGGTGATGTATGTCAACTACCTTCATGAACTGAAAGAACTTCTTCATTTTGATCAGCTCAAAGTTCCAGCTCCAGTTCTACAGTAAGTTTCACATCATTTACCCCCTCCCCTTTTTTTTTTTTTTGGGATGAGAGACTTGACTCCATTCAATTGTAATGGAAACAAAGGTAATCCATACAACTTTGAAACGTGTTTTCTTATGCGTTTCTCCATTTGTTTTTGTTAAATTTTGGACACAAAGAATGCTTAATATTAGAGGTTGACTTAAAAGTTAAGCTTAAATTTAAAAAATTGGGGTCATTTTAAACAAAATGAGGTTGCAGATATTCTTACCTGTTTTTTCTTTTATTGAAGTTTATCATTGTCACATGCACTCACATTGTGGATTTAACATTTTCTGCATAAATAATTACTTTCCCAGCATTATATGCTTTGAATCGGTCATTGTATAATTAAAATATGGCTTGAGTTTCTGCAGTTGTTCTAAGAAATGTCCACTGGGCACTAAAGTTATTTTAGTTGACATTGAAATTATAGCAAATCCTGCTATAGTCTGTCACAACAGTGGCGGACTCCAAGAGTGAATAATCTAGGACTCTTCATTCTAAAAATCTTTTTTGAGACCACTACTTTGAAAATAATTACATCACTATTGTTGCTAAATCTTTAATCTCTTACACTGTGTATCAGTTATCCGCCATTATCATTTATGACCAAGCAAAACAAAATGAGAAAGACATTTCTATCAAACAATGAAATTGATCTTGGTACAGTGGGACCCCGCTATAACCCGCCCCGTTATAGCATGAATTCGGATATAACATGGTCGTGGCATGGCTCCCAAAATTTCAGGTAATTTATTACAGGTATTTTTCTCAAAGACCAAAAAAAAAATCTTTTAAGTATGAAAAAAAATATGTCAAGAGTTTAATTATCATTCTCATACTCATCTAAAAAGTGCGAAAAAGAACGTGTAGAAAATGTATTATCAAATTTCTTCTAGTTTTGTGCCAAAATAAACGTCGGAAATACGAACCAATTTTGAGCCTACTGAGAACTTTGATCTTTGTTTATTGTTGAAAAATTACAGCTCATAAGTGTCAATATTATAATTGCTGATTCCTGAGTAATGAAGCCATCGTGTCTACTTTGTGTTTGTCTTGAATGCATTCTGAATACAATTGTTGCTCTAATAATTTCCGATATATGTTCTCTTAATTTCATACACAACTAAGCAACAGCCAATGCAGTGGTTGATAAAAGATTCTCACCAGAATATATAAATCAATTAATTTAAGTACATTGTTTATCATCAGAGTGAACTGCCGAGCTAAACTTGTTCAAGTCAGGGGGAAACGATTTATACAGCATCAAAGAAACAAAAGCCGCCAACATGTGTGCGTGGCTTGGCAGTGTTATTTTATGCAATCTGTTGACTAGTAAATTCGAATTCTACAACTGAGAACTATAAT
Source organism: Unio pictorum (assembly GCA_030141615.1). Classification (NCBI taxonomy): domain Eukaryota; kingdom Metazoa; phylum Mollusca; class Bivalvia; order Unionida; family Unionidae; genus Unio; species Unio pictorum. The sequence goes on from JARLTB010000126.1 coordinate 4,737,182, forward strand.
TGACTTTGCCAAGAGCAAACATGATTATTAGCAGAAAGCAGCTAAAAATCAAGAGTTTTTCAAAAAATAATAACTATTGACAGATGAGAAATGTAATGGTATAAAATGTATACGACACAGAGGTCTCGGAAACGCTTAATTACGCGTATTTGAATGCAAATATTTGATCTGGGACACATAAATCACTCCATGCAGGAGTCCTCCGTACGCATGCAGATAGCTGGGCGACAAAGTTAGTGTTGATTACTTTATCATTTTAGCTGTGCTGATATTTACAGTGACATAATTCAGTGGTTAAAATACAGCCAGTTCTGCCTGCTGTATTGATTAGAGTACATCAAAAAAATATGACGCAATAGCTGGGCGGCAAGTTCAACGGACTTTGACTAGCAGCTTGGGTGGGAAAATGTGCTGAAATTTACAATGACTGAATTCAGAGACAGAAAGATCCTGAGATGTACATGTAGTTATTATAAGAATACACTTTAGCTTCCATTATTTAATCTACGGACATGTACTATTTCATCATTCATTACGTACACCCGTTACATAATTTTTGTTATTTTCTTTTCATTGAATTCAGTCATATAATGATCTGTGACAAAATTATTGAATATTTTACATCCGTGTGTGATATTTTCGATGGAAATATTTGTATTATGGATTCAATGTATGTTACAAGATTTGCTGGTGAGTACACGGTGTTGATACTCTTTTCATGCAATAGATTATACATGTATATATAAATTAGACACGTGTATGTACCAATGCATGGTTCTATGAATAAAGTAATATATTATATCTGCAATTTCTGTTACCACAGCAAATGTTTTTCTCATTTAATATATATTGATCAAAAATGGTAATTGTGCCATGCATTTTTGCAACCGTTTTTATGTACACCCCCCCCCCCCCCCAATTAAATCCAAAAATGTGTTGGTATTATACATGGTTGCTTATAACACTGTTCGGTTCATAACACGGTCGGATTCTATGGCTCCCAACTACCGTGTTATAGCGGGGTCCCACTGTATGTTTTTATATGTTTAGTTTACATTCAATTCAGTCTGAAGTGAACCGTGATGATCTTTTATTTTTATTTCATTGGTTCTTTCATGGAGGACACTTTCATGTGCCAAACATGGAAATTAAGAGTCATTAAGAAACAGGTAGATAGCTTAAGTACCAGAATTAAGAGTCATTAAGAGACCGGTAAATAGCTTGAGTACCAAAATTAAGAGTCATTAAGAGACAGGTAGATAGCTTGAGTACCAAAATTAAGAGTCATTAAGAGACAGGTAGATAGCTTGAGTACTATCCATGTAGGTTAGCATCTTTGCAGTAATGGTAAGCTTAAGTTCGCAATTGTCATATTTTGTGTTTTTATGAATATATGAACTGTACAGTATGTATCAATTGCTTAAAACATTATTTCTGGTCTCTTTTACAGACATAATGCCAAACTCTTGTCATCTCACAAGCCTTCCTATCCATATGACAGTTCCACACACCAGCCCCAAGGGGAAATACTCCTGCCCCACCAGCAGTTTGGGGTCACTTTGGTTTAGTATGTTGTATTTCATGAATATCTCTCTCTCTCTCTCTCTCTCTCTCTCTCTCTCTCTCTCTCTCTCTCTCTCTCTCTCTTTTACAAACACACACACAATTAGTTTATGTAGTTTTATAATGTGATTTTCATACATAAAAATTCATGTACATGAAAATGTAGCTTAGTATAGATGGATTTCATTATGTAGAAGATATATGTTTTCCCCAGGAATAAAAGCATACGTTATAAGCTTTTTTTTGCAATATGAATATTTCTGTACATGTACATTATTAGGTATAGTGATACATTGATACATAAATACTTTTGCTGAACCAATACACATATTGTTACAAGAGGTGAAAAAACTGCTAGTTATTTTAATCTTCAGCAGTCGTCAGTATTCATTAGTCATTTACCTTCTTGTTCTTTAAATTAAGAATTTATCTTAGACAGCTGCTACAGGTACTCATTTACCTTCTTGTTCTTTAAATTAAGAATTTATCTTAGCTGCTACAGGTACTCATTTACCTTCTTGAATTAAGAATTTATCTTAGACAGCTGCTACAGGCACAGGTACTCATTTTTTAAAAATAAAAACAAGAAAGACTTAGTGTTACACTAACTTACCTTCCTCACAATTAAACACAAAATAATGTTCATAATATTGATCTCTCCCCCCCCCACCTCCCCGGCCAATGGTATGCTAATTGTTTTATCCCGGCATTTAGAAGACAATTCAAATGTGTTCCACCGTTAAACAAATACTTTATTCTTCTTTAATAAGCAATTTTATGCAAAGTTTCTTTATTAATTTCAATCTTGTCAACTTTGGTCAAATTAGTAATCTATACGACTGGTGCCACGCAATGAAATATGTTAACTGAATTTTTATTGGTGGTTATTGTTTCGTTCCTGTCCAGGATAACCACTATTCAGCATTTAAGGTAGCTCATTCGCTGAGTGACAAACAGGAAGTATTAATAATAATAATAATAATAATAATAATAATAATAATAATAATGCTTTATTTATAGAGGGTGACTCATTAGTCAAGGACTATTCTCCCATGAGGCCCTCTTAATGAAAGTATAACAAATGCACATTGTGTGAAGAAGCAATAATTAGTGCTTATATTAGCATGTTTCGTATTAAAATACTAAATTCCATTATCTGTTAGAAACACATGCATGCTCCTGATATTTTCAGTCGATTTTACATGTAGTGGAAGCTTATTCCACAGAACTGTACCAGAGTATTGAAAACTCGTTTTGAATTGCTCTGTTCTTGGTTTTGGTACTAGAAGGTTTCCATGTGAGATTGATCTCAACTGGTATTGTGTTGAAAATGGCCTGAATAAGTCCTGAAGATACTCTGGTGCAGTTCCATGTAGACATTTATATAAAAGAACTGCCTTGTGAAAATCTATCCTGTCATACATTGTGAACCATTTGAGTTCTATAAATAATGCTTTTGAGGGATAGTCAACAGATGTATCTAAAATTACACATGCTGCTCATTTCTGGAGTTTATAAATCCTGTCAAGCTCAGATTTAGCACAGTTTCCCCATACATTAGAACAGTAATCCATTGTTGGAAGAATATACATCTTGTAGTATAGATTGCGAGTTTCCATAGGTAAATATTTCTTGATTCTGTTGAGAAGGGCAATTTTGGATGACAGTGTTTTACAAAGCTTATCAATATGGTCATTCCATAATAAATTATTATCTGTGGACACACCTACAAGCCTTTCATGATTGACATTTTCTAATGGATGATTATTTATTGCAAGAGATAGTTTTGGGTTCCCTGACTTGTGTAGCTTTTGTGTCGTCCCCAGAATCATACATTTTGTTTTACCTTCATTAATTATCATCCTATTTTGTTGTGCCCAGTTTTGGACTCTAATAAGATCTGAGTTTAATCTTGTTTGGATAACTTCAGTATCAGAACTAGATGTATACAAGGTTGCATCATCTGCAAACAATTCTGTATTGGTGGATTCATTATTTAATGGTAGATCATTGATATAGATAAGGAAAAGGAGAGGGCCTAAAACTGAGCCTTGAGGGACTCCTGAATGAATAGTGCGAGTTTGAGAGCTAATATTGCCAATGCTTACTTGTTGAGACCTTTGGTTTAGGTATGATCTAAACCAGTTTAAAGAAGGATTGTCAAACCTGTAACAGTTCAACTTTTGCATCAGAATTTCATGATCAACAAGATCAAAAGCTTTCTTGAAGTCAAGGAAAACAATCCCAGTCATATGCCCATTATCCATTTCCTTCAGCCAAAGATCAATTAATTTGGTAAGTCCTGTTTGGCATGAGTGGTACTTTCTAAATCCTGATTGTGCTTTATGAAATGGAATTTGTTTCAAAAAATTTATAGACCTGAATGGCTACATGCTTTTCAAACAGTTTTGACAATACAGGTAGAATTGATATTGGTCTGTAATTTCCTGGATCCTCCTTTTCTCCTTTCTTAAAGATAGGTGTAACCTTTGCACATTTAAATTTTTCTGGAAAATTACCACTCATTATACTTAAATTTATGATATGCGTTAATGACTTTGTTATTACTGGTGCAGCAATTTTAAGGATTCGTGGACTAATACCATCCAATCCAGAGGATTTATTAATATTCAACTTAATTAGCATATCAAAAACGTCCGCTTCACTGACATTAGCTATTGAAAAATAATTATCTTCAGGAATTTTAGCTCTTATAAATAACTGTAGAGCATCAAGTTCAATTGGGATGTTAGTCTGGTTCTGAATACTGTTACTGGAGATGGTTATGAAGAAATTGTTGAACATATCCACAATGTCTTGTACAGATGTTGCTATATCATCATTTTGCTTAAGACTAGGGGGAAGACAACTGTTCTTGGGTGGGTTCAGCTCTTTTAGATGCTTCCACAATGTTTTGGTACTCTTACTTTCATTAATAGCCTGTTTATAGTAGTTCTCTTTTGCCTTAGTTATCAGATGCTTAGTTTTATTCCTCCACTTTCTATAGCTTTTCATGTCTTTTTTCTTGTGAAAATTATCTCTTAGGTGCCTAGCCTCATTGATCTCAGTGGTAATCCACTTGGGTGTAATTTGGTGTTTAACCCTTTTTGTTTTAATTGAGGCATACTTGTCTAAGGCTGCATTGAACATCTGATACCATTTATCTAAAGCATTGTTGACATCAGCTATATTGAAGACTGATTGAAAGGGTTTGCATACTAAATCATTTAAGAACATTTCTTCATCAAACTGTTTAAAGTCCCTGTATTGTATTTCAATGTGTTGCCCATTTTTAGATGATTTCGGAACAGGTCTAGTTATACAGACTGGGTAGTGGTCACTCAGTGCATACACTGGCACATTTATTTCACTTATGTTTTCAGGTTTATTAGTATAGACATGATAAATGATAGTAGCACTTTTATCTGTTACTCTAGTTGGGGTGTTGATTAATTGAGTAAAGTTGTAAGTTTCAAAGTTACTTATCCATGTTAATGGTGGAGTTTTCATGTAGTCAATGTTAAAATCACCTAATATGATAGTTTCTAAATCTTCCTTTAGTAATGCTCCTTCCTTTAGTATTGGCAAAGGTACAGAGAATCTTTGTGCAAACGTTGAACATTTTAATTGTTCTGTATAGTATAGAAAGAGAGATGCTGCTGGGGCACACAAATTATAAACTTGTTATGAACTGACGCACTTGGAGCTGTGTTGCATGAGAACTTCCACAAATTAAATTGCACACATGAAAATGCACTAGGCGCAGTGAACAATGTTTATTTGACTGTTCATACATAATGTGCTTTTTACAATATTAGTAGGTATTCCAAGGCATTTTTAACAATAATTAACAGACAAAAACAAGACATATACAGAGATAGAGCTTGTTTTTCTGAAAACAATGATACCAAATTTATTTGTTTTGGTCAATTAGGTGAGAAACCTACTTTGTGATAAGATAATCAAGCTAGTGTTTCACCTACATACAAAGAAACAATATAAATCACAACTACTACCCCCAGTAACATGTATAAATAGAAATTATAGTGCGTAAAGTACAAAATGAGCAAGCCGCACAGCTTCAATTTTGCAAAAAAACTCATCCTTCATTCTCAATTGCCGAAGCAAATGCTCTGGAAGGTCACATTTCATGGCACACAATAACAATATTTTTGAAGATTCATAGCAGCTACTGATATTTAAAGGTCAAGATATATCTACAGATTATACTCAATTTTTTTCAAGGCCACAATTTCAACGGTTAAAAAATTATAGCATTACAAATTTGGATAAACATCATGTTTTGGCTGCAGGCCACTTTTGGGCCCAATTTGACGGACACATGTTTTAAAAATATTCACAGCTTTTACAATTTTAAAGCTACATGGACAAATTATATATCAAAATTTGTGTATTTTTAAGCACAATCCAAATAAGCTACATGCATTCCAGAAGAAGTAAAATTAAAAAAGATATAAAGAATTATACGGAAATAAAATAGAGATAACTGCCCACATATCAGCCCTATACTTCAGTGAAAAGACAAAATTTAGCCATCATTTCAGCATATGCAAAAATGCAAGCAAAATTGAAATGCATTTAGCCTTTATTTCATCATAATTCATTTGGAGATGCTTTATGCTTGGGACCGACCACACTCTTCCGTCATTTGATACTGGTGATACATCAAATGCCCATCTAAATACATAACATGCATCAATTTCTGCAACATCGTCAATCAAAGGCCACTTCAAATAGTCCTTTCTCCCTTTGGATTTCTCCATAAACTTTACCAAAGCTTTTTCTTTACATATTACAGAGATAACCTGTCCCAAGTAAAAATGGTTGTCATAAAAGACAGCAACAAATTGACCTTAATTCTCAAATTGAAAAATACTGTCATCATTGTTTTCAAAACTGTCATCTGACACTGAGCTATCCAACTCTTCATTCAATCTTTACCTTTTACAAAGCTGTTCATCATTTTTGTCTGTGCCTGCAAAATGTGCTCTTAATCTGAAGATTAAGCTCTTCTTTAGACCCATTTATTGTCAAATGCTTTGCTCCAAGAATAACTTTAAGGTAGCGAATTTGTGCTTTAACTACAGAAACCACATTGGAGGAGGTAGTTAAGAGCTTGTCAACATCATGTAAATTCACACATGGACCTCCATTTTTGGATATCTCTACAACAACGTCTATTATTTTTTTTTTGCCTCATTGAATTTTTTCTCCTTTTTAGTCCTTTCATTTTCAATAAATTTTTCTCGAACTTTCAGCATGACAATCTTTTCTTGTTTCTTATGGTGTTGTCTGTAGACCTGAGCTTTCTCATTGGCTTTTAACACGACTTATGTGGCATCATCTGCAATGGAAAATATTAATCTACTTTTAAAAGCCAAGTACTAGCAGTTTGTTTGCAAATTATTCTAATTATTTTAAACCAAAACTGAAATAAACCTTAAAAGTCATTCATTTAAGGGTAATGCAATGCCCAGTATGATAGATAACCATAAAAATGTTTTAATTAAATGAAAAATATTGGGTAGTACCTGACTTTATAAGTATTTTAATATGATAACACATCATTATTTAACAATAAATTAAAACAATTCAGACTTAAAGAATCGGATCAAGGTTTTGGAAATTCCATATATAAATTTATATAAATAATAAATTCTAAGACATCTCGAACTTTCGAAGTGGTTCAAGAACCCGATCTATACTCAGAGTCCATGATAAAGATAGTATATCAGATACTCATTCTAGTTTTTCCAGATACATAGATCTAGCAGGTTTCGTATGGAAATATTTCTTTACATGCACGTTCATCAAGATCGGGGGACTAAAAACAAGAAGGCCGGTCAGTGCCATGAATATTGTGCAAATATAGAGAAAAATGAACAATATTTTATTTCCAATGTTTTTTTTAATGAAAACATTAACAGAAAGTCTGCATTAAACATTTTGTTATCACTTTATCTTACGAAAATTGGTTGAAAATATAGTCTTAGATTTATGATGTTTGCACTTGTAAAACCGGCTTTCAATTCTCTATTCGTCGGTATATAATATGTGAAAATAGCTTTGATAGGCGCATAGCACCATCTGATTAAAAAAAGTCACCATTTTTTCCCGACCGATAAAATTCTAACCACGGGATTTTTTTGTGCTTAAACACATGTTTTTAAAAACTTTGTTAAAACAGTCAGAATTAACACAGATAAAAACAAACAATATCATTCAAAAGAAGAAAGAACACATTTTAATGTCATGTAAATATTTTATTGATTGGACAAAAAAAAATTCACAGTAAGAAAAAGAAAAGTAGCTAAAATCAGTGGTTTTCCATGTCTAGTCAGCCGAACTTAGGCAGTTCGGAATACCTAATATTAGTTGCACCAGTAACTGGAACACTTGACGTGACACCAGTTTTTGGGGTAGGCATCTATTACACATAAGAACATGACTGAACTGATTGTAAACTAAATTTTATTGGCACTGCCCAGGAACAGGGCATCAGTGAAGTTTTACAAATGTGTGTTTAAAATATAAGTATCTAAAAAAAGAAAATGGCTGACCTCTAGTATGGTTTTTCTTTAGATGGGGCTTTCATTTGTCAAAAACTAGCTGATGATAGTTATGATGACAATAATTTTTAAAGTTATAACATATCAGATAATTGGAGCTGGGAAAGTATTAATGGAGATACCAGTCAGTGATTTCGAGTCCAAAATTGTAATTAAAGACGAGTCCAATGTACATGCTGGATGAACTGAAATAGACAGCTTGCCATTTAATCACCCTTTCAGCAAATGTATAAAAGACAGAATAGCAATCCAGATTAAAGTAGTAACAATTTAAAAGTAGTTTTCATAAATTAATTTGCTACAAATCCATATATGCCTATCAGGTTAATATAAACTAAATGAATAAGAATTTAAAAAATGAAATTAAGAGATATTTATTTGATCAAAATATCTGTCCCATGGCAAAAGTGCATCTGATCAAATGGAACAGCCGTAGATGGCATTAAATGTTGAATAGAAATTACAAAAACTAACAGTTTGTCTGTTTGAAAACATTTTTGGTATCTTGTCGTAGACAAAAATGGCTTGTAAATAAATGCTATGTATTTGGCTGTCTTTAATCTGCATACTGGAAATGCAACCATTTAATCACAAGAAAGGTCACCACCTACTACTGACAGACCTTCCAAAGATTGAATGACCATAAAGTTCATACATGTATCAATAATGTATCATATAATGCGATGTGTATTGTGAATCACATCGATTCATGGCATGGGTATCATTTCACTAAAATACATTCTAGCTTTTTTTTGCAATACATAACTGCCAACTGTTATGTTTTTTCCTTATATTTGTCCTGTAGTTTGCACTTAATTACGGGTGTACTTTTTTTTTAATTAAAAAAAATATGCTTTTTTAATTTGAAAAAATATTTAAAAATTTTCCTTGGATTTTTTCGCTTAGAACAGGTACTCTGTTCAATTTTGATAGAAATGTATCGCTTGTATATAGGAATACAGTATGATTGATTCATTCAAAATCAAGTCTACCATGCCTTACTTTATCCGCCATTTTGGATTTTGCAAACATGATTCTAGCCTTTGTTTGCAATACATAACTGCCAACTTCATAATATTCAACTTCTAATCATGTTGAATATGAAAGCAGAATATTCAGAATTTTCTCCAGGAAAAAGAGGAAAACAGCTGGAACGACAATTGTGCTGTCTTGTATAGATATGTGAAACCATCTAGTAAATGAAGAAACTATACATTTTGCTAATTGTGTAATGTGATTTTGCTATTGGGCATTGAGGCACCCATGAAATACAAGAGCACGAAAAAGCTAATAAACATTACATCATACAGAACTCAGCCTGAACTTACGATGTATATAAATACCAGAGAGAACCTCTGTTATTCGATCGAAATTCGGTTTATTAAATTTCTTTTAGAAATGAACCTTCCTCTTTCAGTTACTAGTGTTGCTGGTGATTTATTTTGAACATGTTTTCCAGACAATAAAATCGCAACGGAACACTCGTATTCTTGAACGAAAACAGTTCAGTTAGAAAGTCATAGAATTGAGATCATCAATAAAAGTTGGTACGTTGTAATCTATAATGACTGAAGAAAAAACAAGGTGTGGAAAAGGCACCTATAAACAACCTGTGTCTGAGTGTGTTGCACTTTTGTACCTTCTGAATGGGCACCCGAATCAAACATGGTTCCCGTACAGAATGTACCAGTGTGCAACACATGCATCTTTGACAGTAAATAATTATGTAAGTCACTGTTCTACTCTACTGATGGTTGTATCAGTTGTAAATAGTTACATATGCATTAAAATTTTAAATATCAGTATTTCTTTCTGAAAATCAGTATTATTGACACAAGCAGTCAGTATTTTTGTATTCAACGGGATTGGCAGCTATGGCAATATGAGTGCTATCTGTACATGAAGTTTACTGTCTTGCAATCTTTGAAAATAAATCAAAATAAATTCACTGATTTCCTAACACAATCTTTGTATTTATTATATTACAATCTTGTATGAAATTTTAATTTGTCATATTCCAATAAGTTCCAATAAAAAGCCATGTCTGTAGAGCTTGTAGGTCAATTTTATGAAGATCACATAATTAATACATGATACTGCTTTGAAAGTTGCTATTCTTTTTTGTGTGGTTTTTCATATAACCAGGTTTTTACAAAATCTTGTACACGAACATCATGTCAATTGGTCTTGAATGTTTTATGTCACCAGTTCTCTTTACTTTCCTTTATCATACTTTTTAAGTTTAGCATTACAAAACAATAAAGATTATTTCAATATTATAATTGTATTACACAAATGAAAAGACATTGTTTTGTCAAAATATTAGTACAAAGGTACTGGTAAAAGAAAAATTTGATCCTTCTGTGTGTGTCAGGTATTTACAAATAAATCTTTATAGTAGTTTCAACTTTATGTTAGAAAATTTCACTTAAGTTGGCTTTAAAGTCATTAACATAAGATGATTTTTAATGTTCAACCTGCATATAGTAAACTGTGTACAATGCCAATTTTGATATTACCATCTCTGTTGAGAAATGAATTTTTGTTTGACTGGTATCTAATTTCTTCACTCTCAGTATAAAATCCAAATCGGGCAGTACGATTCCACCAGTAGTGGAGCAGACTGTGGAATTTCTGAGACAACATGGTAAGTTGTGGAGGTAATTCTCTCCATACATTAAAAAAACCTTGAGTGCAGCTTTATTTAAAATATTGAAGAGTCTGGCAATTTCTGGTTGCCACAATTTTGATTCAGCCCTCATATATGATAATAAAATATATAGCTTGGCAACATGATATATCATGGCTGTGCTTTTTAAAATATTCATGAAGGCTGGTTCATTGATCTCTTTTAGGGGTAAAAATGTTCAAGAAGAGAAAATGCACTGTATATTCTGTGTGGCACATGAATTTTAGATTTTCCTAGAAACTGATTACACAAAGAGAGGTTATCTTTGTTGATTACAGCCTCACACACATTAGAATTATATGTGAAGCTTTTCAGGCTGTGTTATGTTTAACTATACTGTAGTTGATAAGTAGACTTTATTTGATGTGGAAAAATTTACATTATTGATTTTGCATGTGGAAAATAATGTTACTTTTGTCATATATTGTTTTTAAAAAAATGCGTAAAAACATCAAAGATGAATTGTGATGAATTCCTGTCCTTTCTTAGCCTGATTCTATTCCATCCATTAAATATAATTTTGCTGCAGTGATGTTTATTATTTTTAACTTTATTCTTTCCCAGATCTTGACACAGAGGGGATATTTAGAAGGTCAGCAAATGCCACCATTCTTAAGGAAGTTCAGCAAAAATTCAATGAAGGTAGGATTTCTGTAACAGTTATCAGTTTGAGATAAACAATTTTTGAAATTTTATTGGATTCGTGGCGATCAGACATGTTGTTCATCTAGTCTACTGGAAACATATGCCATTGTGAAAATGTATTGGAGCTCTACAATTGTGCAAGAGTTATTCCTTTTCATTTCACTTATTTACAGAGTTTTTACAACTATTCAAGAAAATTATATAATTGCAAAACTGTTCTTATTATTCACAGGTATTCCTGTAGATTTTGCGGAGTTGAATGATGCAACCATTCCAGCTGTTTTACTTAAGACATTCCTTCGACAGCTTAAAGAGCCTATATTGACCTTTGACTTGTTTGAGCCAATAACTAGGCTTCATGGTAAGTCCTTTTGTATTTGTGTGTATGAAACATGGGATTTTGCCCTACTAATGCAGTGATAAAAAGAGTGTTTTTAACTGTTTAAATTTAAGCTTATCAAATTAGAAAGATACATATTTTCATGCCACATATCTTCATAAACATCAAGCCTCTTACTGGTCATGTGACTTGACCTGATGAGTATGCATATATTGTCATGTGTTGATAGGAAGCATGGGGTTTTCACCAAAAGACTTCTTATGATTTGTAGTTAGTCCTAATTGAAAAAAAGCATTGCCTAGGCATCCAATAAGGCCACACAGTGACCTTTTTGAAAATCTTGTAATTACTATTTTACCTTAATGGAAAGTAGGGCCTAACCGGAAATCGCCTCAGACATTCGCTTCGGCCGAATATCCGGTTTTTCGGTACTATTCGGAAGTATTCGCCTCGGCAAATAATACGTGTACAAATGGTTACAAGTAAAATAATTAAAAAAATATCAAACTTTTTAAAAAAAAATGTTTTTTAATACATAGTAATTTTAGTTAATGATAAAAATGTTTATCTTATAGGCAGTGTATACGGTACACGAAAAGTTTAAGCTTTGCATACGATAATGAAACAAGCGGTACTCTCCGGAGTCACACCTACTACTCTGTTCGTGCCCGGATCTGGCAAATAGTACATCCAAATACTCGGATTTGGTACTCGGCGAAATTATCTACTCGGTTAGGCCCTAATGGAAAGTCATATCAGCATGGGGTTTTCACCAAAAGACTTCTAGTGATTTGTAGTTGGTCCTAAATGAAAAAAGCATTGCCCGGACATCCAATAAGGCCACACGGTGACCAGTTTGAAAATCTTGTAATTACCATTTAACCTTATTGGAAAGTCATACCAGCATGGGGTTTTCGCCAAAAGACTTCTTATGATTTGTAGTTGGTCCTGAATGAATAAAGCTTTGCCTGGATATCCAATAAGGCCACCACAGTGACTGGTTTGAAAATCTTGTAAATACTATTTTACCGTAATGGAAAGTCATATGATTTCCTCTATGATGTACTTTATTAATGTGGACTGTTTCTGAAGCACAGTTAGACACAGTTAAGGTCATTGGCACATGGATACATCTTTTTGTCACTGATTTATCCTAATGCCTAGAATAGATTCAACATTCAGGCAATGGCTAGCCTCTTGTTTTTAACTTGAAGTATTATGACTTTTTTCCCTGCAGTAGGGGACTTAACAGTACCGGTAAGTGTTCTACAAACACTAATATAGTTTTGTGTACTTCTAGGGTTGGAAAGAGAAAAGCAAGTGTTTGAGACACAAAGGATACTTAGAGAAGAACTTCCTGAAGACAACTACCAAGTCCTGAAATACATAATTGATTTTCTTGTTGAGGTATTATAGTATTATATTTGTGCTCTACGTGGTCATTCTTGCTTTGTCAGCTGAATCAATTTCTGTCCTGATCATTCCTCTCAAAAAACTGCTTTTATGTAAGAAAGGTAGCTAAAAATCATTTGCTCTATTTCATTGAAATTATGGCAGTAAAATTTCAAAATGTCAGTTGTCAGTAATGTGAAAATATAATGTCATAAGAATATTTGATATCCATTTTTGTCACACAGACCATGTAAATATCTCACTTGAAATTTTTTTCTGTAATTTAACATATACGTAAAATATTATAATATCCATCGATCTGTTATTTCCATTTTTTTAATACTAAATTATATTTGTTTTCTCAAGAAGAGATACACTTTCAATAAATTAATTTTGTATATTTTATTTATTGAAATTGAGAAAATATTTTGCTGCTGTTAGTATCGGTACACATAAAACATATTCAGCAACTATCATTTATTAAGACTTTGCATGCAGTTAAGAGAAAATACAAGTTGAAATCAATGTCTCCTTTGAATATGTTCCCCAATTACATTAAAATTAGGGATATAAGTTTGCTACCTCTTGAATCTAGCCCGACTATAGATATAATTTGTCTTTTGTGTCATATGTGACATTTGGTAATAACTTGTGTCCATTACCTCCCTTTGCTACCACCAGGTTTTGCTGATTTTAAAGATTAATATTTGTCCAGTCAACAAAATAGTACAAGAAATAAATTCATGCCAATATTGATATAAAAATTTTAATATCCCTCCAGAAGTTTGTATCTGTATTACATATTAATCATTCCTCCATAGTGGTATATATTATTTTTAATTTTTTTCTAATATTTTTGTTGCATTCTCTGACATTTTTTATTTAAATTGCTTGATACAACATTCTTATCATAGATGTATGATGTGATTAATGTTTTAGAATTGATTGTGGCTGTAACAAGTTATTAACAAACTGAACTGTTAATTTATGAATTTTTTTGTTTTGCTTCTTTTCAGTGAAGCATGCTTATCAAGTTTAGTAAATGCAAGAAGTTCAAAGCCAGGGAAGATATGCTTGAGTCATGCTTGGCATTTACAAAATGTACATCATCTTTACATGGTGGCACATGGTGTGTGTGCCATATGGCCTTAGGATGTATGTCTTGCAGAAGATGGCCAAAGGAAAAGAAAAGATGTGAAAATCTTAATGCAACAACACATATTTTAAGTGCTCATTCAAAAACAGAATGATTTCTGAGTCTTGTGGGGAACATTGCTGGAGCCACCTGAACCCTCAATTGCAGCAAATATAGCCATCAGCTGCTTTTGCTTCTTTGGAATGGGTGAGCCAAACAATGAGGTTTTGATGCTAGCCATCAAATTACGGATGTGTCAACTGGTTTAGGAAACAATAATACAGTTAATGAAATCCAGACAGATTTTGCCTTTGTATCCTCTTCTTACCTCTACATATATGGGGATCTTAGTGATAGATCTGTCCATCTCACCAGGCCTATAGCTAGCTACACAGCACCAACCATGAAGGGGATTTTGTGGTATGTCCAGCCAGCAACCCATGCCTACAGAATGGCCAGTATCAGCACTGGCCAGACCACTTCTGCACAGACAGCAGGCATGCTGAGCCTGCTTCTGCTGAACCAGCCATCTTACCAGTATGACAAATTCATTAAACAGTAGCTGACTTTCAGTGCATCATCTGTAACACCTGGAATGATTTATCTGGATTTGGATGCAGAACCCGATACTACACACAGTTAGTATGAAGAAACTATTACTTCGATTCCAATTTGGAGTTAAGCTTTTAGGCTGCCATCAAATACATATACCAGATGTTGTCAGCATCAGAATTCCCTTCACTGCCTACCACCATGCCTGACTACAAGATCAAGGAATTGGCAGATAATGAGAAGGGGATTTGGTACTTCAGGCTGCTTCCCTAGTCAGTGAAGATAAGAGAGATTAATGACCATTTGTCTGGAAGAGTCTGTAATATTGGGAATGTTAATACATTCTTTTTTTGAAAGCCATGTACCAGTGAAGATGGTACAAAATTTCTGATGCCTTCCATATTAAACTCCTTATTCTGGACAAAAGTTTAGTAATGTCCACATGTTGGCCTCCTTTTTTACAGAAACAAATTTGTGTTTCATGCCACATCAGAGCTGGTTTTAAATGTTGTTGCCACATCTTTGATGTTAGATTTTGCCTCATTCTGACTGGCCCAAGTAGTGGTCAATAACAGGGCCGGGCAACAAACTAGTCTGTGTTATATGTAATGACAGCCTTTACGAGTCTCCTCTTTCAAGCCACTAACCCACGATGCTGACCCAACAAACACAGACAGCCTACTTTTGGGCACCAGACTCCTACAATTCCAATCTAAATGGATGAGCCAATTACTTAGAAACAAATGGGTGATCCAAGTGATTTCAGAAGGATTCAGATTTCATATAACCAGCCCCTCCTTTTTCGAAGTCTCTCTTTTAATGGGTATACCATGAGATCACGATAAGAATGATGCAGTACAAAAGAAGTTATAGTGTCTTATCAGCAAAAGAGTGATGGAGATAATGAGAAAACCATAAACTCTGGAATTTTATTCAAGGCTTTTTGTTATACAAATGCTCAACTGAAGGTTGAGGCCAACCATTGATCTGAATCGCCTCATCAATTCATTGTTCTGCTGATGATCAAGATGGAGACAGTAAGATAGATACGACTTTTCATCCAATGGACGTGTAATCCATCATTCTTATTCTGATCATTGCATAGTTTCATATCCCTATCCATCCAGCAGCACACATATCTTTTTTTTTTCATTTTGCATAAAGGTTTTCTTTTGTCTAAATATCAGCTTCTGGCTCTTTACCAAAATCAGATTGCATTGGCAGCTTGTTCCATTTGACAGCAGCATACTTGGTCAACTTCCTCCAAAAAACAGAGGTTTAGTTTTAATATTCTCAAGGGCAAAAATAATCTCCTATCCTTTTTTAATCATCTCAGTATTTTCATGGACCATGAAAAGTCCAACTTTCCTCCATCCCAGTGTTTTGTCTGGATATGGAATTGGTCACCATTTTCAGTTTTGAATGACCTCCTTATAGTATTGATCACCAAACTCCAGTGGTGTAGTGGTTAGAGTGTCCACCTTGGATGCAGAAGGTCATGTGTTTAATTCCTGGCCAAGTTGTACCAAAGACATTAAAATCAGAATCTTTTAAGGCAGCCATGGTTGCAAATATTTATCCCCTGCCAGGATTATCTTCTCTTTCATGCCTGGCTCGTGTTTGGACAACCTTGAAAAAGAAGGAATTTAGACCTTAAACTGTTGACAGAATCTCACAAGCAAGAAGGCCATCCATTCGGAAGGTTTTAGAAGGAAAATTGCCTATTTTCAGGGATTGCCAAATCATTAACATCATCCCTTTAAGTGAGTAAATCCCACAACAAGCAAACTTTTTATCATGCTTAGTGAAGATTAAAAAGCTTACCATCAGCGGCTACTGCTTCATGATGTCAGGCATATTAGCAGAAATGTCGGTCAAGACTTATTATTAGACATACTAGCCAAGTTTTAATTGGATCAACCAAAATCCTTCCCCCTATTTCCACCTAGGTTTTAACATGACTCATTTAAAAATAAATAATGTCTTTAGCTTGGACCTTACTAAGCTATGTTTCTTGATAGCTTTATCTACTGCATTTTGAGTAAGCCAGTTAAAGTCTTTTTCATTTGACTTGATCTACAATTCATTTTGGTTTGTTTGTAGTCGTCCTTATGATGTTGCCAGGATTTATGGCCAAAACGTTTGCATGATAACTAACACACTTTTTCTCTTTGATATATATTATGTTGAGAGCAGTGGCCAAGCAAGATTTTTTCATTGCTTGAAGTACTACTCAAAGCACAGAGTCAGCATACTCTATTGACTCTTTTTTCCCAGTGATGTCTGGGAAGCATGATATCACCCCTCGGGCCCTATCACCCTGGCAGTTTTATGCCCTGCATACTCTGAAGTATGGAAGATAAGAGTTGCCTCATGACAATTGCAACTCAAGAAATTAGACATCTATGTGTGCCTTACAGTTGAACCTAATGTTTTGATCTGAGACATAACAGAAGCTGTTGGCTGGTATGTAGAGTCAACCTTTTCAAATTTTTATCTCACGGATTTAGTTTTGCAGAGACAGGCTCTGAACCTGATTGGTCCAGTTGCAATGACACAGATGACCACCAGACCCATTTAATGCCAACAGACCTCTTTGCTTTGCTGGACTCAATAGTGAAATTTTGTTGATCAGAAGGATTCAGTAATCTTCTTCATCTAATATAGGATTAATTTATCATGTGAGCATTTGCTTTTCTACTTTCAAGTTTGGAGAACTAGTTAGTGAATCCAGCCTTTTTATACCCCAGAATGATACTCAAGGTACAGGTAGGATGCTTTGCATTCCGTCCTATTACCTATTTTCTTAATGTCATGGGGAACACATTGAAAGGAAGAAGCAAATGTTTCCAGTAAATCATTTTTCCACGAATACTTTCCAAAATCACATTACTTAAAAACCCTTCCAGCCACCTTATCTTATGAGCTGATATTTCACTTTGCTTAAAAACTAGCACCACTACAATGAAAGGTAATGGTCAAGAGTTATTGCCCTTTATATGAATACGATTCTTTTTAGTAGGGTTCAAAGGTAGCAGGCTTATATATCCTTAAAGTTAATGAGATCAGATA
Organism: Unio pictorum; assembly: GCA_030141615.1. Classification (NCBI taxonomy): domain Eukaryota; kingdom Metazoa; phylum Mollusca; class Bivalvia; order Unionida; family Unionidae; genus Unio; species Unio pictorum. Next base: position 4,755,160 of record JARLTB010000126.1, read on the forward strand.
AGTATTCTTGGAGAAAAATAGTTTACTGGATATATTTGCTTTTTTAAGTTAGTTTTAACTATGTTTACAGTACTCATTATAACCCAAAAGCTGGTAACTTGCAAAGTTAAATATGCATGATGATAAAATTGTCTCTTTAAATATTCACTTGGATGCTCCAACATGAGCATCCTTTAGACTAAGAGCAGGTTAGCTCATTCAGATATGATTCAGATTACTGGAAAAGTCTCTTGAAGCTCAAAGAAGCCTCTCAAGCCATCAACATTAGGAACATATGTTAGTAAACTTGTCTAAAAATATCCAACAGTATTTAACAGTTTTAATTATTTTTTTTTGTCTTTAGGTTGCAGCACATTCAGAGAAGAACAAAATGACATCAGCCAACTTAGCCATAGTGTTTGGACCCAACTTGATATGGCCAAAGGGTCAGGCATCCTTGAGTACCATGAACCACCTCAACACATTTGCCCTTATCCTGATTGATCACTTTAATGAACTGTTTACAAGATAGCCATTTGTCAGGGAAAAGTAATGAGCCAGTTTACACTTTAATGACAGCTGCAGTTAACTTTGTGATAGAATTCCAAGCAAGTTGTAAATATTTATTTGAAAGTTTATAGTGGATCATTTACAGCAGTATATTTATATTTCTTTCATGTATCTTGCCATTTTATTGTATTGTAAATAATGACCATGATAATATGTGTGCATACCATACTGGCAGGGTTTGTCCCATATATTTTGAATATGTGATCACTTAAATATTTGGATCATTTTTATATCTAACTATCCTGTCCATAAACAGGAACCTGTCTCGCAGCTTGTTGTAAATTAACATTCCATGTCAACCTGACACCTTTTTTAATCAGTGTTTGAGTTTATCATAACTTGATCATATGTTTGATTTTCTTGTTTTTCTGGCAGTTAATGAGACAGTATTGGCCAAGTTCAGGTCTGTTCCAGCAGAAATCACATTAGAATTTATAGAAATTGTGTGCTTGTGTAAGGGAACAAGCCATGTATTCAAAAAGTCACAGAAATAGAAAGTTTTTTAAAACGTGACTTTTTATGTTTATTTTATTGGATACTTACAACAACATGTCCTTGTAACAACTTATTTTTATGCATTTTTGATAACACGTTTTAAAGATATATCTTCACAAGTGCAGGACAAATTTACCAAAAACAACTACTGAAAAACGATAATACCAGCATTTTTATGCAGGTATTTTTAATACTTTTTTTCTCCATATCAAAGTTTTATATCAGCAAGTTATCATGACTGTATCATAACACAAAATTCAAAGTTCCAACATTTCAACAATGTAACATTTGTTATCAAAATAACCACCCATGAATGTTTTCTTTTTAAGCTCTTATCATTATATTTGTTTTGGAGACCAGAATGTTACCCTTACGAATGTAACCCCATCCCCCACTTGTTTTAAATAATAACAGGAATTACAAGAACACGTACACTTAGTCAAGAGGAATTGTATTATAGTTGTTTAGTTTTGTTGAGGTGAATATTAAGTATTTTAACCAGTTAACTTTACATGATATGGAGATGAATATAATAAGTTACTGGGTCTCTACAATTTAATGTGAACATATCAAGGTCATTATAATAGGTTACTGGGTCTCTACAATTTAATGTGAATATATCAAGGTCATTATAATAGGTTACTGGGTCTCTACAATTTAATGTAAACATATCAAGGTTATTATAATAGGTTACTGGGTCTGCACAATTTAATGGGGACATATAAAGGTCATTATAATAATAGGTTACTGGGTCTGTACAATTAAATGGGTACATATAAAGGTCATTATAATAGGTTACTGGTTTATAAAACTTCATAAACCACTTCAACAGTGGCCTGTGATTACTTGATATATAGTTTGGTTAATATTTTGAAATTTAATTGTTTCAGTTTAGTTAAAATGCCATTCCAGCTGCTTGGCACCACAAAAGTTGTGTGATGATGTCATGATTTTACAGTATCATGATTATCACGTATCATCATTTTGTATGATTTTATAATGTATCATATTATTGCAAACAGATTGGACCTACATGTTGTATGAAAATCAGCAAACTTTGCTTCAAATGATAAGTACATCAAACAACATAGACTTCAATACACTCATGCTTTATGCACCAGAAGATCAGGGTCTGTCAGTATTTGCTCTCTGGTAACTGTCAGTATTCACTCTAGGCTATGACATTGACTCATACTTAAAAGATAGTTGCTCTGAGGTAACTGTCAGTATTCACTCTAGGCTATGACATTGACTCGTACTTAAAAGATAGTTGCTCTGAGGTAACTGTCAGTATTCACTCTAGGCTATGACATTGACTCATACTTAAAAGATAGTTGCTCTGAGGTAACTGTCAGTATTCACTCTAGGCTATGACATTGGCCCATACTTAAAAGATAGTTGCTCTGAGGTAACTGTCAGTATTCACTCTAGGCTATGACATTGACTCATACTTAAAAGATAGTTGCTCTATGATAACTGTCAGTATTCACTCTAGGCTGTGACATTGGCCCATACTTAAAAGATTGTTGCTCTATGGTAACTGTCAGGAGCATAAAAAGTCCTTACAGAATGAAGATGAAAAATTGTTTATTTTTAACTGATGGAATTGAGCTTACTGCAATCTGGCAAACTGAAAAGAGAGTACATCAGCCAGAAAACATAGGATGATTGAATTCATTGGCTGACAGATGATTTTACTATTTCTGATTAGTTTGGCACAAATTGAGAGCACATCTACAATAATCATGGAGAGGAAGGAAAAAAAAGAAAAAGAGATGAAACCCTAGCAAAAAGTCTGCATATATTTCCAATGCACTGTACAAAGGAAAAATGTTGCCATATGTCAAGAAATAAATTTAAGAGGATATTTACTCAGAGATGAAGAATTATATTTTGGTATGGAAATCCGTGGAGGCAAAGGCTGGTCATAAAATCTTTAATTTTCAGTAGTAAATAAACAGGTAATGATAGCTGTGACCCATGTATTTAGCTCATGTGGCTGAAGAGCCAAATGGACTTATGGTATGTCCCTTTGACCATCGTGTGACTGTTTGCGATTGCTTGTTAATGTATTCCATATTTCTGATCCGATTACAATCAGACTTGGCATAAGAATTTATATCATCAGAAGCACAGAGTTCAGTATTGAGTAACATCCATGTATATAAATAAAGTGATCTTGCACCTGATTGGCTAACCTTGTTAACTCCTGTTTCTGATCGAATAAAACTTGGTATATATGCTTTTATTATTAGGATCTCATTCAAATGAAGGAATGAGTAGCATTGATATATTCATGAGATGATCTCATATAGGATTTGTTTGTTTCCTCTCTGATACAGTTTTGATCAGACTTGAAAATAAGCTTACATCTTCAAGATATTGGATGGGTTCAGTAATGAGTTAGGTCCTGGATATTAATGAGATGATATTGCATATGATCGACTGAACATGTTATCACTCTGGAAACCATATTTGTGATATGATTTTGATCAAACTTGGAATGTATGCTTCTGCATCAGGATGATAGGTTGTGAGTGAGATCCATGTATATTTATGAGGTGATTGGCTGAGCTTATTATATTTTGGTCTAATTTGATTTATTTGTATTTAGTTGATAACATGTGCTGAAATACTATACATAATCTTTGACTTCCTATTCAATAATAAGGTACATATGTACATTTTTAATGTTCATAATAATGTCTGTATTAACTATAATTATGTAAATATTATACATAATCTTTTTTGTTTGAATTTAATGATACTTTGGAAATTCGGTCATCAGAAGAAAAGATGTACATGTAAATGCACTGTAATTTGGTGTATAAATATCAGTGGCTTAGTATTAAAATAAATTACCAATCCTTTTAGCATCAAAGTTTGACTAAACATTTTTACTAATTATTTCAAGATTCTTTGCTTATTTTTATTTTGAACATTTTTTTTTCTTATATTGTCTCATAGTCAAGATTCAACACAAAGTGCCTGCATTGTCTGATTTTTTGTTATCTAGCTGTTTTGTTATATCTTCAATTATTGTTTCTAGATGTTTTTGAAGAAAACTTTGGGACAAAGTGAAACCACATATCCTGGTTAGCTTGCAGTGGTTCATGAGTGCTTAAGTAAGAAAACCAGTCATATTCTAACAAAAAGATCATATTTAAAATTTAAATATTGCTTATAGATTTAGATTATTTGTAGGCCAGTGCAACAATTTCAGTATTTTGTTTCATTGGGGGAAGGGATGTATGGAATGTAGATGACTTCCTGAAGAAAATCATTGTTACATGCTGTTTTCCTGTAAATTTATTGTTACATGCTGTTTTCCTGTAAATTTATTGTTCTGATATATTGTAACATATTAAATGTGGGTATCGATTCCTAATGTTCAATAACATTTTGCCCTTAAATATGCTTTTTGATAATTGATTATTATTAAGCTTGCTACTGAATATGACATTGTGTAACAGTTTATTCATAAGTGTTCTTACACTTAAATCTCACAGACTTGCTGATTAGAACACCTTTCCAAGATATTTCTGAACTTCAGGGCAAACCATTTCATAAATTTAGCATCAAATTTAATGGCTCCACGAGTTAATTTATGAACTAACTTTCTAAATTGATTGGTCTAGCTTTTACAATCATGTGCTCACAATTCATCTAGCTGTGAAAATCTGTAATTGCATAAAACTTCAGCACAATGTTTCACACACAAAGTTCTTAATACATTACCAATTACTTCAATAGTGGAGTGAATAATAACTCATTCAATTTTTCCATTAGTATAAATAATTAAATATATGGTTATTGAGTTTAAAAAATAAGAGAAAATGAACCCATTGAAAGTGCTTATTATGCTGATGTATGGTCACAGTAAAATATTTATGAATGATAAGATTGGTTAAAAGTTATATCTTACATTTGCATATTGAATGCTACATATAGAGAGAAATTCGAACTCCAACCTTTAAACACATCCATGTTTTAAGCAAAATACAAAACATTCAATGTTTCAGTTCATGATCTTGTGTACATTCAAATTTTACAAAACATTTTGTGCATAGTGCAATTGTACAAAAATGTGCAATTTTCTGTTGATCATTTTGTTAGAATAAACCTATAATATTACATGTATTTCTCTCTGTCTTCTTTCTGCCTGTTTCAGAACAGACAAATGTTAAACTAGCTACATATTTTCTATGGCTAAATAAAAAAAATTTTTAGTATTTACTCGTTCAGAATGTGTAAAGCGTGAAGAATAATGTAAAATTTGCATTCTAGCAAAAAATAATATAAACTCAAATATGAAAATAGTTCATTTAGCAACATCAAACTGTGTACAGACCTTTGATCTCTGCCTTCATATGAACTTAACTCCTACTTTCACTTTCTATGCATTGGAAAGGTTTCTACTTTTACTTTCTTTTATCCATTTTAGTTGTCTTACACATGTATTTATATTCTTTTGTGTTTTGTATTCGCCTGATAGTTCTAATTTAACTTTTTGAACGGCAATTAAGAGTGGTACCAATCGCTTTAATTCAGTATCATCCGCTAATGAAGCAAAGACAGCTTGTTGTGTCTGTTTAATAAATTTATAATTTGATGGTAATGTATATATATCCAAGAAATTGAGCGCTTGTAAGTATTCGAAATTAGTGAACGTGATGGGAGAGGTGTACATGAAATGCTTTCTGGCAGGCACACCCACATTTCATTGAAAACCCGTTGTTATGAAACCATCAATATATCCGCCACAGAGATTCGAACCACTGACCCTCAGTACAAGAATCAGCCACAATAGCAATGAGCTAATGGTTCTAATCAACAAATATATATAAAGAAATTATTATGGTTACTGCTATGCTGCTGAACAGTTTTGTTTCACCACTATTTCGAGTAATTAAATTATTATTTCTTACATATACTTAAAAACTATTTTTAATTTTGTTTGTGTTAATATCACAGCTTTTAATGATGATATGCAAATCTGATGCCAAAAGAAAAATGTTATAGTATGGCCTGTAACCTTTAATGATTTAAAATTTTAAATATCTAATTTTCAAAAAGTGTATTTATAGACCAGCCTTATTCATTGAACAGACTGTTACAATTAATGTTTTGAAAATAATTGTAAATATTTCTGTAGGTTGAAAAATGTATATAATAGCTCTGTAGGTTGAAAAATATATATAATATTTCTGTTGGTTGAAACGTATATAATAGAGTTCTGCTGACGTTTACAGTTATCTTCCTTTGTTCAGCTCATTGACTCCTAACAAGGAGGTAAAAGTGATCTAAAGCGCTCTTCATTATGGATCATTGCCATCTCACCTCTGTCTGTGTGGGTTCAAGTCGAAGATTCGGCTAATGTAGTTATGTGAGAAAGCTTTCCAGTAACTTCTTGTGTGTCGGTGGTTCTTTCTGGGCTTTCCCGGGTTCTTCCTCCACCAATAAAACTGGCTGCCATGTATAGCCTATCGTGTGCTGAAAAATGGCGTTAAACACTACAACTACTCTAAATTACTGAAGAAAGATGCATGACTAGTTATCTCCCTTTCTGACACTATAGGTAGATATCTTCCTTCAACAATACAGTAGTCCCCCTCTTATACGGCCACCCCTGCTGCACCGAGAAAGTGGCCTTATAAGGCGGGTGGCCGTTCCAGAGGGGGGCTAAATTTATAATGAGAAGTACATGTATATGTAATGTACGTAGTAAGAAAGCTACATACTTCAAAACATTAAATATCTTCGTCTAAATGAAACATTAATCAATACAAGTTTTTTTGTTATAATAACAAATTTATTTCAACTGAATATACGTTACTATTTTTGCTTTCTTGGCGTAAGCTTGATATGCGAACGGGTATTGTTCTCATGCACATTGCAAATGGATTCAAAAACGTCATTTACATCTTGGTACATACATAATTATCTTTCCATTTGCTCCATTTCCCCACTGCTGCTGAATAACCTTCTTATCGGTTATTACTTTGTTTATTCAAATTATTTTAACATAAACTTGTTTTTACGAGTCTTTTGACGTTTTGTACATACAATTGTTCGGCATCCCCCCCCCGATGTCGTCGAGTAGAATAACCGACTTTCTTCGAAAATAATGTATCCGTTAACGTGATGGCATTTTAATGTTTGGTAATGATTTATTCGGTTATTGCTGACTGTATGCGATTTAATTATGCAGACAAAACTTGTGTCGAGTCTACGAAATACATCCTTTGTGTGGTCACGTGATTTTTCCGGTCTTTGTCTGGTACCCTATTGTCTTTTTTAAGGTTGTCTGTGTGTGCCAATGTACAAAATCTATTTTTAGCCTATGCTGACCTTGTTATGATTATAACAATTACGTCTGGTTATAATCATCAACGAGAAGAACTCAACATAGGTGTTAAACCCCAAACTCTATCATAACATTATTGAGCCCATTTCCTGTAAACATCGACTTTCACAGATAACGATATACTATAAATTTTTGGTCGACACTTTTAACGGCGACTTGACACTCGGAGACGTGTTATCTACGATAGAGATAATCAAAATTGCTTACCTTACGTCAAGATTTGAATTAATTATTGGTTCTGGATGCATTTAAAAATAAAATGTGGCCGCTCGTGAGGGGTAAATTTTATATTATTGCACAAAAATGCTGGCCGCTGGTCGCGTTAGCCGGGTGGCCTTTCGTGAGGGGTACTTTTGAACAGAAACTCGTCGGTGCCAACGAATTCTGGCCGTTAGAAGCGGGTGGCCGCTGGTCAGGGGGGCCGTACAAGAGGGGGACTACTGTACTGACAAGTTAATTTCTGTTTATATCTTTTAGAGCAGCGGTTCTCAACCTTTCTAGTGCCGCTACCCTTATAATGGAATTCCAAATGTTGTGGCGACCCAACCGTAAAATTATTTTCGTTCATAACTGTAAAAATGTATATTTCCAATGGTCGTAAGCGACCCCTGGCAAATCGTTGTTCGACCCTTGACGGGGTCGCGACCCACATGTTGAGAACCGCTGTTTTAGAGAGAGCGGACTTTCGTATATTTTCAAAATATTTGTTGGCTGCAGTCATTGATTGAAATATTAATTCTTCACCAGTCTCTGTATTCACAGATTTAATAGATCGCTTTGCAAATATTCTGATATATTTTTTCAACTTCCTTACTTTTGCAGTTTTCGCTCTGTGTAACAGCTTGTAAATTTTCCAGAGAATTATCAACTTTATGACCATTAATATGATCGATAACAAGACCGTCATTGATTACTCTGAAATAAGTCTCGTAGATATGTCAAAGATATATTTTATCCCAGCAGTAAATCTGAGAGATAACCAGTAATATCGACAGTACCGACTGTTACTTTTTTAGTCGACAGTGCCTGATGATACCATCACGAGATGCTTCATAATTCTTGATAGTGGGATGCTTTACAAATTCTTGGCTCATTTATAATATTATTTGTCTAAATTATTACTTGAGAACCTAGATAAATAATCTTCAGTTGTTCTTTTAACCTTTTCACTGTCATTATTTTTTAAAACATAATATCACTTCAGCTCTCTGTATCTTTAACCGCTACATTGTACACACAGTTGTGTTTTCCTTCTAACTCCAACACCACATCGTAGACATGGTTTTGATCCTAGACTTCCATTACGAACACTTTGTAAATGCTGTCCTCAGAATTCATTTACACGGGATTTGTTAAAAGGGGATGGAGACCCTATCATCAACCACCTGCACTAAATTTATTTTTTGAGTCAATACAGATACTATTTTTTATTTTAATATTTGTTTAAAATATAATATGGAGGAGTTATCCACAATCAAGCCATGGAAAGCTCCATTTGTTGAATCAGTATTTGACCATGACAGAATAACTCCTGACTTTTCGGAGGAGATTTGTGGCTGAGAATAATAATCTGATCAATATTATTTGGAGTGCCAAGAAAAGAATTTCGTGATGATGGCGCATCTCACATATGGTCCACATTCAAAATTATGCGCGATGACAAAGTCAATGACGCTACAATGAACGATGAGCGAGCGAAAATTATTATTGATTATCTTAACGATCATAGATATTTTTCAGAATAAAATTATTTGTGCAACCAGAAACAGATTCTACTGTGTGGGTTATCCACGACAAACGTGACCCTGTTTTACATCACACACAAAAACTGCCGTGTTAAATAAAAATTTCAAACCAGGAATGTCGACTGGGATTGATGAAACATTATATACGAGCATACCCTGTAACCGCGGTTATTTATGGGATTTATTCGTTAAATGATAAACCTGATATTAATGATCTTGCTCCAATGAAATGTTCAAACAAGCTGTGTCGCTGAGCGAGTAATTGAACATTTTACAAATGCGATACGTGGAAATGGATTAACTGATCAAAGATGTAAAAAGATAAATGAGTGGACTGAATTAGTAACAAATACCAGAGCTACAATTAATGATGTATCAAAGTTAGAAAAAAAGACTAAAATTTCCAATAATAGTAGCATCGACAACAGGAAAAAATTTACATGATTCGAAATAGTAAAAAACAGAAGGGAGCTCCAATAAATATCATTGAGCATAATGCGCACGTGTGGACTAACACAGTAACGAGATCGAACCGTAAGATTTTATCCTCAGAACTCTGGAGAAAATATTAGTATGGCTATTTCAAAGTTATGAAACATATGATCAATTTGTACCACCTAACGGTGAAATATACCGGTTAGAATCTCTCCACAAAGAAATAAAAAAAAACTGGCACAGAAATTTTCAACTGAAAATATTGACGAGTTGCTAAGCAACTGTTCCGTCAGTTGTTGCACACTTTGCAAGAGAAAATTCGTGGAAACCAACACGCGCTGAATTTCTCAAAGATCTGAAACACAGTTGTGTCGAATATGGTCACGATGGACTGTGGAACACTAAATACGATTATAAAGATGTTATGTCGTTTGATATGGTCGCGTGTTATCCTGCAAGTTTTTCAGGGATAGAAGATTGTGCTGAATATGTTGCGCGGTTTGGACATCCTAGTCACGAAATGACCAGAGTATCGATAAATGGACAACTACCTGATTTTGATCTAACCGGAGTTTGATAAATCATCAAAAGATCTCGGTAGAAGAATAATCGGTAAATTTACTCTATCGCAGAATTGAAACCGAGTGCATTTTGGATTAAATGAATAACTCAAACACAATGTGTGAAAGATGAAATTTATGAACTTAATTTGTAAAGATAAATATATGAGGTATAAATACAATGATTCTCACACGCTCTCGACATACACTTGATCCAATCACTCTATACTAACATTCATACATTGAAAAAAACCGAAAATATTAGATTTATCTGACATACACATTCAAGAAACCTCAGTTTGAAATAATAGTATGCACTATAAGATATTCACATAATTTCACGTATAGACTAGGATTGAGATTCAGACAATCTCGAGTTTTCAAATACGTTTCAAATGTTCTACACTGTAAGTGAGATTACAAATCTCCTGGAATACTACTTAGATTCAAAATAATCTCATGTAGATAAAAATGTACCAATTGAAACAACAATTAGAATAAACATATGCTTCTTGACCCTTGTACAGTCGCACGATTCATACACCGGTAAACCGCTCAGTTTCACCACGTGCCTTGGGTTGCCTCACACTTGTATCGGCCGCTCGCACCCTTCATTGATCCACCACATGTACAGTCATACGTATACAGACGTACAACCAGCATACAGCACCCTTGTATTAGGTACGTCTACAGGCTTTTTGGATAGAGCTTGTCAAGGAGGGTTTCCGTAACCAAGTGGAAGACCCTATTAAATGATTCCGTCGCTTGTCTGGAAATACACATGCTCACCCTAGTTAACGTTGTACGCATGCACAACGAAAAATAGTCAAAAAATTCTCAGGCATAACAAAGTTGTTGTTTTTTTTCTTCTAATTTTGTTGCATACTCAAGGCGCAGAATATGATCATAAACGACATTATGCACGATTAATTTTAGATGATGCTGAATACGATTTTATAATCGCAGATGCAACAGCGAACAATATATTTGTAAGTGGAGAAAATGATTACTTGTCTAACGGAACACGATTTGGTACAATTGTTGGCTACATCGATGACGTCTCTTCGAAATATACACATCTAAGATCATCCATGCTCGCTTATGTTTTTATAAACTTGCTATCGATGATAAATATATTCCCTGACACTGTAGTCAGAGGTACCTGTAAGTTTCAACTCATGGGAGTTTCATTACTCAAAACCCTGGCTGCAGCTTAATTACCTTGATACCACATTTAGTAGATTATTTAACTATGAAGATCAAAGACGTTACCTGGCTGCAATTAAGTCCAAATAACACTTGCTGGGAGAAAAAAAGAATGGAGGAGAGAGAAGGGGGGATTTTGTGGTATCAAATGAAAATGTCCATTGATGTGGGGTGAAATCTCATGGGTCGAAACGCCCAATGGGGCGAAAAGTCGATGTACCAGGTGAGGCGAAATGTCCATTGAAGTGGGGAGAAATGTCCTGGGCCGAAACGTCCATGGTGCGAAATGTTCATAATTTTGAAACAAACTCTCGTATTAAATGTTGTCGCAGTTGATATCAACGCTGTCGAGGATGCACTACACGCTGCTAAGTCCCCGTTGACGTTAGGATACGCAATGACAATCCACTCATCTCAAGGGTTAACTATTTCTGATACAGTTTGGATTATTGATGATCGAATCAAGTGGTCAAATTTTGTCTAACTCGCAGTATCACGAGTCAGAAAAATAAATCAGCTGCGTAGGGTTATTATAAATTTTACTGACACCAATAACGAAATTGTTAGTGATGATATAGTAAGAAAAAAAAATAGCTGGTTATAAACAAAGTGACAAAAACAAAATAATTGCAACTTTGATATTGATGCTGAATTTATAATGATGCTGAAATAACGACAGAATAATCAGTGTGCGAGCTGTAACACAGTAATATTATGACAGTATTCAAATAATGATCAAAGACAATTTACCGTAGATAGAAAAGATATTAGTCGCAGTCCTACACGAGAAAAGACGACGTTGACCTGTCTTGAATATAATACAAGTCAAAGAGCTTGTTAAATGATCGTGGTGGTAATTGTGTATCCTCGGGTATTACTCAGAGGCGTAGCTAGAGTGTTTGGCGCCCGGGGACAATATTCATCCCCCCCCCCATCCCTACTCTGAAACCCATTATGTACATCAATAAAATCACCATTACCCGTTACAACTTATTTCAAAGCCCATTTTGGCGCCCCCACTAGTATGACGCCCGGGGACATATGTACCCCCCCCCCCCCCCGCACCCCCCTAGCTACGCCTCTGGTATTACTTGTAATTGCTCATGTCTGCCCGTAGATGTAACCACTCTAGAAATTTTGTGTGATGTGATACTCCAGATAGGATCAGTCGTTTTTGTTTACCCCGTTCAAGTTTACCATGCTCATATAAGTACCTTACAGTATACTGGTTGTTTCGAAAAATCATGTCATTATACAGGTATACATTTTTGTGTGATCGCGTTAATATGTTTTATGTAAGTTGTTTGAATAATTTTATTATTTAATGCATTTATCACACTTGGTAATCTTGTAACCCATTCTCGAGATCTTTCTTTTTGTTGTTGTTGTTGTTGAAATATTTCCTTTGCATACTGATATCCAAATAACCGCTCAGCATGAGTTCGATTAAACCGTTCAACGATTGCATGATCAGGATGAATTTCAGTATGTCCTCATCGTATATTAACATTAGGTTGCTTCATCAGCGATGATACTACACCCTGAAAATTCTTTGCCAGGATCGACCTGTAGTAGCTGTGGCCATCGTAGACCACCGCGTTGATAAATTCGTTCAAACGAAGAAGCAACATCGGCTGACTTTCTTTGTTGATAATGGCTCTGCTTCTTTGTACCTTCTTGAAACATCAACTACAGACAATGCGTATTTTAACGTTATTATCAATTTCATTTATTGGATATTCACCGGGTTTTGGTTGATCCTGATTATCAAGTTGGATATAAAGTCTGTTACAAAACCACAATAATTATATCCTGGAAGTTATTTTTCTCCTGGCTATTTGGCCCATGGAATCCCCTATAATTTTGCTGATATATTAACTCCTCGTTTTTTTTTTTTGTTTGTTTTTTTTTTTTTTTTTTAATTTGATTCGTCAGCAGAGATAAATTTAATTGTTTTTGTACCACACTTTTCACACCTACCAGTAAGTGCTGGTCTATTATGTTTCATTCTAATGGTCATTAATTCACCTGTAGAAGTAGGCCCTTTGCATTTAACACAATGTAAATCCATATTATTTATTAAATATCGATTGATTAATTGAAATTTAACGGCGTACCAGCACTTTTAGGCTATTTAGCGCCATACAATAGGTTATATGTTTAAAAATACGAAAGGTTTAATATCGACCTGCGATATAAAAAACCATAATAGTTAAATATAAAATGGTAAGATGTTGGTAACAGGAAAATATGAAGCTTCCCACTCAACGGGAGATGTAAATGATGTATGTTGATGATAAGATGTTGTAAATAAGAGGCGGTATTTGCATTAGATAAAAATGATTTTAGGTGATGTCATACAAGTCGTAGTTTAAAATAAAGATTTACTTCCTCCAGGAAATCTAAAATATATATATCATATGTATAGTATCAAAAAGTTCCTTCATGTCATGTACATTACAGTATTTATCACGAGTAGGTTGCAGGTCGGAACACTCGGTCATAAAGTGCGTAACAGTAAATGGTTCATTGCAAGAAACGCACTCTGGTGGATCTTCATCTTTTAGTATGTGGGAGTGGGTAATGTATGTATGACCGATTCTGATTCTTGCAATGACAACCTCCTCCCTACGGATAGTTCTGTAGAAAGGAGTCCATTTTCCCAGGGTTGGTTTGATGGCATGAAGTTTGTTATTGACTGCATCATCCCATGACACCTGCCACTTCTGACGTAGATACTTTTTGATACAAGGTTTAAAATCAGTAAACGGTAATTTAAAATCCGATGGTTCTTGGGATAGAGCCATATTAGCAGCCCGGTCAGCTTCTTCATTACCTCAAATACCAATATGGCTAGGTAGCCAACAGTATACTATATTGTAGGAGGTACTAAGCTCCGAGTTTTCGACGAGAATATTGACTAATAATGGATTATCCAGTTTTCTATTGTATAGCGACTGAAGCACTGATAATGAGTCACATAAGATAATGCTATTTAAAATGCGTTTCTGTTCGATAAAATTCAGAGCAAGGTTTATTGCTCTGATTTCCGCTGAAAATATGGACGCATCGTTTGGCAAGCGCACTTTGGTTATGTATTTTACCACTAACGAAGGCTGCAGCAGCCTTTTCATCAACCTTTGATCCATCAGTATAAAATTTAGTGTAATTTGTAAAATCGTTGAGAAGTTCATTATTATTATTATATATCATGAATGCAATTGATATTTCGGCGACAAGAAAACGAGAACCAAATAAACACCATGCAGGGCTATCGAATTCCATCCGGATGATCATAATAGGTCCATCTGGAAGTGGTAAAACGCAATTGTTTTTGAATTTAATAATGAGATGACTCAAGTGGGATAAATTGTATCTGAAATCTCCGTCTGTAGATGATCAACGATGTTATGAAGTACTTAAAAATTTTAATGAAAACTCAAAATTGTTGGCAGTGGCGTAGCGACGGGGGTGGAGCATGTGGGGCATTCGCTCCGGGCGACGGTGTCTAGGGGGCGCCAATCGGCCCAAAGTATCAACATAACTACGCAACAGGGGCAGCCGGGGGCACAAATTTGAGTGTTTTGTCCTGGGCGCCATAAATTTGGGTGTTTTGCCCTGGGCGCCAAATATCCTCGCTACGCCACTAGTTGTTGGATGAGCGCGGTGATGACATTATTAATTTTATTACTGATATTGAAGAAGCGCCATCTGTATAGATACTAATGTTGGAAAATTAATAAATTTAGTTGTGTACGATGATGTAATGCGGGATAAACAATCAAATCCGGCAAGAATAATTTCCCGAGGTAGACATAAAAACACTACTGATATGATTTATGTTACTCAGAGGTATACACAAATCCCTAAAGTGATCAGGGATAATTGTAATATTTTAGCTGTATTTAACGGAGTTGATACACACTTACTGAGAAATATTCATCAGACCTGGTGTAGCGGTGACATGGACATAATTCAAAACGTTTTTCACACGTGCACAAACTCTCCCACACGGATTTACAACGATAAATTTACATGATCCTAGATCAAGATATCGAATCGGACTTGATACAATTTTTGGTTGAGAGACTGATTTAATTTACAGCAGCAGGGCGGGTGTGACCTCAAGACAACAGCGTAGTAACAAAATTAACTAACCCGTAAAAGTGACTCTCGAAAGTCTTTGGTTTGGCGTTATTGACGTTATTTTTCGTGTTTGTAAGAAGCCTTAGTTTAACAAATCGAACCATATACAATTAGGTTTGCTCGCCATCCATTCTGCTGTCTTTCATCACTGCCATTATCGACGTATTAGAGAGGATAGTGGTTGCCCAAAAATGGTACCGGTTTTCAGCTTTTAAACCCTATAACGTTATTTCCACCAATGAAACAGCCGATCGGAATGGGAGGTAATTTGGGTCCACTGGAACTCGCTCAGCCTGCATGCCGAACCTAAGGAATGTCATCAAGCAAGTTCTTGTTGTGGCCTACACCTCATGTGCTATGATTAATCACTTCCGGAAATTATAAAGAGTTAACCTGGATGGCAATAGAAGCTATCTTTTTTTTTTCTTATAAAGAATGTAACCAGCTGTGAGATCGAAGTATTTAAATGGACGATATCCACAGCCACAGGAGTCTGACGTTTTATCAATAAAGTAGGGCGAAATGTCTGACAAAATGAATTACCCTTATAAATAAATTTCATGTTGTCAGACATTTCGCCGTACTTTATTGATAAAACGTCAGACTCCTGTGCCACAGCTCACTGAAAACACAACTTTCCCTGATATGTCTTTAAAGTGAATGGTATTTTAGCTCGTGAGATTTTTTCTACGATCAAATCTTACAATCTATTTCCAAGCAAGACTTACCTGACGAGATCTAGGCGTAAAGGAGAAACATGTCAGGGTAGAGACGAAATTACTGAGGTTAGGATTATTTTAACAGGCTATTCCTGATTAGGATGTTGCTGGTCAATAGCCACAGCAAGCAGATCATTCTTAAATGACTAGTCCACATCTAAGATGGGCTATTAGAACTATTTTGCAGGGTCTGGACACTCACTTTTTTATATTTCCATTGAAACATGTTGGTACATTTAGCTTATCGAAGAGTAGCAGAAATTCGCTAGCGGAGATCACACTAACTATGCGACGTCAATAATATGCACAGTACGCACTGGAGGAAGGCGAACAAGGCTTGGGCTGTTTAAAATTTCACACTAAGATGGAACGCAATCCTTGGATGAGGCGGGATCTAACTTATCCCAATTCACTAGAACACCACGTTGAGCAAGAAGGGAGAGAGCAATTCCTGTCAGTCACCAAAGACGATCTTACAATGCTTCTTTTTTGTTGGAAGATGTTGTCTAAGTACGCTACAGTCGCTGTCGTTGAGAGCGTAGAAAACTAATTTATAGTTCTCTATAATCCAAACCGAAGGAAATTTCGTGAGGTCGGGTGGATGGGGATAGGTTCAAGTATTAAAAGCTGTAGGCCACCCTTAAGTTTACTTGACAACTGCAATTCTGATGGATTTATCTAAGGCTTTTGACCATCTCCCTCGTGATGTTCTCATTTGCAAGCTAAGGACTTATCGTATGTCAGACGGATCAGCACGTCTCTTACTGTGTTATCGATCAATCAAAAGCATCAAATTAAGATGCAGGGTGTCTTAAATAGCTGGGCTGAAATTCGAAAAGGGTTCATTGGGTGTGGATCATCGGCCTGCTACTCCTTTAATGTTTTTATCAATGATATTTTTATTTATTAAATATGGCTCTTTATATAACTATGCTGATATTAACACTGTCATTTTTTGTAAGTCTTGGACACTTTAAATTACATACTTGAAACAGAGTCTAATATTCTGATCGATTCATCGACCTTGCCACCTCCATTTTATAGTTGTTGAGCCGGCTGAGAGCCATGTGCTTCTCGTTGACGTTGGGTACAAAAAGAAAATGCCTGAAATAGAACTTCTGAGAGTTTGGATTGAGAACTTCCCTCTTCATTAGCTTTGTGAATAAAGAGCAGACCACCATCTGTAAAACTCTTACCTTCTGTGGATTGAATGCAAAGACAAGGTGGGGGAAGGCGAAAGGGGTGGGAGCTGGATAAAAGAAATCAAGGCCCCACTAAAACAGGTTAGTTCGCTGATTTATTTTGTGGAAAAGGGTCGATTCAAATCTGCCAAAAATGAAGTCTGGAAAGTTGTTGACTGATGGTTTGAGTGTCAAGACATTGGCAATTATAAAGAGGCTTGGGTATAGAAAAAATTATATCCCTTTTTCTAACTGCCTCCAAAACTTAAATTCGATTGTGGTTTAAACTGCCGCTCTTGCTTGGTTTTAACTTCTCTCCTTTTGCATACGACCTATCTTCAGTACAGTCGTCAAACCAAATGTAATGGCAAAGGGAATTGCAGTCAAGCCAACAAGTTGACGTTTAAGTGATGCTGAGCAGAGAAAGGCATGTTGTATCACTACATTTAAGTTGGACGAAGCAGTCCGGGCATTAGCCATAGAATAATGTACAGCTCTGTTAATCAATTTGGTAATGTGGGAGTGGATGCCCAAGTATAATCACTGCCTTCTCCTTCAGCAAGGAGAGAATATACTAAAGAATCCAGATCAACCATTGATCACTATATTCTGCATCAATTTGTAGGTGATGTAAAGCTCATGGTGATCCAAAAAATAAAACAGCTTGAATCACACATTAACCGCTGCATCTAAATTAGCAAGTTCGCACTTTACGGTACTAGTGAGCCAAAATGACACTGATAACTGGCCTTCAGAAAAGGAAGCCTTCAAATTCCCTGGATCCTGGAGAAGATTGTGTATGTTTTTGACCATTATGGGTTGCAGCAGTAGACTGGTGGAGAGGTATTATTCCGTATCTACAATGTCTACTGAAGCCATATCCTTAATAAGTCTGGTTCACAGATGGTGTCTGTGGACACTCAAAAATATGAGCATACAAATCTACTCAACAGCTGCCCTTAAAATAAACTCAATACTGGAGTCAGAGTAGGCCAATTGGTCAAGCTTGACCTGATACTTACTGTGGATACTGTCCTCATAAGACATCACCTCCATGTCAGCATAAAACATTTTCAGTGGCATGGACAAATCTCTGCTATTTTTCCTGTGTGCAGTATGATATCTATCCTACATACAGTACATATGGTGAAATTCAGGTTCACTGGTTGAACCAGTGGCCAGGAAAGCAATATGGATTGTCTTACCATTACTGACGGCTTGAATGGATGCTGGCAAGGTGGATTGATTATCAGATTAGTGGCCAACTGGATGTCTGACTCCAAATCCAGTTCGATGAACGAGATGGTGAAATGGACAGTTAAGTTTGTCTGGTGCCGATATGAATTCAATATAGTGGGATGATGTAATGGTATGAAGAAAAGTCACTGTAGTGATGGAAACCTGGTCGTTAATTGAAACGAAACCATTATGACATCCTTATTTATATTTAAAAGAGAAAATATACAATAGGATCAATGTTGTTTTTTCATTTGCGATTTCTATTAGTAGTTCAAATTGGTCTTGGTTATCAATAAATTTGCAACTGAAAATGCAGGCAGCTCACATACTAACAACTACAAAACTTTTATACACATATTCTCATTCTCTCTCTCTCTCTCTCTCTCTCTCTCTCTCTCTCTCTCTCTCACACACAAACATATGAGTCGTGTTTAATTCAATAGACCTGATAGTTCTAACTTAGCAATAACTGGACATGCTTGGTGGTCAATGCCACAAATGTAGTACCCTTTATTAAAAAATGTCAAATATCCTGTTAAAAATACTATTCCAAAAGTGCACACATTTTTAAAGAATTAATAAATAAAGTCAACTCTATTAAGTATATATAAAACTTAGCCCTGATTTTCTCTTTAATTATGGGGTACAGTTGAAAGATTAAATGTGAAAGAAAAAAAAAAGTTTCAAATAGTTATTTGTATTTATTATATCAGAGCAATGGTGTCATTTCATCAAATATACATATATACAAACTAGTCTTCAAACTTTGGTGAGCATCATATTCAAATAGAGTAAAATAATTGTCAAACAAGTCCAACAAAATTTTGTCTTTAAGCAACTGGGAACAGAACTTTTATACTATCCATGAGAACACAAGCTGCTTTACATGTAACTGTTATGGACAAGATTATAACTTAGCCATGCTGATCCGAACAAGCATAAAAGGTAGGTAATATAACAATATAATTATGCACCTAATTGTGGTGCTCAAAGCACTGATTCCTTGTTGTATAGTTTCATATGAGGAAAACTAAAGGAATTAAAACTCCGAATTTAATTAACTGGTTCAAATATATTCATACTTTTTCCATCTACTCACTGCCTTCAAAAGAAAAAATGCTGTGTGAATGCTCTTGATCTCTGTCAAAGTAACACAAATGTCCTAGATACCATGATATGATACCATAACCAGTCTAGTTAGAATCAACTGCTACTGGTCTTTTGGAAATGTCTCTGTAATAATAGGGAATGTCACCAATTTTTGTCTATAGAACTGACTAATTGTAGTATTTTACACCAGATGAAAGTTTCAATAATTTTAAACAAACTTGCTTGAGAGTCTCTTCATCGGATGGTTCTGAGAGTGAACCTACTAAAGCATGTCATCTTGATGAGAAGTGCTTGATTTCTTAGTTTCTGATTGATGTATAACCAGGGAAAAGTACCATTTCTTATTGAGTGCAGTCATGCACAATGTGAAACAGGCCAAATTAGTGTAACAGGTGCTTGTTTCTCCAGCAAGATATGTGACTAAATAAAAAAAACATCCATACATGAAAATGAAAATCAGACTGGGTGTCTGTAAAAGACTTAAAAACTGAAAGCATTTCAGTATATGAACAGAAGATATTGTCAAAAGACGATGTATGTAAATGCAAAAGATTGAAAAACATTAACATCTAAATTTTTTATAACAAAACAAATATATTAAATATCACCAAAGACTAAAAATTATAGACATAAGAGGAATGGAAGATTATTTATCAAACACTATTTTATGTTGTCACTGACTATTAATGTAAAAACCATGTCTACGAAAAGAAGCAGAA
Source organism: Unio pictorum (assembly GCA_030141615.1). Classification (NCBI taxonomy): domain Eukaryota; kingdom Metazoa; phylum Mollusca; class Bivalvia; order Unionida; family Unionidae; genus Unio; species Unio pictorum. Next base: position 4,775,631 of record JARLTB010000126.1, read on the forward strand.
CTAACTGTTATTTAAAAGGTGTCACATGATATCATGTTTATGCACCAGAAATATTCAATTTCAGATGTTGTAAGTCACTTTTGTATACAAAAATCAAACTTGTGAACAAAGAATTAAAAACTTTTCTTTCAGTTCACAACAGATTTAGAAAAGAACTTTTTAGTGCAACTTTTGTTTTCTGAAATTTATATTCCTCTTGATGGCTGTTACATTTCAATGATGAAGATGCACTCCTAATATCTGAATAAAATTCACAGTTTTGAGCCTTAGTTTTATTAAAAGCTAAAAATGTTTTCAAAATACATGACACAAATTTATAATGGACAGATTGTCAAATTTCTAGGAAAGTGTTTGGTAATACATTATTATATAAGAGACCAAAAACAGAGATATAAGTATCAGATTCCACAGGATAATGTACATATTTAAACTGCAATTTCTCTACTGCACATTAATCCTACAGCATCTAATATGTGCAAATTACCTTTGTTATTGTAAAAATCACCAACACTTATGTACATACATATTATGTAAATGATTCTCTGCTATTCATTTGGTAGAAAAATAAAGAACTTTTTTTTTACTCAATCTGGAATGATTAAAATATTTTTATATCAAATACAAATGTATACATTAATAATATGCACAGTTGTCACATTCAAAAGATGTCATGTACATCTTTGTGGATTCAAACATACAAGTATATATTGTAAAGTGTAAAAAATAATAGATATAAAGAATAACCAGTAAATTTATATAAGTGAAAAAGTTTGACTTTTCGGTGAAAAATACTAAGAAACAAAACTAGTATATCCATTTATTAAATATGTCAAAAGCAACTTTTAAAAGTCTTCTACAAATGGTATATGTCATCAAAATCCATCAATTCTAAGTCCAGCTTTATTGCATATTTTAGTTTTGTTTAACACATGATCCTAATTACTGACAGGAAAGCTAGGAAGTGTACATAGAGACATCTATATATTTTTAGCAGATATACGAACAAATGGAAACATTGCATTGTCATAAATGGCAAAGTTGCAAGCTTTCTTTCATATTACATATTTCAAGGTAGAAAATATTGGTTTGCACAAACTTTCCCCCAATTGTCTGAGCCAATGTGCTGGGTTAACACTTTTAAAGAGTAAGCCATACTATTACATGAAAAAAAAATTGACACTTTAAAATTTAGGACAACTTTGTACAAAGTTTTCTCCTACGTTTAATACTTTTAATAATCTTTTTTGTTTAACAAATTATAGTTTCTACTTTATTTAAGATTAAAAAAATGAAATGAGTAATTTGTTTTCTACACTTGGTAATATTGTTCTAGATTAACAATTGCAGCCTTCTTATTGGTCAGAATATTTTCATGTAAGATTTGGAGTCAAGTTTTACTATGGAGGGTCCTGGAGATCACAAAACTTGCAATTTTGTTTCAACCAATCAGTTATGTCATTACTTTTGAATGCTCATTTCTGATTGACTAATAGTGGAAACACAATCCTTGGCTATTGTTCAAGAGTGTTATGATCTCTGTCAGAGAAAGAAAAATGAGTTAATTATGAAGATTACATATATTCTAAGGGTAGATATATTTTCTACATAGCAAAAGAAAGTAGTTCCATAGCTATATTAGCACAATGCTGATACAGTTATCACCACCATTGAAAAATGAATTTTTCTCATAATGGTGAGTTTCTTTATCTCTTTATAATATATATGATACAAGTAATATTTTATTCATAACTTGGGAATAAACAATATTATAATAACCTGTTATTGAATATCATGTAATTAGCACATATTGCAATATATTTGACAGTGTACTGTCTTTTTTCACAACATTAACAAATGTCAGTAACATTTTGGAGCAAGTTATTTTTACCTTTGAACAACTTGGAAGCAATATTGTATTCAATCATTTACTTGTGAAGAAATAATAAATGTTCACATATGAATAAGATGTATTTACTCATTATCAATAATGGTAAATATAAAACTTGCCGATATAAAAAGAACTTTACATGTGACACTAAATGATATTAAAACAATTTGCAAATCTCCTTATGAAAATGACAGCAAAATGCTTCAAACAAAGATGATAAACTGTTCATTTGGGCAACTGCTGTATTGAATGAATTGTATACGCTAATAATAATATCTGTCTAATGGTTTCAGTGTTGACCAGTGTATGACCTACTACTGAATTTCCACATAATTAGCAGGAAACAGTCCCACTTTTCCTCTACACTCTCCTCGCCACCATCCCTCATCAATCTGAAACATAAAAGCAGATGTCAATGTAATGGTCAGCATAGACTACTTAATGTCAAAAAGAGCAGATGTCAATGTAATGGTCAGCATAGACTACTTAATGTCAAAAAGAGCAGATGTCAATGTAATGGTCAGCATAGACTACTTAATGTCAAAAAAAGCAGATGTCAATGTAATGGTCAGCATAGACTACTTAATGTCAAAAAGAGCAGATGTCAATGTAATGGTCAGCATAGACTACTTAATGTCAAAAAGAGCAAAGGTTGCAGGTGAGATAGAACCACTTCTCATGAACAAGAGTAGGGTTGCAGGTAAGCTGGTACTCATTATAAACACAAACTAATCCATGTCAACAAGAGGAGGGGATGCAAGTGTGATGGCCCTCATTACAAACACAAACTAATTCATGTCAACAAGAGTAGGGTTGCAGGTAAGCTGGCCCTCATTACAAACACAAACTAATTCATGTCAACAAGAGTAGGGGATGCAGGGGTGATGGCCCTCATTACAAATACAAACTAATCCATGTCAACAAGAGTAGGGGATGCTGGGGTGATGGCCCTCATTAGTGTGATGGCCCTCATTACAAAAACAAACTAATTCATGTCAACAAGAGTAGGGGTGATAGCCCTCATTACATACACGAACTAATTAATGTCAACAAGAGTAGGGGATGCAAGTGTGATGGCCCTCATTACAAACGCAAACTAATTAATGTCAACAAGAGTAGGGAATGCAGGTGGGATGGCTCTCATTACGAACACAACCTAATCCATGTCAACAAGAGTAGGGAATCCAAGTGGGATAGCCCTCATTACAAACACAGACTAAACCTTACAAACACTAACTAATTCATGTCAATAAGAGTAGGGAATGCAGGTGGGATTGACCCCATTTAAAACATTAACTAATCCATTTCAACAAGAGTAGGAAATGTAGGTGTGATTGCCCTCATTACAAACACAGACTAATCCATGTCAACAAGAGTAGGGGGTGCAGGTGGGATGGCCCCCATTAAAAACATTAACTAATCCATTTCAACAAGAGTAAGAAATGCTGGTGTGATGGCCCTCATTACAAACACAGACTAATCCATGTCAACAAGAGTAGGGGGTGCAGGTGGGATGGCCCCCATTAAAAACATTAACTAATCCAAATCAACAAGAGTAGGAAATGCAGGTGTGATGGCCCTCATTACAATCACAAACAATCACAAACTAATCCATGTCAACAAGAGTATGGGATGCAGGTGGGATTGCCCCTATTAAAAAGATTAACTAACCCATGTCAACAGCATAGGGGATGCAGGTGGTGTGGTCTGCATCACAAACATTAACTAAGCCAGGTCAACATGAGTTGGAAATGCTGGTGGGATGGCCCTCTTTACAAACGCAAATTAACTCATGTCAAAAGAGTAGTTGATCTGATGCAGGCAGGATGGCCCTTATTATAAATACATTAATCCATGCCAACAGTAGGGGATGCAAGTGGCATGACCCTCATTACAAACGCAAACTAATCCATATCAAAAGAGTAGCAGATCTGATGCAGGCAGAATGGCCCTTATTACAACACAATTTAATTCATATCAGCAAGAGTAGGGGATGCAGGTGGGATAGCCCTCATTACAAACACTAACTAATCTATGTCAACATGAGTAGAGAATGCAGGTGGGATGGCCCCATTAAAAACATTAACTAATCCATGTCAATAAGAGTAGGGGATGCAGGTGGGATAGCCCATTAGCCCCTATTAAAAAGATTAACTAATCCATGTCAACAAGTGTAGGGGATGCAGGTGAGATGGCACTCATTACAAACACTAATCCATGTAAACAAGAGTAGGGAATGCAGGTGGGATTGCCTCCATTTAAAACATTAACTAATTCATGTCGACAAGATTAGGAAATGCAGGTGGGATTGCCCTCATTACAAACACAAACTAATCCATGTCAACAAGAGTAGGAGATGCAGGTGGGATGGCCCTCATTACAAACACAAACTAATTAATGTCAACAAGAGTAGGGGATGCAGGTGAGATGGCACTCATTACAAACACACTAATCCATGTCAACAAGAGTAGGGAATCCAAGTGAGATAGCCCTCATTACAAACACAGACTAAACCTTACAAACAAAAAAACTAATCCATGTCAATAAGAGTAGGGAATCCAAGTGGGATAGCCCTCATTACAAACACAGACTAAACCTTACAAAAACAAACTAATCCATGTCAACAAGAGTAGGGAATCCAAGTGGGATAGCCCCCATTACAAACACAGACTAAATCTTACAAACACTAATCCATGTCAACAAGAGTAGGGAATCCAAGTGGGATAGCCCTCATTACAAACACAGACTAAATCTTACAAACACTAATTCATGTCAACAAGAGTAGGGAATGCAGGTTGGATTAAACCCATTTAAAATATTAACTAATCCAAGTCAACAAGATTAGGAAATGCAGGTGGGATTGCCCTCATTACAAACACAAACTAATCCATGTCAACAAGAGTATGAGATGCAGGTGGGATAGCCCCTATTAAAAAGATTAACTAACCCATGTCAACAGGAGTAGCAGATGCAGGTGGTGTGGCCTGCATCACAAACATTAACTAAGCCAGGTCAACAAGAGTAGGGGATGCTGGTGGGATGGCCTTCATTACAAATGCAAACTAACTCATGTCAAAAGAGTAGTTGATCTGATGCAGGCGGAATGGCCCTTATTACAAATACATTAATCCATGTCAACAACAGTAGGGGATGCAAGTGGGATGGCCCTCATTACAAACACAAACTAATCCATATCAAAAGAGTAGCTGATCTGATGCAGGCGGGATGGCCCTTATTACAAACACAATTTAATCCATGTCAGCAAGAGTAGGGGATGCAGGTGGGATAGCCCTCATTACAAACACTAACTAATCTATGTCAACATGAATAGGAAATGCAGGTGGGATGGCACTATTACGAACACAAATTAATCCATGTCAACATGAGTAGAGAATGCAGGTGGGATGGCCCCCATTAAAAACATTAACTAATCCATGTCAATAAGAGTAGAGAATGCAAGTGGGATAGCCCTCATTACAAAACGCAGACTAAACCTTACAAAAAACTAACTAATTCATGTCAACAAGAGTAGGGATTGCCCCCATTAAAAACATTAACTAATCCATTTCAACAAGATTAGGAAATGCAGGTGGGATTGCCCTCATTACAAACACAAACTATTCCATGTCAACATGAGTAGAGAATGCAGGTGGGATGGCCCCCATTAAAAACATTAACTAATCCATGTAAATAAGAGTAGGGGATGCAGGTGGGATAGCCCATTATCCCCTATTAAAAAGATTAACTAACCCATGTCAACAGGAGTAGGGGATGCAGGTGGTATGGTCTGTATCACAAATATTATATAATCCAGGTGAACAATAGTAGGAGATGCTTGTGGGATGGTCCTCTTTACAAATGCAAAACAATCCATGTCAAAAGAGTAGTTGATCTGATGCAGGCGGGATGGCCCTTATTACAAATACATTAATCCATGTCAACAACAGTAGGGGATGCAGGCAAGATGGCCCTTATTACAAACACACTAATCTATGTCAGCAAGAGTAGGGGATGTAGGTGGGATGGCTCCTTCTAAAAAGATTAACTAATTCAAGAGTAGGGAATGCAGGTGTGATAGCCCTCATTACAAATACAATTAAATCCATGTCAACAAGAGTAGGGGATGCAGGTGGGATGGCACTCATTACAAACACAACTAATCCAGGTTAATAAATGTAGTTGAAACAGGTGTGATAAGACAAAATGTTGAATGCATATTCTGGAAATTTATTGTCTCAAATCTGACAAATTAAAAAAATGAATAACATGCAAAGGTATTTGATTTTTTTTTATATGTTCACTGGTGAAAAGAAATGATCACAGGTTTATGGTATGATGACCTAAATGTGTAAAATACTGCTAAATACCAGAGCTACTTAAATGGCTCAAAGGCAAATTTCCAAGTTTTAAATTACAAATCCACATCAATCTCGAACAAAGACCATCACCAGCCTTGCTCATTGGATTGTAACCCAAATCTGTTACACGTGTCCTCATGCAATGATAATATGCTTAAAGTTTGGTAAAAAAAATATATTACCAAAATGCCATTATAGTTGACATTTGTGTCTAATATGATCTCTGGCCTCTTGCCAGGGACCCCAGGGACAGGGAGGAGACCATAAACTATATCCCACTACAAGGACTGGATAAAAATGGAAGTGTAGGAATTGATTATCAGTAGCTTACTACTAATAATATTCTCACAATAGTTTCTATCTACATCAATTGTATAATTCCTTTTTACCCTCCTCTCCCACTACTCATAGCATTATCAATTGTACCATTTAGTTTTTTTTTAGTTAGGTAACTAACTAGTTAGTTTAGCTAGGTAGATCTAACAATCACGGACTTGGTATAATAATAATACAATATGTGTACCCTGAATTCATATCCCATAGTACTGTGAGGAATAATAGGCCAATACTGACAAGCCTTTAGTTAAAATTACAACCACTTAAATTAGTTCCACTTTATATGGAAACCACAAGCAAACCAAGTTAAACATGTATATACATACTACACTACAAGAATAATACCATTATAAGCATACTGTTTATTATCTATCAAAAACTATCTGCAATGCCAATGATCTCTCTGGATTTTGCGTTCATAGTTTTATTTTATATTAACAGTTCATAGGAAGTTCCGAAAAAATCAAAGCTTAACAAAAGGTACAGATGTCTGTTGAATAGTCATTTAGCGACTAGTAGAGTATGGATCACTGTTTAATAGTCATCTATCTACACACTAGTAGAGTATGGCTGTCTGTTTAATAGTTGTCTGTCTATGTAGGTACAAGGAAACTATGGCTCTGTATAATGGTCATCTATTTAGGTACTAGTTGAGTTCTGCTGTCTGTTTAATAGTTGTCTATCGAGGTGCTAATAAGGTATTACTGTCTAATAGTTATCTATCTAGGTGCTAGTAGAGTAAGGCTATCTGTCTAATAGATGTCCATTTAGGTACCGGTAAAGTATGTCTGTCTGTCTAATAGTTGTCCATGTAGGTACCAATGGAGTAAGGATGTCTGCCTAAAAGTTGTCTATGTAGGTACCGGTAGAGTATAATTTTCTGTCTAATAGTTGTCTATGTAGGTACCAGTAGAGTATGGCTGTCTGTCTTTAAATTTAGTGCTATTTTCGTAAAACAATGGCAAAGTGATAAGAGTTGGCAGGTCTGTGTCATGTATCCCATGTAAAACATTCTTCCAATGTTACCGTTTTAAATTAAATAGGAATTGATTTCAATTATTAATCTGGAATAAAAACTGGGGAAACATTGAGTAACAAATGAGAATGATTTTAAATAATGGAAACTGTTTTCAATCATTAAATCTGGAGTAAAACACGGGAACTGTTTTCAATATAGTAAAAATCCTTCAAATTGTCGTGCTTATTTGCTATCAGTGTAACAGGTCCATGTGTAGATCCATATCAATTCAATCCTACTGGAACGTCTAAGCATGCTGCAATTAACCTTCTGACACAGTTTGACCATGAGATATGCTTATATCTATAGCAAAATGAATATACATCACATCTGGTACTGACCATTTCAATTGTGAAAGGGGGAGAACATAGCATTTTAAAGTCTAATGGGTATTTAAGGTAATCTAGCAGGTCTGTTTGCAGAAATAAATTGACTGAGTTAGCATAGGTTTATTACAGGTCTCAAATTTCCATTGGATTTTGGGACCAGAAAGATACTGAATCATAAGTCAAAATAAATACGGGTTTTGTACTACCTCAACCTCCCACTTCATAAGTTAAAAGCTCTCTTTCCTTCTGATGTATGTCCACCTTTGCTTGAGACTTCTGTGATTGTTTTGGGTTTCCCCTACGCTATTTCTTCACAATGTTGGACAACATATTTTCAGACCAAAGAGAACATGTGTGTGTTGATATGCACTTAGGAAACAATATACAAATCAAGCACAACTATGAACTGCTTACATCTCTTGTTATCATTGCTGTAATGATGACAGAAAACAAGTGCATACAACAAATAGATATAAATGGCTGAAATAAGTGTTAACCGACAATAATAAATGATTTTGAAGTGTAATTAAGGAAAACAACTGCAACCAAACATTTCAAATGGTGAAACTGTGTTACTGATCATAAACATAAGTGTAAAAATGGTACAATACAGCAAAATCAAAAGTCACCCAAATTTCATGAAAATGTTTTAAGCACCAGACAAACAACATTTTGATTCACTATAACACTGAAATAAAGAAGTGGTTGATGGAATTTAAAGATAAGATAGACTGGATTCCTGAAGGTACATATTACAGCATTAGGTGAAAATTTAAAACGTTTTACATATCTGTGTGAAGCAAGCCATCCCGCCAGTAGATAGGGGAGGTAACAAGAGTTATTTCCCTTAGCTTACAAAAAGACTTTTCCTCTTTCAGGGGTTCTTGAATTCACAGGTAGCAGCCAGTAATCCTAATATTAATGTGATCAAGTAAAAAATTTGATGGTGAAATCTAAATCTACCAAGTACAGACAGCTGGAATCAAAGGAGAGATTATTTAATTATCTGAATCATGGCAAAAGTCAGCTTCAAAGATTTTGCAACAATTCAAATTTTAATCAAACATTATCAAATGATATACATTCTTTTGTTAATGTTCTTTTCTAGATTGTTTCAGAAATTTGCCAGAATGCTTCTGTGTTTTACTCACCATTTCTATATTTGTTATGATGTCATCAGGATCAAATGTCAACTCATCAGCATCAGCTAAAAATGAGAGAAATTGATCACATCTAAGATTGTTTTATCGATAACATCAATTTTGCCATTGTATAGAACACATTTTCATTAGCAAGGTTGTATAATTTATTTTTAAGAAAATACTATAATTGTCATGTATAAGTTGAGTCCAACTACAGACTGCACAGACCCAGATCTGAATTTGCATAATGCACTGGCAGATCTGGATCTATACAATTTGTAATCAGTACAAAAAACACAGACCTGGGTCTGTTGGTTTATTATCTGAGAACATATCAGGGTCTATATTGCTTGCATTTATAACTGAGCATATATGATAATGTATACCATTTATAAACATTAGATGGGGTTTTATTGAGTTTAGCACATTGGTTTACTGAGTTGTGAAATAAGATATTGGCTGTCATTAAGTTGAAGCCAACTAAACAGAAACTATTTACTGAACTCAACAAAAATCACAGAATTGTTTTTTTTAAAATAAATATCATAATCTTTAAATATTCCCACATGAGCATAATAGGTTTTGTGGGGTTAAAAATTGCTGTGATGAAAACAATACAATGTATTACAGAACTGCTGAGTGCATCACTTTTCAGTCAATCAGAACTTGGGAAAGAAATAAGAGGTTATATTGCATAATAACAATTTACAATAAAAAGAAATAAACAAATATGTCCCCCAAAGAAACAACAAAGATAAAAACAACAAATCCCACAAAGTAAAACAAACCTTGATTATATTTGTGAGAATCACTGAAATTGTTGTTTAGGGTGGAAGCTATTTTTTTATCAGCACAAGATAGGCTATACATGGTGGCTAGTATGACAGGTAGAGCAAGAACCCTGTAAGATCCAACAATGCACACAAGCTACTGGCAAGCCTTCTCACATACTTAATTTGCCAAGCCTGAGACTCAAACTCACATGGACAAATGGGAAAAAAAATCAATAAAGACGAGAACTTGAGATCACTCTGCCACCTGCATATTTAATTTCATTTACCTAGCTTCAAGCAAATATGATTTTCAGAAAATGTCTAGAAAAGTGATAGATAAAAGACTGATTAAGGAAAGCCAAGCCTTTTAAATGGCATGAAAATTTAATCTGAACATATAAACATAAATATTTCTACCAATTTCATCTAGCTCAAAAAAGATTTTTTTACCAGTTTATGCTAATGAGCTAACCTGATTTGGATGGGAGAGGTATGTCCATTTGCTTTCTATAAAATTCAAGTTTCATTAAATTCTGAAGTCCTGACAATTAAAAGCCAACTTAAATGTTAAGTTTTTCATTTATCATCTTCCTAAAAAATTTAAATGCTAAAAGTCTGGCCATATACTTCAACAGTTTAAATACAAGCACTTTGGAGGGATTATCAAACAATCATTACTCACTACATTTAAGATGAGGAAATACCACACTAGTTTTTATAGCAAAAAGACACAAACACGATTGGTTTCCACCCTGTCATAAGATGCTTATTACTAAAGTGATGTCCTTATCTAATGCAGTGATTCATCAACTTAAGGCATGCAGTTATTAAACTACATAATCCACGTAATTAGATGTTCCTTTCATCTTTACAGCCAGCTGTTTTAGTTGCATATAACAAGAAATTCCAAGAAATTATACATCTTGCATGCTCCCTTGACTGATTAATGTAAGTTTTCGCTTTCAAATAACCTTGACCTTGTCCAAGTCTCACTGGGAAAGTAGGAATGTAAAAATTCTGTTGGTGGTTCTTACCAGGGATTTTCAGGGTTCTTTCTTCATCAATTATTATGTCCACAATGTGTAGCTATTGTGTGCTAAAAATGAAGTTAAACCCAGAACAACCAACCATTTTAGACCAACTAGATATCATGATGTTCAGTGAAAACACCATACTGGTATGACATTTCATTTAGGAGGAATGGCAATAACAAGATTTTCAAAACAGCTGCTGTGGAAGTTAGGTCAGCATCCTTTCCTGTAGGACCAACTGGACATCACAAGAATTTTTTAAAGTAAAAACTCCATATTCATATGACCCTTCATTCAGAAGGAGTAGCAATACCAAGCAAGCATTCACTCTGATGGGATTCACCCATCAAGAAAGTACGTAACAGTCAGTGTGTCCTATCTGTAATCTGTAAATGACACAATAGCATCCCATCTCTAGAATTTATTCTGTACATGGTATGCCTTACTCCAGTGATGGGTTTGATGTCACAAAACTTTCCTGTCGAGTTTTCATTCTATATAATGTGAAAGGAGATTTTAAAAAATCCAGAATAATACTTAAAAGTTACCGTTAAGATCTTCCATTTAGAAATGGTTCACTGCAGGGCAGCATTGGCTGCTTTATTTACTCTCTTGTTATCAATCAATACCAATAGGATTAGACAGTTAACAGTGCAGAACAAGTTTCATAGATACAACTGAAAATGTTGATTCTTTGCTCTGGATAGTTCATGATCATTTGCAATTTCCCTTGATCAGAGCATAAATAAGTCAAGTGATCAACATTAGTCACTCCTTAAAGCAGTGGAATATTACTGAAAATTTTGAACTCGTAAGATATTTATGAACTGAGCAAGGGAAATTACTAATGCTCAAGTTTCACGGAGTTATCAGAAAGTGATTTTTTGTTAGGCTTGCAATATAAATGGACTTGCTACAATGCTTGCAAAATAAATAAACTCAAATTGCAGTGTTTATAAGGCCTATAAAATAAATGGACCCCCAAAGTGGAGTGTTTATAAGGCTTACACTATTAATAAACTCAAATTGCAGTGTTTATAAGGCTTGCAAAATAAATAAACTGTCAAATTGCAGTGTTTATAAGGCTTATAATCTAAATGGACTGTCAAAGTGGAGTGTTTATAAGACTTGAAATAAAAATGTACTGTCAAACTGCAGTGTTTATAAGGCTTACAATATAAATGGATAGTCTAACTGGAGTGTTTTTAAGGCTTACAATGCCAAAAGGAAGTCTAAAAAAATAAGTTACTTGTGAGAGTTTTCAATATTTTTCACATATATAAGTATTCCTTTATCAAGTAACCAGCTCTAATTACAATAAAATTACTTTGGAAGACTTTTTAACCAACAAAAATCAAATATTGTTTTAAATGTCAGACTACAAAAGTAGTAATAGCTGAATTCAGAATTAACTGTCTGCAGAATTGATAAATTAATTTTTTAGGTGAGGGTTACTTTATATGCTAAAAGGTGGAATGAAGTTGAATATGAAAGGATTGAGCTTCTTGATTTTTCTTTACGATAGTAATCCTTCCCTGGGTTCAAGATTTATACAAAGAAACCCTAACCCTGACTTTAACAATTGCAGAAAATTTTAACTGCAGAATAATTGTTACACAAGTCTTGCAATGATCAAAAGTAGTGACAAAAACATAATCACAAAGGACATAATTGTTAAACATAAATTTAAAACTTTGGAAAATGTATATACCCCAGTGCATACTCAAAATTCAACTCCAGAAAGCTATGAGTTTTTTAATTTGTCAAATGCTTTATCACATAGTTCCAATTTTACTGCCAGTCAAGGTGTAACAGTGTATGGATGGAAAATAAGAAGATGGAGAAAGCAATGCTGTACTTGCAGTGACATCATAAAAAAGCAAATTATCATGTTTTAAGCTGTGCTTATCACTAGAAACTGTGCTTTAAAAAAATATACAGGGTTTTATATCCTTTGCAATGAGATTAAAACATCACTGGACCTCTTTCTATATTATTCCGCATAATTTACCTTGCAATGTTTTCTTCGCAAGCAAATAAATGGAAACCGCAACATTAAATTGAAATGTGACTTTTTCAGTTGTCTGTATTATTTGTCATGCTTCTTGGACCTCCAATTTCTGGTCCTAAACTCTTACATTCTAAACTTTGGTTTTACAATGATACAGTAAGCTAGGACCCAATAAGTTATTATATAAAAAGATCCAATCAAAGAAAGCACATGCGTGATGACAAAACTTGATGATGACAAACATATATACATATACATACAAGCCTCATAATCATAGAGAGCAATGGCTTTGACCCCAGTGCTGCCTCCTACTGGTGCTGAGACTGGTTCTGGAGGATTCTCATAATCATCTGTTGTCTGATTTGTCTCTGATCCCAGTTCATATTCATTTTCTTCTGCATGTGAAGACTGGGGAGCTTCTTCTTCCAACTCGTACTCATTCACTTCCTCAGCAGGTTTGGGAATATTTCTCCTCACACTCTGCATGTAAATCGAATCCAATATGAATACAGTGGTCTTTTTAACTGTGTTTAAGACCAGGTCACCTCAAATAAGATCATGTTACAATGGATATTTATCATTGCGGTATGTATAAAACAAAAAATGTATAATATAAAATGTAATCTGCCAAGATTTAAAATTAAGTGTAAACAAATTTAATTGCAATTTTTTAAAAATAAATCTGTATAAACAAATAGCATCATCACTCAACAGTGTGGAAAATCTGTGTTGACAAATAGCATCATCACTCAACAATGTGGAAAATCTGAATAGACAAATAGCATCATAACTTGACAGTGTGGAAAATCTGAATAGACAAATAGCATCATAACTTGACAGTGTGGCACAACTATATTGACAAATAGTATCATCATGCAACAGTGTGGCACAACTATATAATTCTGAGGTGTCCTTACTTGCCAGGAGCCAAGTTTTATAATGCTGACCAATGTGTATGTCACAAGCTGAGTTGGTATTATAGAATAATAAGGAATAAATCTTAGGTCAATTTATATTCTACTGCCATCAGCCTTCTCGTTATCTTTTGAAGCAAGCAACTCAAAAGTACAAGATAAGGTCAACTCAACAATGTAAGCAAACAGTCCCAATTTTTAAAAGTGCATCACTACAATTTTATTACAATCTATAAATGGATAGAAGTCAGTTTCTGGCAATTAATTTAAACACTCCATGTATCCAAACATGTGAAATGTTATAAAATCAGTTGTTGCCTATTAATGAGAACAATGTCCACATACAATTAATAAAATCAGTTGTTGCCTATTAATGAGAACAATGTCCACATACAATTAAAATGTTATAAAATCAGTTGTTGCCTATTAATATACAATTAAAAGTTTATAAAATCAGTTGCTGGCTGTTAATTAGGACACTGTCCATATATCCAAAAAACTGAAATGGTTATTAAGTCAGTTGCTAGCTGTTAATTAAAACACTGTCCATATATCCAAAAAACTGAAATGGTTATTAAGTTGGTTGCTAGCTGTTAATTAAAACACTGTCCATATATCCAAAAAACTGAAATGGTTATTAAGTCAGTTGCTAGCTGTTAATTAAAACACTGTCCATATATCCAAAAAACTGAAATGGTTATTAAGTCAGTTGCTAGCTGTTAATTAAAACACTGTCCATATATCCAAAAAACTGAAATGGTTATTAAGTCAGTTGCTAGCTGTTAATTAAAACACTGTCCATATATCCATACAATTAAAATGTTATAAAGACAGTTCCTGGCTATTAATGAGATTATTGATATACATGTATCCTAATAATTAAAATTTCTTACCATCTTAATAACTTCTTGTTTATATTTCAATTATGAATAAAATGTAATTAATTTTGAAAGTATTAAAACAACTGGTAGCCATAGGTGATGAAATAATTAACCAGTCTTGTTTTTTTTTTGTCTCCTTTTTACTAATAAAATTTCCCCAAACTAAAATGCCCAAATGAAATGTGTATAAATTTCATCAGATAATTCAATGCAAATAATGAATGCCCAAATGAAAAGTGTATAAATTTCATCAGATAACTCAATGCAAATAATGAATGCCCAAATGAAAAGTGTATAAATTTCATCAGATAACTCAATGCAAATAATGAATACCCAAATGAAAAGTGTATAAATTTCATCAGATAACTCAATGCAAATAATGAATGCCCAAATGAAAAGTGTATAAATTTCATCAGATAACTCAATGCAAATAATGAATGCCCAAATGAAATGTGTATAAATTTCATCAGATAACTCAATGCAAATAATGAATGCCCAAATGAAAAGTGAATAAATTTCATCAGATAACTCAATGCAAATAATGAATGCCCAAATGAAAAGTGAATAAATTTCATCAGATAACTCAATGCAAATAATGAATGCCCAAATGAAAAGTGAATAAATTTCATCAGATAACTCAATGCAAATAATGAATGCCCAAATGAAAAGTGTATAAATTTCATCAGATAACTCAATGCAAATAATGAATGCCCAAATGAAAAGTGTATAAATTTCATCAGATAACTCAATGCAAATAATGAATGCCCAAATGAAAAGTGAATAACTTTCATCAGATAACTCAATGCAAATAATGAATGCCCAAATGAAAAGTGTATAAATTTCATCAGATAACTCAATGCAAATAATGAATGCCCAAATGAAAAGTGAATAAATTTCATCAGATAACTCAATGCAAATAATGAATGCCCAAATGAAAAGTGAATAAATTTCATCAGATAACTCAATGCAAATAATGAATGCCCAAATGAAAAGTGAATAAATTTCATCAGATAACTCAATGCAAATAATGAATGCCCAAATGAAAAGTGAATAAATTTCATCAGATAACTCAATGCAAATAATGAATGCCCAAATGAAAAGTGAATAAATTTCATCAGATAACTCAATGCAAATAATGAATGCCCAAATGAAAAGTGAATAAATTTCATCAGATAACTCAATGCAAATAATGAATGCCCAAATGAAAAGTGAATAAATTTCATCAGATAACTCAATGCAAATAATGAATGCCCAAATGAAAAGTGAATAAATTTCATCAGATAACTCAATGCAAATAATGAATGCCCAAATGAAAAGTGAATAAATTTCATCAGATAACTCAATGCAAATAATGAATGCCCAAATGAAAAGTGAATAAATTTCATCAGATAACTCAATGCAAATAATGAATGCCCAAATGAAAAGTGAATAAATGTCATCAGATAACTCAATGCAAATAATGAATGCCCAAATGAAAAGTGAATAAATTTCATCAGATAACTCAATGCAAATAATGAATGCCCAAATGAAAAGTGTATAAATTTCATCAGATAACTCAATGCAAATAATGAATGCCCAAATGAAAAGTGAATAAATTTCATCAGATAACTCAATGCAAATAATGAATGCCCAAATGAAAAGTGTATAAATTTCATCAGATAACTCAATGCAAATAATGAATGCCCAAATGAAAAGTGAATAAATTTCATCAGATAACTCAATGCAAATAATGAATGCCCAAATGAAAAGTGTATAAATTTCATCAGATAACTCAATGCAAATAATGAATGCCCAAATGAAAAGTGAATAAATTTCATCAGATAACTCAATGCAAATAATGAATGCCCAAATGAAAAGTGAATAAATTTCATCAGATAACTCAATGCAAATAATGAATGCCCAAATGAAAAGTGAATAAATTTCATCAGATAACTCAATGCAAATAATGAATGCCCAAATGAAAAGTGAATAAATTTCATCAGATAACTCAATGCAAATAATGAATGCCCAAATGAAAAGTGAATAAATTTCATCAGATAACTCAATGCAAATAATGAATGCCCAAATGAAAAGTGAATAAATTTCATCAGATAACTCAATGCAAATAATGAATGCCCAAATGAAAAGTGAATAAATTTCATCAGATAACTCAATGCAAATAATGAATGCCCAAATGAAAAGTGTATAAATTTCATCAGATAACTCAATGCAAATAATGAATGCCCAAATGAAAAGTGTATAAATTTCATCAGATAACTCAATGCAAATAATGAATGCCCAAATGAAAAGTGTATAAATTTCATCAGATAACTCAATGCAAATAATGAATGCCCAAATGAAAAGTGTATAAATTTCATCAGATAACTCAATGCAAATAATGA
Organism: Unio pictorum; assembly: GCA_030141615.1. Lineage (NCBI taxonomy): Eukaryota > Metazoa > Mollusca > Bivalvia > Unionida > Unionidae > Unio > Unio pictorum. The sequence continues at coordinate 4,792,693 of JARLTB010000126.1, forward strand.
ATGCCCAAATGAAAAGTGTATAAATTTCATCAGATAACTCAATGCAAATAATGAATGCCCAAATGAAAAGTGTATAAATTTCATCAGATAACTCAATGCAAATAATGAATGCCCAAATGAAAAGTGTATAAATTTCATCAGATAACTCAATGCAAATAATGAATGCCCAAATGAAAAGTGAATAAATTTCATCAGATAACTCAATGCAAATAGTGTTTAAGCATAAGCTTCCAGTACATTAATTACTGCAACCTAAAGTTTAATCAAGATCTAGCCAATTTCAAGATAAGACTATTTCTTCTTTTCAATTGCTGAGTACTGAAACCATCTCTGACAATTTTGAGTAACAAGATTTTAAAATTGGTCACTGTGGTCGCCATAACTGATGGAATATTGCTACTTTTATCATTCAGGACAAACTAGACACCATCAGAAGGCTCTTGGTGAAAATCCCATGTCAATATGCTCATCCATTCAGGACAAACTAGACACCATCAGAAGGCTCTTGGTGAAAATCCCATGTCAATATGCTCATCCATTCAGGACAAACTAGACACCATCTTAAGGCTCTTGGTGAAAATCCCATGTTAAGATGCTCATCCATTCAGGACAAACTAGACACCATCTTAAGGCTCTTGGTGAAAATCCCATGTCAATATGCTCATCCATTGAGGAGCATTTGTGACAAGATTTTGAATGTGTTCATTCAGACAGCCATATTGGATGTCTGTGGTTCACCATTTTCATTTAGGACAAACTAAATATCATTAGTCGTTTGACAAAAGCTGAATTGATATAATCATTAATTCCAGATGAATAATGTAATAACAAAAAAATATTCAACACTGTCAAATGGTGACCATACAAGATGTTAGATCTGCATCAATTTAATTCATGCCAAACCAGACACCTCAGGATGAAAATACATATTTCAATAAAACTTCCGATTTAAGAGAAATAGCAACAAGGTTTTCAAAATGGCTTCATGGCAAGATCTGAGGTCAGATCAGCAGCATTTTATTCAGGATCAACTTGATATAACATTGATTTAGTTAAAGGCTTTCCCTGTTAGCAGTAGCAATTGCATGATCTTTAAGATGGCTGCTGATCATGGTGGCTGTTATAAGATGTCAGATCAGCACTATTTTCATTTAATACAAACCAGACATAAGACACATTCTTGTGAAAACTCAATGTTGATATGACTTTCTAGGAGTACTGGCAAGATTTGTAAGATCTTTCTAAGAGTACTGGCAAGATTTGTAGGATCTTTCTAGGAGTACTGGCAAGATTTGTAAGATGATTGCTGTGGTAGCCATACTGGATATAAGATTGGCACAATATTTATTTAAGACCAATTAGATACCAAACAAAGTCTTTCTGTGAACTGCTCTGATCTGACTTTCAGTTCAGAAGAAGTGTTAACAACAAGATTTTAAAAATGGCCACTGCAGTGGTGGAGGAAAGCACAAGAGACAGACACTGAGACAGCCTAGAACACAGACTTCAATAAATTCCATATCTCCCAGTAATCCATCTCTTGAGCTGTCTTAGATTGTAGTGCCTTTTGCAGTTGCACCGACTCCTACATCATATCTGGTTCTGATGAAAATAAAAACAAACAGATGCACAGGTAAGCAAAAATCTGTAACTTTATGTTTTTGTATCAGGTTCTTCAGAACTATGCTTTGGTGTTTTACTGATCATTAGGCTCTTTTCAGCTCAAAGTAAGAGAGAAACTGAGAAGCTTAGAGACAGAATAACATACATACAGACAGACAGATAGGTCAAGGCACCAAACCTACCTCAGCAGTATCATAGTAACCAGGATCATCTGGTTCTTCAGGCTCTGGTGAGTGCTGCCTTTGAACTGGCTGTGGTGTGGGTTTGGGCTCTGGCTGCTGAGGGTTCTGTTCTGCCTCCCATCTCTCCTTGTTTAAACGCTCCTATCAAAATTAATTTTGTTGTTATCGTCTAAAGATACTCTTTCATATATCATAATAAATTCTAAAGATACTCTTTTACACATCATACAAAATCTAAAGATACTCTATTATATATCATAATAAATTCTAAAGATACTCTTTTACACATCATACAAAATCTAAAGATACTCTATTATATATCATAATAAATTCTAAAGATACTCTTTTACACATCATACAAAATCTAAAGATACTCTATTATATATCATAATAAATTCTAAAGATACTCTTTTACACATCATACAAAATCTAAAGATACTCTATTATATATCGTAATAAATTCTAAAGATACTCTTTTACACATCATACAAAATCTAAAGATACTCTATTATATATCATAATAAATTCTAAAGATACTCTTTTACACATCATACAAAATCTAAAGATACTCTATTATATATGATAATAAATTCTAAAGATACTCTTTCACACATCATACAAAATCTAAAGATACTCTATTATATATCGTAATAAATTCTAAAGATACTCTTTTACACATCATACAAAATCTAAAGATAATCTATTATACACCATAATAAGTTCCAAAGATAATCTTTAATACATCATACTAATTTCTAAAAATACTATTTTATACATCATACTAATTCTAAAAATACTATTTTATACATCATACTAATTTCTAAAAATCTCTTATTTGTCATACTAATTTCTAAAAATACTATTTTATACATCATACTAATTTCTAAAGATCTTTTTTATACATCATACTAATTTCTAAAGATCTCTTTTTATTGTCATACTAATTTCTGAAAATACTATTTTATACATCATACTAATTTCTAAAAATCTCTTTTTTGTCATACTAATTTCTAATGATTTTTTTTATACATCATATTATTTTCTAAAGATATCTTTTTTTGTCATACTAATTCTAAAAATACTATTTTATACATCATACTAATTTCTAAAAATCTCTTTTATTTGTCATACTAATTTCTAAAGATCTCTTTGATTTGTCATACTAATTTCTAAAAATCTCTTATTTGTCATACTAATTTCTAAAGATCTTTTTTATACATCATACTAATTTCTAAAGATCTATTTTATACATCATAATAATTTCTAAAAATCTCATTTATACATCATACTAATTTCTAAAGATCTCTTTGATTTGTCATACTAATTTCTAAAAATCTCTTTTATTTGTCATACAAATTTCTAAAGATCTCTTTTATACATCATACTAATTTCTAAAAATCTCTATTATTTGTCATACTAATTTCTAAAAATACTATTTTATATATCATACTAAAATTCTTTTCATTGTCATAATATTGCACATAACCATTTAGGATGTTTATCCTATCAGTAAGAACCAGCTAACCACACTAAAAAATCCTATTTTATAAAAATATAATTTCAATACCAAGTACTTTTAGTGTCATCCTGCTTGGCCAGAGTTTATTAATTGAATTAATTGAAGATTTTGTTTGTCTTAAGCTAAGCCCCTGAGTGAGAATCTTCTCTAATCTTGACACACAAGCTTAACTCATCCAGGTTGGTTGGTTAAATGTTGATTTATGGCACACAAGCACTTTAAGACTATATAGCACTAGAAAAATGTTATACAATAAAAAGCATAATCAAAAAGGTTATACAATAAAAAGCATAATCAAAAAGGTTATACAATAAAAAGCATAATCAAAAAGGTTATACAATAAAAAGCATAATCAAAAAGGTTATACAATAAAAAGCATAATCAAAAAGGTTATACAATAAAAAGCATAATCAAAAATGTTATACAATAAAAAGCATAATCAAAAAGGTTATACAATAAAAAGCATAATCAAAAAGGTTATACAATAAAAAGCATAATCAAAAAGGTTATACAATAAAAAGCATAATCAAAAAGGTTATACAATAAAAAGCATAATCAAAAAGGTTATACAATAAAAAGCATAATCAAAAAGGTTTATTAGCTATCTGTCATAATATAATTCACAGTGATGGGTTCAATACAAAAACATGTTCAGGTGGTTTTCACCCTTCAACATGTTGGAGTATGTAAAAAATATTATCATTTCTGATTCTTGCAATGACTACCTCATCCATGTGAATAGTTATGTAGGGAGGAGGCCATTCACCTTGATTCATCCCTATGCATAGTTATGTAGGAAGGAGGCCATTCACCTTGATTCATCCCTATGATTAGTTATGTAGGAAAGAGGCCATTCACCTTGATTCATCCCTATGAATAGTTATGTAGGAAGGAGACCATTCACCATGATTCATCCCTATGATTAGTTATGTAGGAAAGAGGCCATTCACCTTGATTCATCCCTATGAATAGTTATGTAGGAAGGAGACCATTCACCTTGATTCATCCCTATGAATAGTTATGTAGGGAGGAGACCATTCACCTTGATTCATCCCTATGAATAGTTATGTATAGAGGAGGCCATTCACCTTGATTCATCCCTATGAATAGTTATGTAGTAAAGAGGCCATTCACCTTGATTCATCCCTATGAATAGTTATGTAGGAAGGAGGCCATTCACCTTGATTCATCCCAATGAATAGTTATGTAGGAAGGAGGCCATTCACCTTGATTCATCCCTATGAATAGTTATGTAGTAAAGAGGCCATTCACCTTGATTCATCCCTATGAATAGTTATGTAGGAAGGAGTCCATTCACCTTGATTCATCCCAATGAATAGTTATGTAGGAAGGAGGCCATTCACCTTGATTCATCCCTATGAATAGTTATGTAGGAAGAAGGCCATTCACCTTGATTCATCCCTATGAATAGTTATGTAGAGAGGAGGCCATTCATCTTGATTCATCCCTATGAATAGTTATGTAGAGAGGAGGCCATTCACCTTGATTCATCCCTATGAATAGTTATGTAGAGAGGAGGCCATTCACCTTGATTCATCCCTATGAATAGTTATGTAGGAAGGAGGCCATTCACCTTGATTCATCCCAATGAATAGTTATGTAGGAAGAAGACCATTCACCTTGATTCATCCCTATGAATAGTTATGTAGAGAGGAGACCATTCACCTTGATTCATCCCTATGAATAGTTATGTAGAGAGGAGGCCATTCACCTTGATTCATCCCTATGAATAGTTATGTAGGAAGGAGGCCATTCACCTTGATTCATCCCTATGAATAGTTATGTAGGAAGGAGACCATTCACCTTGATTCATCCCTATGAATAGTTATGTAGAGAGGAGACCATTCACCTTGATTCATCCCTATGAATAGTTATGTAGGAAGGAGGCCATTCACCTTGATTCATCCCTATGAATAGTTATGTAGGGAGGAGACCATTCACCTTGATTCATCCCTATGAATAGTTATGTAGAGAGGAGGCCATTCACCTTGATTCATCCCTATGAATAGTTATGTAGTAAAGAGGCCATTCACCTTGATTCATCCCTATGAATAGTTATGTAGGAAGGAGGCCATTCACCTTGATTCATCCCTATGAATAGTTATGTAGGAACGAGGCCATTCACTTTGATTCATCCCTATGAATAGTTATGTAAGAAGAAGGCCATTCACCTTGATTCATCCATATGAATAGTTATGTAGAGAGGAGGCCATTCATCTTGATTCATCCCTATGAATAGTTATGTAGAGAGGAGGCCATTCACCTTGATTCATCCCTATAAATAGTTATGTAGAGAGGAGGCCATTCACCTTGATTCATCCCTATGAATAGTTATGTAGGAAGGAGGCCATTCACCTTGATTCATCCCTATGAATAGTTATGTAGGAAGAAGGCCATTCACCTTGATTCATCCCTATGAATAGTTATGTAGGAAGAAGGCCATTCACCTTGATTCATCCCTATGAATAGTTATGTAGAGAGGAGGCCATTCACCTTGATTCATCTCAATGAATAGTTATGTAGGAAGGAGGCCATTCAGCTTGATTCATCCCTATGAATAGTTATGTAGGAAGGAGGCCATTCACCTTGATTCATCCCTATGAATAGTTATGTAGGAAGGAGGCCATTCACCTTGATTCATCCCTATGAATAGTTATGTAGGAAGAAGGCCATTCACCTTGATTCATCCCAATGAATAGTTACGTAGGGAGGAGGCCATTCACCTTGATTCATTCCAATGAATAATTATGTAGGAAGGAGGCCATTTACCTTGATTCATCCCTATGAATAGTTATGTAGAGAGGAGACCATTCACCTTGATTCATCCCTATGAATAGTTATGTAGGAAGGAGGCCATTCATCTAAGGATGTCTTGATTGCACTGAATATATTATTGATAGATTCACTGAATGATGTCTGCCACTTGCTAAATAAGAATTTGTTGAAACCAGATTTTAAATCTCTAAATGGTATTTTAAAATCAGCTGTACAGATAGGACCATTTTAGCACCACAATCTGCTTTATCATTACCTTTAATACCAACATGGTTGGGTAACCAACAGTATATTGTGTGAGGTACACAGCTATGTATGTTTGATAAGAATATTGGTCAGTAATGGGGTTTTTAAAACTTCCTATTGTGAAGTGACTCAAGTACTGATAGCTAATCAGAGTTCAAATATGACTGGCTTCTATACATTTCAGAGCAAGGTCTAATGCCTTGGTTTCTGCTGAAAATATTGATGCACAAACTGGCAAGCAAAAGTTTGTTTTGAAATTTCCACTAATGAAGTCTGCAGCAGCCTTATTATCATCGTTTGAATCATCAGTGTAAATTCTTGGAGAGGAATTTCTTATAAGTGTTATGAAAAACAGAATGACTTGTCCTGGATTTGTTTCCTTCATGCAGCATAACAAGCACATTGGGTCATTTAAGAAGCCAAGGGGGATTTCAGAGACAAATTACTTTTCTGAGTAGCATTTGGCTAATTTTGGTATACTGTATTATAGTTAGGATGGAAAACAGATGTGAAAGCAGGGTTCTAGGACTTGAGTCTTAATTTTTGGGCATATTGTACAGATAATGTTTGTCTATGATATGAATGAGGTGGTTCATTCATTTCAGCCAAACACCTGGTAATGTTATTAATTTTGTTTCTCTGTAAAGTCTAGGCTTTGCAAAGTGTTTCAAACTTGATGCAGTCAGCCTTCTTTAAATTATAGTGTGGAATTCGCTCATTATTGGTAGAGTTCATGTTCTTAAGAGAGATCATGAAGTAGTTACTGCTGTGAAGATCATCCATAACCCAAAAGCAGAAGAGAACAACAAATTGTCAGATCAATGTAAGGTATATTTACTCATTCTTAGATGTAAATATGTCGGTGGTTAGGTGTTATATTGACACAAATCATGTCTGAAAATGAAAACTTCCAACTTGTTGCCTCTGTCATTTATATACCTTGATTCCCATAACATTTTATGGGCAATGAAAACCCTTTGTAGAATAAATAATAGAGAGGTAACTGGTGAATGAAAAGGTCTAATTCATTTTGATCCAAGTTGGTGGTGTATAAATGGAACAAAATGCATTCATTTGATGAAGAGTGATGCTTACAGCAATGGCTTGTAAAAAGGTGTTTAAAAGAATGGCATTATGAGGAACCCCATTGTTCACAAAAACACTAAATCCTTCTGAGGGCATATAAGCATTTTTTAAGTAGGTGTTTAAAAGAAGGAGTAATTTCGAAGTGTGATGTTGCCTGTATCTTTTAAAAAGATTTCCTGCTGAGACAGCAGTATCACTTAAAAGATTTCAGCAGCCTTATAGGGTCATTGGATCCCTTGTGCTGCCTTATAGGGTCATTGGATCCCTTGTGCTGCCTGTCAGGGTTCTGTTTCTTATTGCTTCATGATTTTTGTGTTGATTGGCTGCTGCTTGAGACCGGACTATGGAAGAGAGTGAGTGAATGATGACTCTTTAGTTACCAAAAGGTGGTTGCATGTTCTTGGCTGCAAATCCTAGTTGTTTCAAGTGGACCACCAAACCATCTGATCTGACCTGAAGATAGTTCTGGTCGATGGAAGGGCATGTAGTTTGCTTACAATGCATGTAGAGGCTAAAGCTATCAGGATGTACGTGTTGCATGATAGTAACTTTAGCAAAATGTGGGATAGAGTCTCAAATTTATTTGAACTGAGCCATATTAAAATTCAGAACAGTTTCCATTTTGGAAACAGAGTGAGGGATTTTGGTTTATTGAGATCAAAGTTGGCTTAAAGATTCTAAAAATCTTTATCATGCCCAATATTATATCTGCCATGATGCCAGAATGTGTTTGATACTATAGAGCAGTAGCCTTTGATAGACATGTGGGGAGCAACTGTTTCTATTTAATGAGCAGGAGAAAAAATCCTGCCAGTTGAGAAATTGAGGCATTCAGAGGGACAATGTTATTGGTCTGACGCCAGTAGCTGAAAACAAGCCACTTGCCTTCATATGCCTTTAGAGTGGAGGAGGGCCTTTTTGCTCTCAAGATTCTCTCCATGATCAAAGATCTCAATTGTTCATCTGGCAAAGATATCCTGATATGAGCAAAGTGTACAGAAGAAGACAGTCTGGGTAGAGATGGAACATCTGTGACAGTGGTTGCCTGAGAAGATTTAGGTTGGCCAGAATCTTCTTTGGTAGATCTATCACTAGGTCAAGTAGATCAGGGGCCTCAGTGACCTGGGACTTGTCCCTTCTTAAAGGGGCTGTCTGAATCATCTTGCAATTCTGATCCTATACCTTCTGGATTAGTTTTGGTATCAGGACAGTGGCAGGGTATAAATATGTCCACAACCCCTCCCAGTTGATCAACAGTGCATCCTCGGCCCAAGCTTCTGGGTCTGGGACTGGAGAGATAAATGTGGGTAACTTGTGATTCCACCTGGTCGCAAAAAAGGTTACTCCTCAGGTGATCCCAAAGTGCACAGATCCAAGCAAATACTGATTGGTGGTGAGATCATTTCATGTGAAGGAAACTGCCAAATCAAAACACACAGGATGGGTGATTTGATGTCCCAGGTCTGAAGAGACAGGTCACCACCACAAAGTTCTCAGACGTAATGTGAACTATTTTTGCCTTAGAGATGATCTGCCCAAAAGTGACAGGCAATGATGAAGCTGTCATTTAATGAATCCCATTAGCTGTTGAAGGTTGCAAGTCTGGTAACAGGTGGACACTCCAAACATATAACCATATACTGTTATTTCTGCTTGGGCATTCTCCAGTAGGATTCCCATGGTCAGTCAACCTGGGTTGCACAACTGATAAAGTAAGAATCTAATCTCGAGCATGATCATGACTGTTTGATTGAGGGGACACAGAAAAGGGGTGCCACAGTGCTAGCAATATCATTTGTAAGGGGTGCATAAAAAGATGGCTGAGTGGGATCCAGTTCCTTGCTGCACCAGATAAAGTTGCAAGAACTCTCTCACAGAAATCCAAGTCCTATTCAAAACAGACTCAATGACTTTGATGATTCTAATTATGCAAACACAAGGAAGCCACATCAGATTCCAGTTGGTTAAAAATTCCATAACCAGTTGGACAAAATTCTGAGATGGAGGTCTGACTTTACTAGTGAGCCTAGATGATCTAAAAGAGAGCAGGTCATTTATGCCTTGGAGTAGGATAGAACTTACCATTTGTTTCTGGAGGATGTTGTTCAGGTATGCTGTGAGAAGTCAACCGGAACTGGGAAACAATGCAACCCATAATCCGGATAAAAGCCCACAGTCAGATGTTGAAGACAAATTGAAAAACTGTGTCACAGTAAGAAAAACGGAGAAACATGCATGACACAGGGAGGCAAGGGATGTGAAAGTATGTGTTGATCATGTCGAGTCCACCAGCATACCTGCCCTTTTGGTCAAAGGTGCAGTGAATTAGTTGGGGTGGTTCAAGCTGATGATGGGCCTCAACTTGCAATCTGCTTTCTGAATCAGAAACAGCCTTAAATAAAACCCTGGTAATTGTGGTCTTTGTACAATCTCCACCTCCTATCTCTTGATAAGCGATCATATATCCTGTTATAGGAAGGCATTCTTCTTGTGATCTGACAGTATGTCCATGAAGAGTGGAGAGGAAAGGGGGTTTGGATGAAAACAAAACACAAAGCCGCTCTGAAATGACCTGGATCAACACACATTCAGAGGAAATACTGATCCTGTGAGCAAAAATGTGCAGGAGCTGGCTGCCCACAGGTGGGCTTTCTGGGGATAAATTGATCAATGCTTATTGTTTGAATGCTAGATAGAAGAAGAAATTATGTTTTAACAATTTTTCAGTCATATCATTACGATGTCTGCAGTGAGGCAGTTTATAGTGATGTCTAGCACTGGCTCATGATGCTACAGATATGTATCATGATGTCCCACCAAGACACATTATCCTGACACCAGCCTGACCAGTCCTAACACTAACCTCTAAATGATGAGCGTCAAGCGAGGCAGCTGTTAGGACCATTTTTGTAAGTCTTTGGTATGACTTGGCCGGGGATAGAACCCACGATCTCCCACTTCTGCATCAGCTGCTCTAACCACTAGGCCACCAGAGCTGTCAAGTCGAAGATGGCTAAAGCTGTCAAGTCAATGGCCATAGCAAGGTGAGTTGCTCAGTTAAGGACCTGAGCAATCCTGGCCATCGTGTCCCAGGCATGGCTACTGTTGGATTGTTTGGTGAACCATAAAATTGCCAGTGAAGCCAAATCCAACATGGAGTATGTCGCCATGACGTTCCAAACTAGCTTTGACGTCACATGAAAAATATTCTTATTGAAAGTAAAATACAAAATTATCATACAAAATGTAAATGTTTACCTCTTGCTGCCTTCTCTGCTCCTCTTTTTCTGCCTCCTCCTTTGCCTTTCTCTGTGCTCTCATCTCATCAACTCTCTTCTTTCCCTCATCCTCCTCCTGACCTTTTGCAAGACCTTCAAATTTGGCTTTCAGGTTTTTAGCACCATCTGAACCTGGAAAGGGTACACAAAAAATTCAATTCAACTTTTTAATATATCCTGAAATTCCACTTAAACTCCACACTTTTTCAAACTCAAGAAATGTCTAATTATTACTCCCTTCATTAACAATCAATCTGCTGATGTATACATTATCTTTGTATTAACAATGTCTGACAGTATTCTATCCTTTTTTGTGAGTAATTTCCACAGTGAAAATAAAACAACAATGAAAATTTGAATATTGAATGTCTTCGTAGGATGGTCTCTACAATCTGGTCAAAAGTTTCTGCAATTGTTTTAATTATAAGTATGGAGGACATCTCTGAAAGCAGATCAACATTATTTGTATAAAACCTGAAAGTCTCTGCCATATTGAGACTTTTCTATTTCTAGTAACTATGGCTGTATTAAATAGCAGATAAAATCATTTGTATAAATTTAAAAATATCTAGACTCATTATTCTACTTCCAGTTGAATTCAATCAAAGTTTGATAAGCAGTTGTAGATAAGTTGTTAAAAGATTCCTTATTTTCAGTAGCAGCAGACACATTTAATGGCAAATCAGCACCATTTTGACAAAATGTGACGTCTTGATAGCAGATATTTTCCAAATAAATTTGGCTGAATTTAGTCAAGGCTAATCTTAAAAAGAAGTTGAAAACTGCAAATATAAATTGATGGATGAAGAACAATTTAAGATTTATGATACAGGTCAGGTGGGGCCCGACATCATTAACTCACTTTGTTTTAAAACTCTGATGGGGAAGTCCAAAAGAGTCTGATAATGGGATTCCATCTAAATGGAACTGAATGTGAAAACTTAGATAATGCAGAATATAATAATTCATATTTACTTGAATCTGCTCGTGTTTTCTTGTAGGATGTAGTTACTCCCTGCATATCATCAAAAGTACCAGCAGACTGTAATATATACAGTAAAAAGCATATACGCAGAATCTGACAGATGGGCAGACAAACAAACAGAAAAAAGTACATTGATAGTGATAAAACAGACACCTTTACAGAGACAATGTAACAGTGAATAAATACATGAAAACAAAATCTGAGAATGTAGCATGCATAAAGACAACCAGGAAGGCAGACATCATTTTTGACAATACAGGAAGGCAGACGTCATTTTTGACAATACAGGAAGGCAGACGTTATTTTTGACAATATAGCTCAGTATAAGATGCATCCAAATGTAAACAGATTTGCTGTCAAGTTATTTGCAGTTTATTCTGAATATGGTTTCAAGCAAAATGATGTCTTGACAGAAATCTGCCAGCTCACATTATGTGATGTAGAATTAGGTCGATGCTGTTGACCCTTCATTATTTTCAAAATTATTAGATACAATTGATAAAACTAGGTACATGAAATCAGAGTATAATTCTAGGCCACCGTAAAAAGTTTTCCCATCTTACACATTGACATTACTCGCTTGGTGCTAAGGGACTACAACTCAACAGAAAGCAAAAACTGATTTCAACTCTAAGAAATCAATAAAGATATTTAATTTTTATCTATTTCAAACATACATAATTTTACATTGATAGGCATTTAGCATTACAAAAATGTTGTACCAAACAAGCAATAACTAGTTTACTATTTTCAACAAATGCATAATTACACTGTAGCCAATTCACTAGTAATTACAATGAGTTGTTTTGCATTGAAAATGTACATACCTAACTCCAAAATACGACATAAAAAAATAGCACAAAGTATCGTTCATCACTCACATTATAATACTATTGCTGCATGTACACAAAAAACTTGTGTCCTTTTATATGGGTCATACCATATTGTAAGACTGCTTACATTATTAGCAAATAAAACAAACAGGCACAGCTGGAAACAATCAAAGTTAATAAAGTAGGTGTGGAGTATTAACAAATTAATCCATGGTACCGTGTTTACGGGGCAGGAGATAGTAGCAAACTTCCAAGGTCTGTAGCATCAAGGTCATGTAAGACACACACATGTGGGTTGTATTAGACAAGATTTAGCTCTACAATGATACTAAATAATCTGGACATTTTAGTTGCACAACAAAATACAGATGGAAAAACCTATTTTCTTTAATATGTTTTATTTTTCACTCAAAATTTGCCTGTAGTTGGAATCCGATTTTGTGTCCAGATTTTAGACATTTTGGCATCAGATCTAAGACAGACTGGTCTGAACTGCAAACAGACAGGTGAACCTGTGCAAAGCAGGATCAGGTGGGGATTTTTTTATAAAGAGTGGTCTTGATACCAAAATGAAAGAAAATAGAACTCCAACTTTTTCCTTTCTGCTCATGCACAAGCAAAATAACCAATGGAAAACAATGTTTTTAACACAACTAGGCATTAAGTTAATGGAAAATTGCTTGGAAGTCGATGTATTAGGATGTATTCAGAATGTGTTTCCTACTCACATTTCATGCAAAAACTGCAAAAACCTCCAAGGGTTAATACGGTAATGGTATAGTGGTATTTTTACCAGTGGTACATACCTGGGTACTTCTTCAATTTACTGATACTTCGATAAAATAGTTTTACTTCAGTAAGGAATGCACTTAAATTGCAGAGTAATATTGTTATGAATTTAATTATATTTACAAGATGTGTTTAGTCTTCATGACAAATTGTTTTATATTTTTTACCAAACAGTTTCAGTTGTCACAAATCGAGTTTTACAATTATATTAAAGCTCCTTTGATCACATGACCGTGCTGATGGCCTAGTGGTTTGAGTGTCCGCCTCAGATGTGAGAGGTTGTGGGTTCGATTCATGTCTGAGTCAAATCAAATATTTAAATAAAATGGTACTAACAGCAGCCTCACTTGGTGCTCAGCATTAAGAGGTTTGTGTTAGGACTGGTAAGCCTGGTGTCAGGATAATGTAACTGGGTGGAACATGATGCTACATGTCTGCAGCATGACACCAAAGTGCAAGACATCATTTAAAACTGCTACACTGCAGGCAATGTAGTGATAATTGTTCAAGCTACATTAAAAATCCAAATCACACACTCACTCTGATCACATGTTTGACATGCAGTGGCCAAATGGAATGTTTCGAAAGATATTTAAGCCATTTCTAACTTATGGTAATATTTCGGATTAATAAACCGTGCCATTTTTAAGTTCTTTACTAGCGCATGTTAATGTGTTAAAAACATGTATCATGTTTGGGGATCATCCTAGGATTTTCAGTTGCTTTCTGTTTAAAATTTACATAACTACTCATCCACTAAATAATTTCTTACTTGATTATTAACTGTATTTTATGTTTACTCGCACTCTTTGATAAATATATTGTCTGAAAGTTTGCATCTTATTTAAAATATATCATTCTAATATTTTAATAGTGTAGAGAGTAAATTGTACACTTCTGTTAAACATGTCAAATTTTATCCACAAGCTCTACGTCAACAACATATCACCTATAGTGCAAGATTAATCACTGAGTTTTTAGATTACAACTGTGATCAACAATTAACATGCACATAGCAAATTTATCTAGCATGAGGTATTATTTTATTTCAGTATTATTTTATTTTCTTACATTTCAAAATAAATTTTTTCTTTTTATTCAAAACTGTCAAAACTTGACAAAACCATAACACTTTAATTACAACTTAGCTATTCTCTTAGAGTACTGTAGCTTGTTTGCATTATTAATAAAAGAGATAACTCATGGTTTCCAGCTCTAAATTAATAGTTATATTGGCTTTAGTTTAGTTGTGTTTGAAAAGTGTAAGTAAATTCCAGGTGGTGAAGTGCAAGGGAAAGGTCAGAATACTGAGTGAAAACGTGTGGAGATGAGAGAGGGTGGAATAAGCAGAGAAAAGCACAGTAATTTGTGTTGGCAAGTCATAGCTGTTTTACTTTAGTTTTGTTGGTATCAAACTCTAATGTTGGACCAAAAAAAATACATTTTTGGTGGTACAATAATTTATCGATTTAGATTACAACTGTGATCAACAATTAACATGCAAATAGCAAATTTATCTAGCATGAGATATTATTTTATTTCAGTATTATTTTATTTTCTTACATTTCAAAATAAATTTTTTCTTTTTATTCAAAACTGTCAAAACTTGACAAAACCATAACACTTTAATTACAACTTAGCTATTCTCTTAGAGTACTGTAGCTTGTTTGCATTATTAATAAAAGAGATAACTCATGGTTTCCAGCTCTAAATTAATAGTTATATTGGCTTTAGTTTAGTTGTGTTTGAAAAGTGTAAGTAAATTCCAGGTGGTGAAGTGCAAGGGAAAGGTCAGAATACTTAGTGAAAACGTGTGGAGATGAGAGAGGGTGGAATAAGCAGAGAAAAGCACAGTAATTTGTGTTGGCAAGTCATAGCTGTTTTACTTTAGTTTTGTTGGTATCAAACTCTAATGTTGGACCAAAAAAAATACATTTTTGGTGGTACAATAATTTATCGATTTGGAAAGGGGTCACATTATCTTTTTGTCATTATTCAATTCATGATTTGGGCCCCATTGTCTTTCTCCAATGATCATTGTTGGTTTATCCTTTAAAGTTATAGCTTGTAACAATCACAACGTCAAAAGAATTAAAATAATAACCTGGTCATCTTAAAGAGTCAATGATCATGTCTAGTAATTCAAATGTTACAAATAACAATATATACAGTCAGATACCTCATCCTGTCTGTCTGTCTGTACACCAAACTTTCCTCCAAATCCTTTTTTCATATCTGTCTGTGATGGATGGAGTTCTGTCCGTGTGTCTGCATCATACCCTGCTGCTGACTGATCTTGTCTGTCTGTCTGTACACCATACTTGCCACCAAATCCTTTTGAGTAATCTAGCAGAAATATAAAATTAAACACAATTTGAAATGAAATTTAAATTTATTCAATAAAGAATATTACATCTAAATACAATAATGCAAATTTCTCAACAAAACTTCTGCTCATGAACTATGACCCTTTCGGTAGGATTCACCTGTCGCACACGAATTCTGACACCTTTGATGGGATTCCTTTATTAAACACCAACACATAAATTGTGAGCCCTTAGGTGGGATTCCCATATCCCACACCAACACATGAATTGTGACCCCTAAGGTGGGATTCCTCTTTCCCACACCAACACATGAATTGTGATCCCTAAGGTGGGATTCCTCTTTCCCACATCAACACATGAATTGTGACCCATAAGGTGGGATTTCTCTTTCCCACACCAACTCATGAATTGTGATCCCTAAGGTGGGATTCCTCTTTCCCACACCAACACATGAATTGTGACCCATAAGGTGGGATTTCTCTTTCCCACACCAACACATGAATTGTGATCCCTAAGGTGGGATTCCTCTTTCCCACACCAACACATGAATTCTGACCACTTTCTATGTAAATCTTCTAGCATTAATTAACCGGTCTCTGTTTATGTCAATTAACTTTTAAACTATTGAATGCAGTCAATTTTACAATGCATTCATGTCTACTTGGTTTGCTTCAAATCAACGAGAGCTTCTTACGTTCTATCACAATACTCAGATACTTAAAACCAGAATGTTCAAAAAATATTTTCTTAATAAAAATTTTAGCAATTTATGCCACTGATCCTTACTTTGATTTTAAGTTGTGATAAAATAATCCATAAGTACATCAATTTATGTTTGGAAATATTATAACCATTGTCATAGAAAAAATTATAACCTTTCAACAGATTTTACCAAATCCTGAGCTGATAAAAATGAAGGGGTTTACAACACCCACCTGTCTGTGATTCATGTTTTTCCAGTTTTTCCTTATGATCCCATCCCACTGCCGTCTTGTCCATGTGGTCCTTTTGTACACCAAATTTACCTCCAAAACCCTTGGAATGATCTATAAGATGCAAAATTGTGATGGAATAGAAAAATAAATATATCAATTTAGTCCTAAACTAGAAATGTGTTCATGGAACAATGATAAACCACCTACATACCTAAATGAACCCAAACTAATTTTTTAACAATGGTACAAAAGCAGAAGGAATGGATGGAAAATCTTGAACAAATTATATTCCTCCTTTAATCAGCAACAAAGGCTTTCATTTTCATAAAACCAACATGTTCTGAATAACTGAGTCATGCTGAAAAAGTCACTCATCGAAAATACCCTTTTTTTGTGTTTTGTTGGTGATCTTCATTCTGTACAAATTTGATTAATGGTAAAACTCATTTTGCTATTATCTAATATTGATCATTTAAAATAACAAATTTAGAAAGTTTCAATTACAGCGAAACTAGAGTATAATGAACTAATAGGATGCCATGGAGAATGAATTTTTATCAACAGAGGGTCCTGAGGTCATGTTAAATATCTCTTGATTTATGTATAAATCCTGAGGTCCAGCTAAATATCTCTTGATTTATGTATAAATGGGACCTTTAGAACTTTGTTGATACATATTGTCTTTATAAAAAGTGATTTTGTAAACCATAACATTTAATAGTATATATGTGATTTGGATTTTTCATGTCCCACCCACAACAGACCGACCAGCCCTAACACTAACCTCTTAATGCTGAGTGCCAAGCAAGGCAGCTATTAGTACCATTCTATCAAGTCTTTGGTTTGACTCGGCTAGGGTTCAAACCCATGACCTCCTGCACCTGAGGTGGACAATCTAACCACTAGGCTACTGGAGTAATATTAACTGGTAATTTTAAGATGGTAATAAATAAGATGGATGAAAAAGAAAAATCTGTAACTTTTGGGTATAATGCTAGATGTAACAAAATTGCAGTGGCAGAGTCTGAACATCTCAACAACACTGTTGGTCACTTATACCTGTCTGGGACTCGTGCTGCTGAAGTTTTTCATGATGGTCCCATCCCACTGCTGACCTGTCTTGGCGGTCAGTCTGGACTCCATATTTACCTCCAAAACCCTTTGCATAATCTAGAAGAAAAGAAAACCATGGTAAAATCTATTCATATGCAGTGTTGAGCTTTATTTAACGTATATAAATATCTCACATATACAAATTAATTGCAAAATAACTGATTTCTTAAGAACTGAGTTCCCTCACTGCAAGAGAACATAAGCAACCAACCAAACTGAAGAACACTTGCATATGCACAGAGTAAAAAAAAATATTCAATCTATTAAAATTGTCTTTGGGTTTCAAATATTCATTATAAATGGGTATTTGTAATAGTTAAATTGATGAACAAGCGAGAGAGAGAAGAGAGAGACAGATAGTTAGAGAGAGAATGAGTATCCCTGGGATGCACTGAATATTACACGAAAGAATGTGATTATTTTTTTGCTTTGTATTCCGTTTAACTGAAAACTAGCAGAATAGTTATTAATACAATTATAAAGATAAAGATATAAATTTCATGCAAAATGCAGAAATGAATGTTCGTGCATAATAATAAAAGAGTGATTTTACCTTGCAATGTTAGTCATCTTGACATCATTCAATAAAATTCACTGCAAATTTACAAAGCATAAACAACCCAATCTTCAACAGAGTGAAACAAAAATGCTTGAAAATATTCAAATTCATTTGCATTCAATGTTTGTCCTTGTGCTGGTCAATTGAAAAGCCTCTAGTGGACATTGATTCTCTCTTTTCATGATCAATCAATCCTCTCTGTGCTTTCTTCTTCATCTCTTACACCCTCATTCCTGTCACTTCAGATGTCAATATCTTTATTGAATAATTTTAGGTTATTGTAGATTCCAAAATTTCTCCAATCAGGTAAATTCTCTGCTCTGCATCTAATTGTCCATGGTTTTTTTTATCGTTTCTATTTTTAAATATAATTCTTCACTAGGTTCTAGTAAAACATTTACTTTGAAATGCATAATTAGGAAATGGATGGAAAAAAGATGTGGTTTAACTTTACTGCTGCAGGATCAAGATTAATGGAACAAAAAAAATCAACATAAATGCTCAATCATGGTACCCTGTAAGATTCGCTGCACTATTTTAATGTGGCACACTGGAGATTAGCAAATTACGACAAATGATTCCAATGTTCAGGGATAATGAGTTCAAAGAGAACTTGAATTTTAAAATACCTGCCTTTTGGTTGGAGTTACCACCCTTACCTTTCTGTGATTCGTGCATCTCCACTTTTTCCTTGTGGTCCCATCCAACAGCAGACTTGTCCTGCCGATCTGTCTGTACCCCATACTTTCCTCCAAACCCTTTGGCATAATCTGGAGTGATACATGTTGCAATATATGAGAAAAGGTTCTAATATTAATGCATGCATACTGATTATTATTATCAACTTGACTTAACAATATCCGAAGAATGAAAATGATAAATCAACGGAAATTGAGCATATTACCCGAGTATAATCAATAATAAACATTTTACAAAAGCAATAAACTAACGACAAAGACAAAAGAATGCAACTTATAAACTGCTTTCTAACAGGAAATATTGCAAGGTTTCCTATTTGGTACAGGTTAAATAAATAAATTGTTCTCAATTAAAATATGTTTCTCTGAGAATATTTACCCATCTACATTAACATTGGGATATTTGACTGTTGCCTAATGAATCCAGCCTTACTAAAACAGGAAAATTCACCATTTCTATCAATAACAAATAGTCCAAGGGCAATAACTCTTGCATTTTACCTCCTTTTGCCACCACCTTGCATCACCAGTTTTTAAGCAGAACAAACTATCAATGAAGATACTCAAATAATGGCATGGATGAGAGGGTCTTTGTGTATGTGATTTGGTAAGTATTCTCTCATAAACATAAAATTGCTTTCTCCTATTGAATACATTCCACGAATACATTAGGGGAATTAATAATGGGAGACTGGAATGTTGAGCATCTTACCTATACCTCAGGTATAAGGAAGATTGGATTCCCTATGCCAATAATATCCTGCTCTCCTACATGAGGCAATACAGTCTGTGGTCATCTAATAGGCTAAGAAGATGGCTGATGATTACTGAAATATCCTACCGTCAGAATTCCCTGGAAAATCTAAGACATTAACTTGTTCAAGTTGGTCTGGTGGTTGTCTGGACCACAACCATATGACCCATGTGATCCAACTTTTATCTTTGCAGAGCTAAATTCCTGAGAGAAAAACCTTTGAAGATTGACTCTGCATGCCAGCCAACAGCTTTTATGATGTCTCCTTTTGAAACATTGTGTTCGCATGTGAGGCTCACAGAGATCAATCTAACTTCATGAGCTGAAATCCACGAGGCAACTCAATCTTTTGAGATGTGAAAATACACCGTGTGTATAACCCACTTAAGCCATGAAGATTAGGCTTGCTAGATGATATGCTGATTCCCAGCAATTGTGGGGTTTCTATGGGTTGTCTCTGCTTGCTTCAATTAGTGCTTGCGAGCACAGATAGGATCCTGCATGGCTGTTGCTCTTGACTTAACTACAAAAGAGAAACAGCTTATGATGACTTTTGAACTGCCAACTGACAGTAACTGATTCTAAAAGGAAAAGCCTGCTTTTATCATGAGGATTACTGAACTATCTGATTTGAACTGAAGATAGTACAGATGACTAAAAGGTCTTTGTAACTTGCTATCAGAAAACAGGTTTTGTATGATAACTGCTACAGCATGTTCTGAAATGAGCAATGTTAAGACCCTATAGAGACTCCATTTTGGAAATAGGGTGAAGGATTTGGGTCTATTCAAGTCAAAATTGGCTATTAGGTCTGATAGATCTTTATCATGGCTGATATGTCTTCTACCATGATGTGTCACATATCATGACTGATTTGTCTTCTGCCATGATGAATGAATGTGTCAGATATCATGACTGATATGTATTCTGCCCATATGAATGTGTCACATATCATGACTGATATGTCTTCTGCCATTATGAATGAATGTGTCAGATATCATGGAGCAGTAGCTTCCAATTAGCGCCAGCTTTCTCTCTTGTAACGCCTAAGAAAATATTCAGCTAAGTGAGGGAATTAGACAGGATAGTGTTATTTCCCATGAAAATATGCCACATTCCGTCATAAGCTTTATTGCTCTGAGAATTCTCTACAAAATCGAAGGGCTACGTTTTATCCAGAGATAAGCCAGAAATAAAGGAGAGGACAGTTAATGCAGGGGTGGAACACCTGTGACTGTGGTTGTTTAAGAAGATTCAGTTTACCTGTAATCTTCCTAGCTAGGTCTATTGCTAGAGCGAGAAACATTTGGCTAGATGATGTCAGGATGGCTGGTAAATGTACTGCAGTATTAAGAGTTGGATTCAAAAGATTTGGCATGAACCCCATGTGTCCAGACATACAGGCCCGAAAGCCATGCTCAGACATGTAGACATGTGAGAGGGAATTGTGTTCACTGCAGGGTTCATACTGAACTATGGCTGATAAATTCAAAGACTTTTCCCAAACTTTCAAAGACCACAAACAAAGATTTCCAAGACCTATTTTTGCTAATATTGTGTATACAGGTTATACGAGAAAACAATGAATGCCAAATACTACAATATTGATTACTGATTAAAGTCAAACTATAATTAATTTCCTAAAATTGTATTATAATTATCTTGAAGATAGGTTAACATTCGTTGTTCTTTCAGAAATATGTAACATACATGTCAGATTTAATACAAAATAAATTGTTCTCTTAACAGACATCAGCATTGCTTTAAATGCATAATTATATTTGCTTTTTTTCCTCTTCAATCATTTTGGAAAGAGACACCACAACTGTCATCTCTTCCTCTGCTTTTCTCCTAAGAGCATTTGACTGTGACAAGCACAATGGGTCCTTTTAACTCTGCCTCTTCTGCTTTCTGTACAGAGGAAGCATGTAGGCTGGCAATGTTAGCTTCAAGAGGCAGCTTTTTGGCTTTAAGTTCTTCCACTTCATCGAAGGCTAACTCCCGTTTCATTCCTTTTTGGTTTTTCTCATCCTTCTCTGCTTTCTTCTTATCCAGATAAGCATGTAGGCTGGCAATGTTAGCTTCAAGAGGCAGCTTTTTGGCTTTACGTTCTTCCACTTCATCGAAGGCTAACTCCCGTTTCTTTCCTTTTTGTTTTTTCTCATCCTTCTCTGCTTTCTTCTTATCCAGATAAGCATGGTACTTATGTCTTGCAGAGGAGCCATGTGTCATCATTTCATTGCTAATGATGATTTCCAAAGGTCCACCTGCTTTTCTCATTGTGTCAACCATTAGCCCTTGAGCTCTGTGGCTTTCTCTGCTGAGAATCTCAACAGATACCTGTTTGTTGACAGAAAATCCTCTCTCCACTGTTGCATGCCCGTGTGACAACAACAACAACAACATTTTCTGGAGACCATTCCAAAGTTCGACATATTCCTTTCTTTTGGAAAGGACAGAATAAAACACTTCATCAAGGTTGGGCGTGTTTTTTTCTCCATTTTTTAAAAATAAACATTATCTATAAATCTAGTAATATTTCAAGCACTTCAAAGTACTGGGCAAAACGGGCTCAATTATAGTCTAACTATACCAGCCCGATTGTTTCTTTGGAAAGTCTGTTAATCATGAAATGTGCAGGTGATGACAGTATTAGTGCCATTCTGGTCACATTCAGGTTAGAAATTATAAATCAATGATTCAGTTGACTTAGTTCTGTGCACTTTTTATCATTTAATTATTTTCGTTATTGAAATCGATAGGGGTACAAACAAACAGAAATGTATAGTCAGACTATAGTATAGATACACAAATCAATTTCGGCAATGTGATTTTAATTATTTTTTTTAAAAATACCATTGGGGGAAAAGTCGGCAACGAGAAACGGGGATATTCCGTCAACTGGAAATACGTTTTTTTAATTCTTTTATTTATTTACCTAATCAAATGACTTTACTTCTTACAGTTAAAGCTTCACAACACACGTTTTTTTTTATATACTCACAATTTATATACTCACAATTCAAGAACAACAACTCTTGCTTAACTCTACTATAGTGTACGCATGCGCACTTTGAAACTGTATATCCGTGATTTGAATTTATTACAATGTATGTTTTTATATTAAACCAAGGAACATTATTATGTAGAACAAAATTTTCGAAAATGATTTTTGTCCCTCAAACGTGTTAAATAAACCGACGGTACAAGTAAATTTAAACGGGCCCTCTTTTGCCATATCTCCAAAATCATCACATTAAACAATATCTTATTTTATACCCGAAGAGTAATGAGTTAACATTATTTTGCCCAAAATTACCAATAGCTTATACTTCTGCATCTTCGTTCCACTAAATGAACAGTATGTAGTTACTAATTTGCAAGGACTCCTCCTACTGAAGCCAAGTTGCTAGTCTTTTTACATAATGTACAAAACGTCTTTCGTTTACATAATTTATCCTTTTGAAGCCATTCCTTGTATTTATCTTCTTTTTTTTTTTTTGGACGGTTGTCTTCCCGCCGATCTTCGCAGACCATTATGGAAAGGCCCTTCTGTTAATGTTAGGGTTTGTATGCTATATATTTCGTTTATATTTTTTTAATTTTTTTTATTATATATTAATATATAATGAATAATTGTCATTTCTTATTTATTTATTTTTTTTAATTAGTAGATATTATTCATAGTATTCTTTTTTTTGAAAATTTTTCTAAGCTTCCTTCTTCTTGCTACCGTTGTTGCAGTAAGAAATTTTGTATCAATTTTGGTCTCAATTCATCTATTCTAGATACTCATCATTGTATAAGGCTTGTTCCGCCATTAATTGCTCTTCTTCTCTTATTCTTTTCCTTTTTTTCCTTTCTTCTCTCTAGTATCTCCTTTATAAATTGCTGTTCTGCTGTCATTAGTTCTTCTGGTTTCTTAATTTCCCTTGTATTATTATTGTTGTATTATTATCGTCATGGATGTGTGTTATCTTCCCTTGTTGGTTTGTCATTTTATTGACTTCTTGTTGTTCTGGTTGTTGCATTATTTTTCCATCCTTATTTCCTGTTTTATTAGGTATTGTCTGATTTTCTCGGCTTTGGGTATTAGTCTTGTTGTTACCTTTGGGTTTCTTATTTTGCTGGTCAGTTGCTCCCTTGGTCATATTCACAGTTTGTGATAAACTTTGTTCTCTGCTATTTGTTTGTTTTCCTGGGATGATAGTTGTTCGTTTTTCGGGATAGGTGTGTCTTTCATTTCGTCTCTCTTCTTTATAATTTGCTGTTCTGCTGTCATTAGTTCTTCCTTATTCCCAGTTTTGATAGGTATTGTCTGATTTCCTCGGCTATTGATGTTAGTCTTGTTGTTTTATTTTGCTGGTCAGTTTCTCCCTTGGTCTTATTCGAAGTTTGCGATAAACTTTGTTCACTGCTGGTTATTTGTTTTTCCGGAATGCTATTTGTTTGTTTTTCCGGGATAGATGTGTCGTTTCGTCTCTTGTTCAAGCCAGATATAGTTGAAAGACCAAAGACCTGGCATTTTTAAACACTGAAGATGTAAATCTACTGAACAAATTTTGAATCCGCAATCGTGTTACTTTCGCGCACTTTCTACGTAGAGTGAATGAGTGTAAAGAATATTTTGATTGGCCAAAGATGGACTCGTCCAATCAAATTGAACAATTCGTCAAAAGAAAGAAGCCAGGAAAACCAGCTACATCCGAAGCTAACGACCTTAGGCAATTTTATTTGTGACTTCCTTTGAGGAAGTGTGTAGCCGTCTTGCTTTGATGAAGAGTGCATGTGTTATTGAAGTCGCCGCTGAGGCCAACTTTGGTTGGCCAAACAAAGCCTCTTTTGTTGTTACGGCAGCAATGAAACTGAACAGGTCATCAAAAGAAAGAAACCAGGATAACTAGATTACATCTGAATCAACCTTGGATAATTTTATTTGTGATTCTGGAAAGAAATTTAAAATATTGGGGTTTATTTAAATTTTCAAAGACTTTTAAAGACCTCAGGGTAATATGCTCGATTTTCCCAAACTTTCAAGGCCTTGAAAATGCTACCTCATTTTCCCCAAACTCTCAAAGACCTTCAAAGACTGTACGAACCCTGCACTGAGCTGCCTAAAAATTTGAAAACATGAATCAATGAATCAGTATCACCAACAATGAACTGTAGGTTGTCTTCCTTCAATTATTACTCCTTTCCTACCCTCCAATGCCAAAATGACTTTTGCTTTGAATGTACATTGCATGCATTTAGTAAACATTTCTAATGAAAAGACACAAGCATAAATAAGCAAATTAGCATGTGACTAACTTAATATCATATACTAGTACATCAGTATGTGACTAACTTAATAATATCATATACTAGTACATCAGTATGTGACTAACTTAATAATATCATATACTAGTACATCAGTATGTGACTAACTTAATAATATCATATACTAGTACATCAGTATGTGACTAACTAGCTAATATGTTAGCCCAGACTTCTTTTGACCTGACATTACAGATGCTGCATTTCAAACAAGGTGTATACTTAATATAAACAAAATAAGAAACATGGTTGACTTCCATGCTGTGAAGTTGCATATATTTCAATTAAATGACAATCAGCAGACAACATATAAACAAAAAATTTAATTGGAAACTACTATTATATATTTAATTTGACTGTTATTTTTCAAAATTGTTTTACATGGTATTGTAATGTAATATTGTACTTGATATTGTCTAAAACTAGGGTTGTTAAACAAAAATCGGAAATCCGATTATCGGTTTTTGTTTTTACAATCGAATTCAATATTTTTTTACCATTTTTGTAGTGAAAATTTTAAAAAATGCCAGAAAAAAATTTATTCATGCATTTGTTTAGTGTTTACATTTTAATACAATATGGCCATCAGATAAGAAGGTGTGTTTGTTTAAAATTTGTGAGCGCTCCATGCAGCGTGTTTGTAAATGAATACATTTATTGTTGAAGGATGTAAATAGTTAGTCGACCGACCGGTCGCTAAGTTCTTTGATGTCCGAAATTGTCAACAATAGACTGTTAATAGCTACAGTCTCTGTTGTTGAGGACTGGTCTCTGCTGGTTGTGTCTTTTCAAGTTTACAAATGTGGCTGGTCGTATAAATAAATCTGATGTATGGGAAAACTTTGAAAAAATTTCATCAAGCATGGCTCGCTGTAAACTATGTTCACAACAAATAAGTCGGAGCGGTGGTACTACTACTGGATTGCATGCACATTTGCGTAGCAAACATCCCAGAATTGCGGCTCCTTCAAATGTTCAGCCGCGATTAACAACATTTACTGGAACACAAAGAAACTGTCCTGATAGTCATCAAGAAAAAGTTACTGCTGCTGTAGGTAAGTTTGTCGCTGAAAACATGCTACCAATTTCGATTGTTGAATCCAATTTCTTCCGTGATTTGATGGCTTTGGTGGAGCCACAATATCGTCCTCCATGCCATCAGACGATGCGCGTCTATACGTTATGGTATGTAATGAATATCTTTTATTCGCAAGAGGCATTCATTAACTTGCATTATAAGAATATATTTCTTGTAATTTCAATGTAGGACAAAAACCGATAATCGGTTTAAAATCGGATTTCTACAAACGATAATCAGTTTTGGAGAAAAAAAAACATATTAACATCCCTATCTAAAACTGAGTTAATTCTCATTTTCACTTTGTATTCATAGGAAATACATTATTTGTTGAATTTTACAAAGCTTGTTTCTTTTCACTATATTCTGTTACTTATTTTAAGAGCGCAGTCTTGCAACACTAGTATTGAAATTACTGTCACAAAAACAGTCATATAACAGAGAAGCGAAAGTATTGTATCAAAAATATATGACCCTGTAATGAACTTATGTATAATGCTTAGTTAATAATTAAACCACAATTCTATCAAAATAGCTTGACATATTAATAAACTAAGCATAAATATCAAGCAGCATTTTAGAAATTTGCTAAACAAGGTAAAAGAAAGTGTGGTGAAACTGGGGTCTTTAAAGATGAGGTCCCAAATGGTGACAAAGTCACCCAAAATTGGTAGATAATGCAAACTAATGCATACAACCTGCAGCAAATTGATAAAACCACACAACAATTCCAAAAGGAATGTCGGAAAGGCCATATGAACATAAAAAATGACTGGATTGTCAGAGAATGACCTGTACAATGTGTGCTCTGTACAGCAGTGAAGCTAAAAAAAGTGACACTTGGTGGTGTCAAGGGGAAGTAATGGGCAATTTATTGTCTTTTGTTTATTGAAAGAGACAGGAAAGGATTTTTTTGTGTTTTAAAAGGGCTGGATTCACAAGGTAATGATCTCATATTCCTAATGTAATGTGACTGTATTTGAAGGAAAAAGTAGACAAGACATGTTAAAATGTATGGTAGACAAAGGAATGTGTCTTATATCAGCACAGTAAAAATGTCACTGGTACTTGGCTCTTGGGAAAGCAACCCTTAACATTCACCAGGATCAAAGATATATCCAGATGGCCTGTTCTTAATCTCCTTGACTTCAGTTGACTGGGGAAACTGCCAGAAGGATCGAGACTTCTTCAACATCAATGCTGGCCAACACTTGGACTATAATCATGTATGGTGGTAAGCAGATGAAGGGCATTTAAAAGCTGGCAACACCATATATATCTCCTTGATGGCTGCCTTAAAACTAATCTCCATACTGTCCGTGGTCTGATTGGACCAAGACTGTTGTTCATAAGTACCTTCACACTCAATGGGTTTAGTCTGGTTCTGTTCATGGTCTGCTTTTATTTGAGGACAAATCATTACCTGGGGCAACAATTACACAATACCATCATATGTATTATTCATGTGGCTAAGCAATGAAATGAATATTGGACAACCCTGCTGCATGGGACAATTGTTCTGTAGTAGTACAGATAACTGGTGTGCTCAGAGTATGGTTGGCATGGTTACCGACTATGCAAAAAAGTGGCCTGTTTGATACAAGTAAGAGCCAAATCATGGCCGTAGTTGGATGGATGAGTAAATTACTAAAATCACTGTCATAACATGTCGGTGTAGTAGCCTTAAAACCAGCACGATTGTTAATTGTATGGAGTCTTGTTAGGACAGACAGATCTATCATCAAGATCTCTGTAATTATAGATAGAGGAATCTGTAGACTTGGTGAGACAGATGGATCCATCCCTAAGACCCCAGTAATTGTAACTGTATATAGCCATAGTATGGTAATGGACAGATCTGTAATTAAGATCTTGGTAACTGAAGAAAGATTTGATCATAGGCCTGGTGAGATGCACAGATCTTCTAGACTCTGCCAAGGGTAAGGAGGACTTACACTACATGGGTTGCCCCAAAATGAAGGTGCACTATTTCCTCACTGTATCATAATGAGTTATATGAATTTAAAATTTACATTGTCATCTTTCTTTGCCAAAGTTTTGCCTATTTTAGCAAAATCATAGTCCATACATTCTCTGAACATATGGTGCACGCATTGCATACTACTAACGAAGTAAATTATGTACAAGCAAGACACAACTTGCTTTTGTCTTCATTTGCATTTAACTTGCTGCACTGATTTTACTTCCCTGACAGGTATCACTGGATTGAATAGATACAACAAATACAACAAAACAGGCAATATAAATGTTACAGCATCTCCTTTTCTCTTTTCAGTCCTTATATGTACTTACTTACTTCAAGATAGATTAAACACATTACCAATAATGAAGATTAAGCAGAGATCGTGAAGTTGTATGTGATAGCAATTGTAATATTGACGAGTAATTGCAAGAGACTTATCAAAAAAGAAATGTAGGGAAGGAATTTTCCAATGGATGACTTATATGATATCGTTACCAACCTTTTTGTGATTCATGTTGCTCCAGTTTTTCCTTATGATCCCATCCTACTGCTGACTTATCCATGTGGTCTTTCTGTACACCATACTTCCCTCCAAACCCAGTGGAATAGTCTGAAACCAAAACGGTGCTAATTAACTGAGAATGTTAATAGAAAAAAATGTGTTCCATTGAATGCATATCTCCTGTCTTTTAATGTCACTATTACACAGTATTCTGTTTGCACATTTCTGGAGCTCCTAGCATCCACAATGTTAGTCATATTGTTATATATTTAAAACAATTGCAGTTGAAAACTGCACCCATCTCCCATTATTCTTATGCGAGACATATAATGCCAAGTTTTATGAAAGTGTGTGCAATGTTCAATGCAACTTTACCATTTGACAACAAATAAAAGTAGGCTTAAAGAGAATATGATCAAATTTGCATGTAGTGTGTGTAAATGTAATTTTTCAAATGTTTAGATCAAAATGGTGTGAACTTATAGTCACAATCAAATGCTATAAATGCAGAAACAATGAAGCTAAATAAGAAATCAGCTGAATATGGCATTTTGCAGATCAATCAGCAACTGATGGACTGACTCATTGCTTGGCATTTGATGGCATATCAACACATGAAAGACTATATGTGTAGGCAATTTAATATAAACTAACAAGCTTGTATAACTTTAACAATGAATTTATTAAGTACAATTATTTAAATAAAACAATTGCACTTACAGTTTTAGAGAATCAAATCCAACAAATATAGAATTCACAAAATAATCCACTAATAGAATCGCAAGTCCTGATAAATAAATGTTCTAATAGTTCCAGGTTCGAATCTTGACGAGGTAATAATCCAAAATGGCTGACAATGTCACGTGATGCAGTTCTTGTTTTTAAATCATCCAGATGAAATTATGAAACATGTCCTTTTCCAGATAAATAAAATAATTCTTCTTTTCCAACGAATTGACACAGTCCAGAACAAGATATTAAACTCAAACAGAAAATACACAACTTCTTTAAAATAAGCCCAAATTCTATTCTACTAAAGTTAGCTTCTAAAACACAGCTATATATATTGTAATTCCCTCATAAACAAGAGGAATCATGTGAGTCTGGAAGGTCATGGAAAAGAAGCTAACCTTCTCCAGGTCACGTAACAACAGAATGAACCAGAAGGAAAAATCAGCCACTAATAAAATGTTGTCCCCGAAATTAACCAATGGAATTGAAGACCTGTTGACAATGTCCAAAACAAGGTCAGATAAAGAAGTATCCAAGCCAAGGTCAGCCTGTTTATCAGTAAAGTACAGGTCAACTGAATTTTCTAGAAAAATTTCCCAATTAATGGATAATAACCCTAAATGACAATTTTAGATTTAATAATTAAAAATAAATAAAATTAAATCCAATAGCCGTAACACCTTCCCCCATAAAATAAAAAGAAAGGTTTATATGATAAAACTTTCTTTTTATCACAAACCAATTTACATCTGAGATAATAAATTACACAATATAATTTATTATACACGGGAAAGAGTGTCTACAATTACATTATCAAGAAATAGCCTCAACCTTTTAACTTGTCCATGTCCCACTAAATGTCCTAAGAAAGGCACAATAGCACAGCAGAACTCACTTTATACAAATTAACTGTCAAACATACATTAGTGAGTCTGTTAAAGAATTATCAAATTGTTGCTAGATGTTCTTTCCAGGTGTCGTTGTAAATGATGATGTCACAAATCTCTAGACCAGAGATAAACATTTTTATGAGACGTTGAAATGGACTTTCTTTATATTGATAGAGTCCTTTTGGAGTCGCAATGTTGAGTTTTCCTTTGCTCTTTCCGTAGTGGAATCTGCCAAAATCCTTTCAGAAGGTCAGAATTTGGTGACGTACTTGGCATTTCCAATTTTATCAATAGAATAGTCACTTCTTGTTAATGGGAATGAATCTGTTTTTGTCACTCTGTTCACCTTCCTATAATCAGTACACATACAGAGAGTTTTATCTGGTTTAGGAATAAATATGCATAGTGAACTCCAATCACTTTTACTGGGCTTGATAAAATCATTCTCCAGCAAATATTGAATTTCCTTTTTCAAATATTCCTGTTTGAATGGACTCGTCCTGCATGGAATTCTCAATCTCAACATCATGAAAATTTTGTTTGTCCTTGTAAGAATATCTGGACATAAGTGCTCATATAATAATAACTTTCAGTTCATTTCTTTCTTGCACTTGCAACTGTGAAAGTTTCTGGTCTAGATTTTTTTAATATAATTTCTGAATTCCAACAATTCGTAGCTCCAATATCAGTCGAATCCTGATGATATTCCTTCACTAAGAGGGACTGGTACAACTAAATTAATTACATATTTAACATGGCTATCTCTTTCAATATACTGGTACTCCTATAATTAATTTAGATCCCAGGAGCACTAATACTATAATTTAACTAATTCATTTTCTTCTTAACTTTGTAAGGGCCGTAATATCTAATTTGAAGTAAAGTAAGAAGAATGAATAAGAGTAACACAACTCCATTATCATACTCAAAAGTTCTCTCCCTTTCAGTTCTATCAAACCTTAGTTTCATTTTTAACTTTAATTGATTACTTGACTTGGTCTTGGGTAGGAAATCCACACAATCTACCATAATTCCACTGAATGTTTCATCAAACGTAGGAATAGGTTGCAGATGAGCCTTACGTATCTTCTGATTGGGTTTTCCTACCATTTGACAAGCATAACAAGATCTACAGTATTTGACAACATCACTTTTGATTTCTGGCCAATAGAAGTGAGTCAAGATCTTGTGTTACATTTTATTAATCCCTAAATGACCAGCCAAAGGAGTTTCATGGGCCAGATTAAGTATTTCCTGTCTGTAAGGTTTTGGAACTACTATTTGATAGTTCACTGACCATTTATCACCAGCAGGTACCTCGGGAGGTCTCCATTTTCTCATAAGAATTCCATTTTTAATGAAATAACAGACAGGAACTTCAGTAACTTCAGTCTCATTTATGACCCTTTGAAACAAACAGGAGATCTCAGGATCTTTTTCCTGTTCAACGACAAGTGACTGTCGTTTATCACCCTGATTAAGAGAATGAGTTATTAAAAGAGGATCACTATGATCAATACCTTCTGATTGATCTAAACCAAGAGTAAAAGTGATCTCATCAAAAACCTGACCTATACAAGTGCCAGTTGAAGGAATGCTGCCTTCTGTAACATCACTCTCAAAATCATCACCCTGATTAAAATAAAGAGAATGAGTTGTCAAAAGAGGATCACTATGATCATTACTTTCTGATTGATCTAAACCAAGAGTAAAAGTGACCTCATCAAACACCTGACCTTTACAAGTGTCAGTTGAAGGAATACTGGCTTTTTCAACATAAGCCTGACCCACGCAGATATCAGATAAGGGAATACTGCCCTCAACAACATAAGCCTGACCCATGCATATGTCAACGAAGGGAATACTGCCCTTTTCAACTTCATTCTCAAGAGCTTTCTTTACCATAGCTCTAGTAACTGTACAAGCTTGAAATATATCAGGGATTTCTTTTTTAATTGAATCAACTTTCTGATCCAAATTAGGCTTGTCAGTTACAAGTGGATTAACCACAACCTTGTCTCCAGCTAAGTCGTTGCCTAGCAATAAATCTATTCCCTCAACAGGTAAAACCGAGACTGTTCCGATTGTCACAGGTCCTGACACTAAGTCTGATGACAAATTTACACAATGGAGAGGAACATTAACAAAGCAGCACTCTAACCCCTGAATAAGAACACTTTCATTAGAAGAAGACTTCTCAGATAAAGGCAAAGTACCTGATAATAAAAGACTCTGAGAGGCTCCTGTGTCCCTTAAAATTTTAATAGGGGTGGGATTGGCTGAATCACCCAAAAGTGATACAGAACCCTTCGATATGAATGGTTCATAATTCTCCATATCAAAATCAGACTGGGATTTATTAGACCCAACAAATGTATTGCTTTCAATACATGACTGTGACCTTGACCTCTTGTAAATAAGAGCATTTGGAACTGGTCTATCTTGATTCTGTTGCCTATTTTTCAATTTGTAGCAATCAGAAATAATGTGTCCTTTTTTCTTGCAAAAGTTACACGTGGGAAGAGACAAGGATCTAGAATCAAACTTCTCTGAAGTCTGATTTTTGAAAGTTGTGTTAGTTTGAGTTTTAGAAGGGCTTGAATTAGGCGGAAATTCTTTTCTGCCAGAAAATTGTTGAGTAGAAGTCTTGTTAACAAAAGGAACTTTATGTGTCAAAGAATATTCGTCAGCAGCTCGAGCAGCATTTTCCAAGGTTTCAATCTTATGCTCCTCAAGATAAGTTTTAACATCACTATGAACACAGTTTTTGAACTCTTCAATTAATATAATTTGCTTGAGATTTTGATAATCTTGCTCAACTTTCTTGGCTAAACACCATCTATCAAACAACTGCTCTTTTTGTCTAGCAAATTCGACATGAGTTTGTCCAGCTTCTTTTCTGTAATTTCTAAATTTTTGCCTATAAGCTTCAGGAACTAACTCGTAACCTCTTAAAATGCATTCTTTAACTACATCATAGTCACTACTTTGATGAACAGACAGTGAAGTGTAAATCTCGCTAGCCTTACCAGTAAGTACACATTGTAGTAACTGAGTCCAATTCTCTCTTGGCCACTTTAAATTTTCTGCCACTTTTTCAAAAAGAATAAAATATTTATCTACTTCCTTTTCTTTGAAAGGGGGCACTAATCTAATATTCCTTGCTAAATCAAAATTTTGATTTGAAGTATGATGATGATTCCCACTTGCCAGCTCCATTTCTTTCATTCTAATTTCATATTGTAATTGTTTATCCTTCTCCCTTTCCTGTCTCTCTCTCTCCTCTTTTTCAAATTGTAATTGTCTTTCTTTCTCCCTTTCCTGAAATTCCAGTTTCTTAAACTCTAATTCAGATTGTAATTGTCTTTCTTTCTCCCCTCTCTCTTTATCAATCAGCATCTGCTCTTTTTGTAATTCAATTTGTTTCTCTTTCTCCCTTTCCTGAAACTCCAACTTCTTTAACTCCAATTCCATCTGGAATTTTAATTCTAATTCTTTTAGTTTAATGTCAGAGTCTGATGTAGACTTACTGACTGGAATCAAAGCACTTTGTTCCAAAACATCCTGTTCTACCAAATACTGGACCAAAATCTTTTTGATATCTTGTTTCGTTAAAGAAGCCTTCACTTCAGAAAGATCATATTTCCTGGCAAGTTGAATCAACTCGTCTTTTTTGAAAAGATCTAATTGCTCCTGGGTAGGATTAGAAAGAAATATCTCTACCTTAGATGTCATTTTAATACAAGCGTGTTAGTCTCACTAAAGATTTAAAATTTTCCAAAACTAGGGGAAATTCAAATTTAAATTCAAATTTATCTCAATCTCAATCTCAATCCCGGACGATAGCCACCAATTCTATGTTACGTGCTTAGGCTTGAATAAGCAGCAACACAGAAAGAGTGAAAACTAACAAGCTTGTATAACTTTAACAATGAATTTATTAAGTACAATTATTTAAATAAAACAATTGAACTTACAGTTTTAGAGAATCAAATCCAACAAATATAGAATTCACAAAATAATCCACTAATAGAATCGCAAGTCCTGATAAATAAATGTTCTAATAGTTCCAGGTTCGAATCTTGACGAGGTAATAATCCAAAATGGCTGACAATGTCACGTGATGCAGTTCTTGTTTTTAAATCATCCAGATGAAATTATGAAACATATGTCCTTTTCCAGATAAATAAAATAATTCTTCTTTTCCAACGAATTGACACAGTCCAGAACAAGATATTAAACTCAAACAGAAAATACACAACTTCTTTAAAATAAGCCCAAATTCTATTCTACTAAAGTTAGCTTCTAAAACACAGCTATATATATTGTAATTCCCTCGTAAACAAGAGGAATCATGTGAGTCTGGAAGGTCATGGAAAAGAAGCTACCTTCTCCAGGTCACGTAACAACAGAATGAACCAGAAGGAAAAATCAGCCACTAATAAAATGTTGTCCCCGAAATTAACCAATGGAATTGAAGACCTGTTGACAATGTCCAAAACAAGGTCAGATAAAGAAGTATCCAAGCCAAGGTCAGCCTGTTTATCAGTAAAGTACAGGTCAACTGAATTTTCTAGAAAAATTTCCCAATTAATGGATAATAACCCTAAATGACAATTTTAGATTTAATAATTAAAAATAAATAAAATTAAATCCAATAGCCGTAACACAAGACATACTTTGACAGCCAATACAGGACAGAATCTTAAACTAAGAACAACTGACAGCGCACTATCCACTCATAACACGCTATCCAGTTACCTAACCCCCACCCCTACTCCAGACTGCAAATTAAATCTAAGGACATGAAAATGCAGATGTAAACTCACCTATTTAACCGTAGGTGATCACACCCCATAAAAGCATAAAGGCAATCAAACTGTTTAAATAAAAATTTATTTCAGAAGAAGGAACACATCTGCTGATGAATAATTTATGGTCCTGAACTAATGGCTGTGGATTTTGCATAAAATGTAACATTTATATATTAAAAAATGAAATTACTGTTGCTATTAGTTTGCACACAAAAAGGAGAATACTAGTCCACAATACACAATAACTAAAGTTGTACAGGATTCAGTTCTACAGTGGGAACTACCATAGTGCAGTCGGGGCCCCGAGTGGCCGAGTGGTCTAAAGCGCTGTCCGTTACGGACCACTGCCATCTCACCTCTGTCTGCGTGTGTTTGAGTCTAAGATTCGGCAAATGTAGTTATGTGAGAAGGCTTGCCAGTAGCTTCTCGTGGGTCGGTGGTTCTTTCCGGGCGTTGTCCAGGTTCTTACTCCACCATTATTGCTGGCCGCCATGTACAGCCTATATTGTGCTGAAAAATGGCGTTAAACCATAAAAAACAAAAACAAACCATAGTGCAGTCCTTGTATATAACACTTGATAACTGTACATATAAGTATTTTTCAGGGCAAAATTTGGAGACTAACTGGGAAATTGTAGCACCCATCCAGTTAACCTCAATTTTGCCTTATTTTATATGATTGGATAGTAACATTATTTGTCGACACCAGATGATAGTGAAATCATAGGTAGAGCTGTACTCATGAATGTTCCTACTGGCAATTCGGAGAGGTTCAGATGATACACAATGCATCTTTATAGATTAATAAAATCTACCACATGTATATGGACAGAATAGGTGAATCTCAACCAAGGGGATAAAATAAAATTTGCAGAGTGCCTTCCACAAATTGTCTTCACAAGCAAGACTACTTTTTCCACCCATCACAAAACCGTACAATCCATTATCAAGCTCTATATAACTTACATAATTTGTGCTGAATTTCAACAGGCATTAATTTCACATGCAGTGAAGTGAAAAGAACATCGCACAGGTATGTGTTGGAATTGGTATCATTCGGCATTCAAAATTAGTTTCCAAAAGAGTTTCAGCGGTAACTGCCGTAACTGATAACTCTTCACATTTAAGGTTAAGATTAATAAATGTACTTTACAATCAAAGTAATTCTAAATATATCAATGATATGATTGAAGCACATAATTCGACCTCATTTTGCACTGCAGATATAAACAGATGTTTCTTTGCAAATACACACCCGATCATAATACCTTAGAACTACTACTAATCCAGCTGTCCCAGGTTAAAATCGTTTAGACCCAAAACTAAGTTATCTGCCCATCTAGGTGGTGGTCAGGCAGAGTTATCTTCCCTGAGTGGAAAGCATGCTCTATATGTATGTAACTGTGGGGTGGCTAGGACATAGCATGTGTATTATGACTGAGTTAAATATATGCAAAGAAACTTATTTTACTAGAAAAGATTTGTTTCTATTTTGACTATCATTGTACCTAAATAATAGGTAATGGGTGGTGGCAGATACTTCCTCTTACCTTGGAGAGACCATTTCTAGTCCATTTCTAGAGAGTGATTTCATTTCAACAGTATGATTACCATGGACAGGAGCCTGTTCTTTGCAAATTAAAGACGGTACTGTTAAACTGACCTGTTGTCAGAACTGTATTGAATTTGGGTCCTCTAATATGGCATATATTTTGCTGATTCTAACTGCTGGAGCTAATGCAAATGAGGAAACAGGTCTTGTAAGCAAAGCTAGTCAATGATGCCACTGCAAGTCAGAGGATTAATGAGCATATTGATCCATCATCTTGGAACTGTAAGTAGATGGGTTCACCAATGTAATTTGGATTACTAGCATGATAGGTGAACTAATTAAGCCCTTGAAAGCAGTTTTACTGTTTAGCCAGGAAAAATCCACTTGGCAAGGGTTCATCCAGGTTAATCTGCATGAAAAATCCACTTGGCAAGGGTTCAGCCTGGTTAATCCACATGAAAAATCCACTTGACAAGGATTCAGTGTCATTGGTCAGGTGAAATCAAATTGAGCAGAAGATCAGACAGGTCACTGATTTGTGTGATAACACACAGTACTAGCTATCATGGGACGTCAAGTAACTGTTTCTCATCAATGAGCCTAGAAAGTTAACTAATGTGTGTTATGGATGTTTCCATTGGAATAAAGTACCTAGGTGTGAGCCACTGATATTATGTTCTAATGCCTTCTTAGATTGACCCAGATGGTCCCATATTTCCTATTTTAGTAATAAGGATGAAGATACACTCATATACGTTTGGTTTATGCATCCTGTTCAGAATTTATGGTGTTTAAATGTGTATACATTTGGTCATTCCTATGTTTAGGAAGCAGCAATTTGCCTGGCTGTTGGGATTCCTGCCCATACACTGGCAAGATTAAGATATGTCAAATTGAAAACATGAATGTCACTAAAGACCTCACTTTCAGAAAATGGCAAACAAGAATACAATGGTCCAAGTACTTGTTCCACTTTGTCATTTGAGATCAGTCATCTCACAGAAGTTATTGGGCAGAATAAGAACTTTATTTTCGTGTAAATTCACCAGCCACCAATTAAAGCTTACAAACATGGTAACCTTTTGAAATGATGTGGACATATAAATAATAATTCTGAGAGGGCAACACTTGCTCCCCTCATGCCTTCTGCATCTACAGCTGTAACAATTATGATTGTTGAAGGATAGGTTTGCATAGGTATCACTGATAAAGGTCCAAAGTGCCTTCATGATGCAAAATGGGGCAAAGAACTTAACATTGCATGAATTCAAATCTCAGTCCTATGGAACACATTCTAAGAGTCCAGACCTAGTTGACCAAAACTTGAAAGGTTATGAGGTCAAAGATCTTATTGTCGACTGAGAATGAAAGGAGAGTAAAATGTTAAATCAAGTTCTTCCA
Source organism: Unio pictorum (assembly GCA_030141615.1). Classification (NCBI taxonomy): domain Eukaryota; kingdom Metazoa; phylum Mollusca; class Bivalvia; order Unionida; family Unionidae; genus Unio; species Unio pictorum. Next base: position 4,830,685 of record JARLTB010000126.1, read on the forward strand.
AAATATAACTAGTCTGTTGATGGTGCTGGTTTGAACACACAGAAAATTTGATTGACACTCTACTATATTTAGAAGCAAAAAGACAAAGTTGTACAAAGAAAAGGGAAATATTTGACTAGTGCTAGAAAAGTAAGGGAAAGATTGATGCTGATGTTTGCAAGTATATATTTTCACAAAAGTAAGACTTACTTTTTCTGACTGCGGTGCCTTGTGGCTGGTAATGTCGGTTAATTCTTTTTCCATAATCATAACAAATAGATGCATTGTTTCTAAGCAATTTGATTCAAAGGATTTTTCTTACTCTCAAATATAACCAATAGAAAAGGAAATGCAATGCACAGCTGTTAAAGCTTATGTGTAATTTCATATCAATACCACCTACCTTTCTGTGATGCAATTTCATATCAATACCACCTACCTTTCTGTGATGCAATTTCATATCAATACCACCTACCTTTCTGTGATGCAATTTCATATCAATACCACCTACCTTTCTGTGATGCAATTTCATATCAATACCACCTACCTTTCTGTGATGCAATTTCATATCAATACCACCTACCTTTCTGTGATGCAATTTCATATCAATACCACCTACCTTTCTGTGATGCAATTTCATATCAATATCACCTACCTTTCTGTGATGCAATTTCATATCAATACCACCTACCTTTCTGTGATGCAATTTCATATCAATACCACCTACCTTTCTGTGATGCAATTTCATATCAATACCACATACCTTTCTGTGATGCAATTTCATATCAACACCACCTACCTTTCTGTGATGCATGTTTCTCTGTTTTTCCTTGGTAATCAAAACCCACTGCTGACTGCAAATGGAATACATAATAATAATAGAAGATTTTGCCACATATGTATTTGCTTCAGCATTCTTATCAATTTCTGACAGCATCTTACTGTTATGGCTGCAATGTTTACCAACATTTTTTAATTTGTATATGGTATAAATTAACCAAAATGATGCCATTTAATTAAACTGATTCAGAACTCAGCTTTCTCACCCAATCTATTATGTGTAAGAATATTAGGCTTACAGCTATTTATGTGTAAGCAATTTACAATTGGAATAGTCTACCTATTTCAACCTTAACTTATTTTACTTGCTGTACAATGTAGTTCTTTTGGGGCTAATGCCATTTTTTTCAGTGCAAGATAGGCAAAAACCATCAATTCAACGTTAAAAAAATCAAAACTATGTACTATGAATGAAATCCCAATAGTCCTAAATGTTCCATCCCAAGTCCAAGTACATCAAATTCCACTGAGTTCCTGTGGTGTTCTGAATGAACTCCTATTTTGAATATTCTGATGTGCCAGTAACCTTGAATATGATAATATCTGAACAGTCTTAATGTACAACAATTATATAATCAAGAATGTCTTTAAACAAATTCATAGCAATTCCAAAATAGTTATTTAGTCCTAAAGTCTATGAGCACTTTGTAATTCCAATAAAATAACTGAAATAAATAAATTCTATCAAATAATAACTGAACACAGCAAATGACTATTCATTACAGAGGTCAAGATAGGAATAAATTCCACTATTACTCATTATGTGATATAACAGAAAATCTAAGACACAATTTCAGAACAAAAATGAATGTCATAAATTTATTTCCAGAACTTTCAAATTTAAGTTCTTTAACAGCAAACCAATCAGAAATAAGATGACCTGGCTCAAATCCCATAAAAAAATGGTAAATATGATCAATTCCACACCTTACAGGGTCAAATGGCTACATAAACATGATTACCAAAATTAAAAGTGTAACCCATTATCATGAAACTAAATAATGTGTTTACTAAAATGACCCCTATAATCTAAAATCATGAATTAAAATTGAAACACAAAATACAGATATACATAACAATAATGCAGTATACCACTCATTACAAGCATCTTGTGCTAATAATCTATGGTCTATTCTGTCAATTTTTATAATACTTATGCTTGTACTCTATGGTCTATAACTGTCAATGTTTATAATACTTATGTTAGTACTCTATGGTCTATAACTGTCAATGTATATAATACTTATGCTTGTAATCTAAGGTCTATAACTGTAAACGTTTATAATACTTATGCTAGTAATCTATGGTCTATAACTGTCAAATTATAGTATACTTATGCTAGTAATCTATGGTCTATAAATGTCAAATTATAGTATACTTATGCTTGTAATCTAAGGTCTATAACTGTAAATGTTTATAATACTTATGCTAGTAATCTATGGTCTATAACTGTCAATGTTTATAATACTTATGCTAGTAATCTATGGTCTATAAATATCAATGTATATAATACTTATGCTAGTAATCTATGGTCTATAAATGTCAATGTATATAATACTTATGCTAGTAATCTATGGTCTATAACTGTCAATGTATATAATACTTATGCTAGTACTCTATGGTCTATAACTGTCAATGTTTATAATACTTATGTTAGTACTCTATGGTCTATAACTGTCAATGTTTATAATACTTATGCTAGTACTCTATGGTCTATAACTGTCAATGTTTATAATACTTATGCTAGTACTCTATGGTCTATAACTGTCAATGTATATAATACTTATGCTAGTACTCTATGGTCTATAACTGTCAATGTTTATAATACTTATGCTAGTAATCTATGGTCTATAACTGTCAATGTATATAATACTTATGCTAGTACTCTATGGTCTATAACTGTCAATGTTTATAATACTTATGCTAGTAATCTATGGTCTATAACTGTCAATGTTTATAATACTTATGTTAGTACTCTATGGTCTATAACTGTCAATGTTTATAATACTTATGCTAGTACTCTATGGTCTATAACTGTCAATGTTTATAATACTTATGCTAGTAATCTATGGTCTATAACTGTCAATGTATATAATACTTATGCTAGTACTCTATGGTCTATAACTGTCAATGTTTATAATACTTATGCTAGTAATCTATGGTCTATAACTGTCAATGTTTATAATACTTATGCTTGTAATCTAAGGTCTATAACTGTAAATGTTTATAATACTTATGCTAGTAATCTATGGTCTATAACTGTCAAATTATAGTATACTTATGCTAGTAATCTATGGTCTATAAATATCAATGCATATAATACTTATGCTAGTAATCTATGGTCTATAAATGTCAATGTATATAATACTTATGCTAGTAATCTATGGTCTATAACTGTAAATGTTTATAATACTTATGCTAGTAATCTATGGTCTATAAATGTCAATGTATATAATACTTATGCTAATAATCTATGGTCTATAACTGTAAATGTTTATAATACTTATGCTAATAATCTATGGTCTATAAATATCAATGTATATAATACTTATGCTAGTAATCTATGGTCTATAACTGTCAAATTATAGTATACTTATGCTAGTACTCTATATCCTAAATGTATATAATATTATGCTTGTATGGTAATCTAGGTTCTACAACTGTCATTGACCATAATACTAGGCTGGTAAGGTATTCTAGTTCTTTAACAATGGATATCAGGGGTGCACAACCCTCAGCCCACGGCTCAGATCCTGCCTGCGAACGCTGTCTATTTGGCCCTCAGGAAAATTTTTAAAAATAAAAACAATGCAGAAATCTGGCTGTGAATGGTAATTATTTTAAAGACATTAGAAATCCATTAGGCAACTAAACTAAAATCAGATAAAACCTTCATGTGAAGCATTAGTTTATTGCAACATTTTTTAATGTTAATTTCATTTACCAAGTCACTGTCATATAGAAAATGCAGCATCGTGTTTGCGGCCATCAAGTGATCTTAGAAAATGCAATCTGGCCCTTGGCGGAAAAAGGTTGTGCACCCCTGATGTATATAATATTTATGCTAGTACTCTATGTTCTGTAATTGTCTATGTATAAAATGTTTGTTACTGTCAATGTATACAGTACTTATGCTAGTACACTATGGCCTCTAACTGTAAATGTATAAAATACTTATATACTTACGCTAGAACTCTATGGTCTATTACTGTATATATATATATATATATATATATATATATATATATATATATATTATATATATATGTGTGTGTGTGTGTGTGGTCTATTACTGTATTTTTAATCTTTATGCTAGTACTCTTATGTTCTGTAACTGTCAATGTATAAAAATGTTTGTTACACTAGAACTCTATGGTCTATTACTGTATATATATATATATATATATATATATATATATATATATATATATATATATATATATATATATATATATATATATATATATATATATATATATTATATATATATATATGTGTGTGTGTGTGGTCTATTACTGTATTTTTAATCTTTATGCTAGTACTCTTATGTTCTGTAACTGTCAATGTATAAAAATGTTTGTTACACTAGAACTCTATGGTCAATGTTTACAACACTTATGCTTCACTTTATTTCTCTGGTAACATAAAAAATAATGAACCTAAAGAATTCTAAGTATAAAATGGCACCTCTACAGAACTTGCTGAATATGAATATCAAGTCTGATGAAATTCCTTCAAGGGTTATAAGCTATATCCCAGTAAGGAAAATGCTTACAGACATAATGATAGCTATACTTGGTGATAATAACCAGAGTAACTTGGACTGACCTTGTCAACTCTGTCTGTCTGGACACCATATTTTCCTCCAAATCCCTTTGCCATATCTTTCTGACTGCTGTGTTGCTCTAACTCAGCAATGTATTCATGTCCCACTGCACTCTGATAATCAAAACAAGTCATTTAGTTTTTACAATGTTGTATTGAGGTTTTTCTCTAGATAAATGGACAAACAAACAAACAAAGCAATAGACTATGTGCTATTGTATTCTGTCTCAGTCTTAAAATACCATGGATGGGTTTTGTTTTTTAATGTGGTGATTACTACAAGATATCATGAAAAATCATTCTAAAACATGCATTTTTTATTACAGACAAATACATAAATTTAAGAGCTGATAAAACTTTAACTTTTTAAAAATTGTTTTAAAAACATTGCAATTTAATGTCAAGATATTGAAGGATACACCTCTAGCTAAATAATCCATACACAACAGGGTCCAAAAAACACAGACTACAGTATAATGATGGGAATGAATTACATAGGAACTGCTGCAAATTTAAGTAGGGGATGCCATCTTGGCTGGAAACTGACATGGAGAAGGCGAGGAGGGGACCAGTGATGTTAAATAATTTAATGCTCTTTTTAACATGTTTTTATGTCTTGGAAATAACTGTCAATAAGATGCTTTTCCAAATGAACCTGTTCACTTTTGGTGCATAAATTGCCTTTATTTTCAAGACAGCCAACCTATGAAAGATTGTTAAAAATATAACATCAACAGAATTCGAAACACATAACAGGTGTACCTCCAAAAACACTCCTATATGCATGTAAATAAAGACTGTTATTGCTGACTCACAACAAAAACAAGTTTTTCTTTATTTATAAATGAGGGACATTAAATTCATAAAACAACAACTAACACTTGATTTAGTTGGCATTTATTTCTTTATGTGCTGACACCAAATAGGTATCACTGATATTTTCATCAATCAAAACAAAACAAAACAAATCTGTTATTTACAGTGTATATAAATATTTTCTGTCCAGAACACTTAACAAAATGAGTTCTCATTAAGAGTTGCAATTTCCTCATGCAATATCAAATGTCTGAGCACAAAATGGCATTTTTGATGAAAAACTAGCAACATATTAAAGTTGGATTGTACTTTTCTTTCATGTTCAAAAGATGGGGGCCTATTTTGCAGGTATTTTTTTTAAAGAACAAATGGGATCCAAGCCTGATCTGATGTATTATGCTGGTTCATGAGTTATCTGGTATGAGTTATCAAATGAGAAGTGTACATTATTATGAGTAATCTGGTGTGCATTCAATGAGGTGAATAATTCTCTCTCTCTCTCTCTCTCTCTCTCTCTATATATATATATATATATATATATATATATATATATATATCCATCCCACACACAAACCAACAAAAAAAAACCTCCCTCCAGGACATACTTTATCCATTCTATCTTTGTGTACTCCAAATTTCCCTCCATATCCATAGGAAGCCTTGGGTCCTTCCTCAAACTCCTCCTTCTTCCTTTTTGTATCATCCTGTTGCACATCACTTCTCAATTTGTCTAGACTAAAGGACCAAACAAAAGGGAGATAATCATGACAAAATCAAAATAAATACAAGGCAAAGTACAATAATGAAATTTGTTATTTGCAGAAAAACCAGATAAATGTAGAGTCAGAATTGGCAAATATTCACTGAGACAGGAAAACATTACAGAAGAATGAAGATATAATTAGGATCTTTCGGGTGAATTACAGAGCAATGCAGCCAATGGAACTCCTCCACCATTTGTCTCGCTCACTGGAGTAAGAGTACTATGGGATTTCAAGATTAATTCTCTGCACCAAAAGTTTTACTTATTAGCAAAATCAGCTTCACACCATGCCTTGATTACTTAAATATACTGGCATTTATAGTGGCAATTTTATAATTATTTGAATTTTCCTTTAAAAAAATCTATCACTCATCTTCATGAGTTGGACCTGTGACAAGCTAAGATCCAGAGAATGTCAAAAAAATTTGATATTTTATTTTGGTCATCAGTGTTACATTGACCATAGTCACAAGATGTTCAAGATTACACTTGTATCATTTATTGTCACATCAATCTGAAGACACCAGCGATTATTTTTCATGAGAAAATTTGTCTAGATTATATTTGAAAGAAGCATTTTTGGTGTTTATGCTAATTTCCACCAAGTTTCACATAATGTGTGCTATTGTAACCCACATGAATTTAGAAAGCACATAAAGTTGAGACAGCAGCTGGCTGGTATTCATTTAAATGGGACCATGTTGTTTTTGTATGGTTTAGTACCATTTTTCAGCACAAGATAGGCTATACATGGCAGCTAGTATAAATGGTAGAGGAAGAACCCTGAAAATCCACAGAAGAACCTCCAACCCATGAGAAGCTACTGGCAGGCTTTCTCATGTACCCACATTAGCTGAGCTTGAAACTCGAACCCACACAGGCAGAGGTGAGATGGCAGTGATCAGTAATGGTCAGCACTTTAGACCACATGGACACTCTGGGCTCCAAGACCATGATATAACAACTTTCCAGCACTTTGGGCTTATCAATAATCCTGAGTTTGATAGGCACCCTTGAGTAATGGAGTTTGACTGAAATATATTTCTAGAGCCAAATGTTAGTGAAAACTGCAGTGACACATGAAACTCTTCTTGCAAATTTAAATCAGTGACATTTAAAACATCATCAAATACTTAAAGAAATATGTGCTGGCATTTTGACAATGTATGAAAAAAGATAGTCTAGAAATAACGGTGATCATGACAGAATGTAAAACTGTTTGATCAGTTGAAAAAAAACTATCATAAAATTTTGAAAAAAGTATGGTTTTTAACTTCTAACTGATGTACCCCCACATTGTAAAACACATTATGAGTGAGAGCTCAATGAAAAACAAATATTATCTCCATTGAAAAAAGATACTGATTTTGAACAAAGTTTCAAAAACCATTATGAAATGGCATTTTGGGTGAAAACTACAATTTCTCAATTTGCAAACCTAGTCTCTTGTTATATATGTCAAACCTTTAATGTATGACAAGGGCTGCAAACTCTGTATCTTCATTCAGAATACAATACATTCATGGTCTGGAGCCATTCTAGTAAAAGTGAATTCTGAAGTCATCTAATGGGAAACGTGTACAACGTTGACTAAAGTGATAACATAGACAAGTATAATTATATGTTGCAACTTACTTGTCCAGGGACAAGTGCTTTGAAAATGTTTTCCTAAGCCCCTCATGACACAAAAGAAATTACTTTCAGAAACTTTTATTCAACTTCATTATCAATAGCTTGACTTAGAACAATAAAAAGCTTGGCAGGTGTCCTACATAATCAGTGTTAAGCCTGTGCTGACATATACTTGTAAATCACAACCAATAAGTTCCATCAAATTGATAACGGTTACCAGAGAAATAAAGTGAAGCATAAGTATTTTATATATTTTTCCAATATATACTGCCTCCTCTGCAATGTAATATGCGATTCCCTTGATCATAGTCTCTTCTCCATAATCAGATACATATTTGACAAGAAACATTTTAGGGTACGTTTAGCAAAAGTTTTAAAAGTTCAATTTTGAATCAAAATAAACTTAATTTTGCATGTAACCAGACTCTTATTTTAAGCCTGGGAAGCTTTGTCTCTTACTCTCTGGCAGTAATGGGGTTTCGAATGGTATTTATTAATGTCATATTTTGGACAAACTCTATCTTTGGAACTTGAATCTGATTTCTCATTTGGCTGCTCACTGAAAATATCTTTCCTTCATTCACTTGCTGTGATATTAAAATAATCAGAAGGGTCATCCATTCAGGTGGTTTTACATCCTTTATTATAGTCATCTGCATGAACACCTTGCTATATGGACCTTACATTATTACAATAGAATTCTTATCAAATAGATGGCAAGTATACATCAATTTCACATATAAACCTAAAATAGTATTTACCAGCTGACTGGTGATTTGTTTATGCTGCTATGCAGGCATATTGACTATCCAAACAATGTCTAGGTACCAGCTTTTTGATCAATTACTGCAATACCTCCAGGCAGTAATGACATAAGAAAGCCATACTTGCAACAGCTGATTTTGACATCTCCGAATAAGAATAAGATCATAAAAAGACCATTACTATACCATTCGTATTCATCCACACTGTTGTAAACAATGACAAATGATGTAGGACACAGAATTCAGTGTGTTCAAATTCAAAGACATTTCAAGATTTTTTTCTCCAATAACAATAATAGGCAAAAAAAGACTTAAGAATAATGAAAAAACGGGAAACCCACAATCCTCTGTTCAAGGTTCAACAATGACTCACTGACTAGGCTGATCACTTAGCAGATGTGAATGTCTACTTAATCACAATTTTTTCCATGTGCTCAGTCAATTATGCAGTCACCAAGCAGTCTGTATTAAACAACATATCCAACTTTAAATCTTTATGCAGCTAACCCCTGACTTACTCAAAAAATTACATTGAATTTCACATGACATTGTGTAACATTACATTTTTGGTTTCACTGCCTCTAATTTTAATTGCAAATTGCAAATTATGTAATTCATTTATCTTTAATACCATTCATTTTATCAATTTTTGAATCATAATTTTTGGTTTTAGATACATAATTGTATCATTATTTATTACTCTTCATAAAAAAATTAAATTTTAAAATCATACAAAATCGCTTAAAAGCAAAATCGGTAAAAATTGCAAATGTCAATGACTATTACTATCTTCAATAATTCATATGTCTGCATAGTTAGATCATTTTTTTCTTTCAATTTTCATTACATTTTTAAGTGTCCTATGCTACTGAATTCTTTTCATTTTAAGGACAAAGTCACCAATTAGAAACAAAAATTATAATTTGTGGATGAAGCATTCTCTATTTCTCCTAAAGGTAAAATGTTGCAAGAGACTATTTTACCTGAATGAAGCTTGGTGGCCTGACCCTTCCACTGTTTTTGCACCCCATCTTTGTTCCTGCTCACTCACATCATTCTGAAAGGTAAGCACAGTGACAGAATAATGTGTCATATGAAGTCCAAATGACAATGTTGTACCATAAATGATCAGGAGTATTTTTTACATTGCCAAGGGCAATTACACTTGGAAAACAAATATACATGGTGATTTTCAGACTCATACTTTTGTAAGAAATTAATTTAATAAAATTACTTCTGAAATATTACATAATATTCCAATTATTTAATTTTACCATTTTTATATGACATCTAAAACATATTTATTATCACTGGCTCTTCATGCCCCTGCCAATATCATGCAATTCAAGGAAACAATCCCCACCGACCCAACTCAACTCAGAGTCCATAACTCTGCAAAATTGGCAATGGCCATGATGCTGTAAGGGTGTGTCCAAAACTAATCTTAATGTAAGTCTCAAACCAAATTCACTTTTTGAGCTGAAATAAAATGTTAATGGAATTCCGGACAGAGTTATATTTCAAACAGGAGCCAACACTCCATTATACTTTGCTAACAAATATGAAAATCAAACCTGATTTAGAATGGAAAGCATCATGCCATATTTGCTTTCAATACATGGAATTTTTCAAAAGTTATTCAGCAAAATTGAAATTTCAGTTCCTGAAGTCAATGGCAAATTTCTAAGTCAAACACTTTGCTCCTACAATTAATGACGAATGTGTGAGTCAAACACTGGACTCCTACAATTAATGGCAAATATGTGAGTCAAACACGGGACTCCTACTATTAATGGCTGATGTGTGAGTCAAACACTGGGCTCCTGCAATTAATCACAGGTGTGTGAGTCAAACACTGGGCTCCTTCAATTAATCACAGGTGTGTGAGTCAAACACTGGGCTCCTACAATTAATGGCAAATGTACAAGTCAAACACTGGGCTCCTACAATTAATGGCAAATGTGTGAGTCAAACACTGGGCTCCTACAATTAATGGCAAATGTACAAGTCAAACACTGGGCTCCTACAATTAATGGCAAATGTGTGAGTCAAACACTGGGCTCCTGCAATTAATGGCAAATGTGTGAGTCAAACGTCAAACACTGGGTTCCTACAATTAATGGCAAATGTGTGAGTCAAACGTCAAACACTGGGTTAATACAATTAATGGCAAATGTGTGAGTCAAACGTCAAACACTGGGCTCCTACAATTAATGGCAAATGTGTGAGTCAAACACTGGGTTCCTACAATTAATGGCAAATGTGTGAGTCAAACGTCAAACACTGGGTTCCTACAATTAATGGCAAATGTGTGAGTCAAACGTCAAACACTGGGTTCCTACAATTAATGGCAAATGTGTGAGTCAAACACTGGGTTCCTACAATTAATGGCAAATGTGTGAGTCAAACACTGGGTTCCTACAATTAATGGCAAATGTGTGAGTCAAACACTGGGTTCCTACAATTAATGGCAAATGTGTGAGTCAAACACTGGGTTCCTACAATTAATGGCAAATGTGTGAGTCAAACACTGGGTTCCTACAATTAATGACAAATGTGTGAGTCAAACACTGGGTTCCTACAATTAATGGCAAATGTGTGAGTCAAACACTGGGTTCCTACAATTAATGGCAAATGTGTGAGTCAAACACTGGGTTCCTACAATTAATGGCAAATGTGTGAGTCAAACGTCAAACACTGGGTTCCTACAATTAATGACAAATGTGTGAGTCAAACACTGGGTTCCTACAATTAATGGCAAATGTGTGAGTCAAACACTGGGCAACTACAATTAATGGCAAATGTGTGAGTCAAACACTGGGCTCTTGCTTCCATTAGTCTTACCACTAATAACTCAATGGAAGTTTAATTAAACAGTTACCAAATCTTATTTCAGTCATTGTAATGTATAACCTCCTACTAAGCTAGTTTCAAATCATTTAAACAAATTTAAATTGGTGTTAATATGAAATATACCTGAACAATGTGGGTATTCATATGAAATGTTCTACAAGGACTTCAAAATCTAAAACTCACCATTTAAATTAATAACGTAATATGCAAGAAATATTTCCTTTTTGGAAAAATGAACTTTATCCTATTAAAATACAATTCTTTGTGAATATTTAAGGAATCATAGTATCTGATGAGAACTACAACCTCCTCGCTAATACAGCCTTCCTAAATAACACTTTTAGCTAAAGAGAGCTAAAGGTTATCAGCCTAAATAGGTGGTGGTCAGACAAAGATATTCCTTAATATAGGGACTGGAGAAAAATCTGTGACTATCTCAGTTACTACTGGAGTGCAATGCATGCTCTCTATATGGACGTAACTGTGGGGATGCTGGGCAGGTGTATATGTATTATGATTAGGTAAGTACAGTATTCGCAAAGAAACATATTTTACAAGAACAAATTAGTTTCTTCTTTAAATACATTACCCAATCATAATATTTTTGGAGAATACATAAGAGGCGGAAGGAGATACATCCCCTTTCCCCAAAGATCTCATCTCCAGTCCCCTAAGGTATGTGAGGCTGTTTCTAGGTAACCCCACTAAAGAAGACTATGTGAAAAGGGAAAATAGTCCCTCCTGCAAGTCCAGCAGAATTAATGAAACCACATCTTATAAATTGTCGAATAACCTGGAAAGGTGACTTGTTCAGCACAGCTATAAATCTGACAAGAACAACCTGAGACAACTGGAATTAAAGAATTCTGTCCCACAGCATGAATAATATAAGTTAGAGAACAGTTCCAGTCAAATGTGATGCTCCTAGCAACTGTTCAAACCTTGTGAGTCTAAATGCATAATAAATTCACCTAAGTTAGAGTTATTTCTTGATATGCAGAGCAAATAATCCACTTAATACAGGACAAATGGGCCTGTGTGGTTATATTGTCCTGTCCCTGTCTGAGAGGTACAAAACAGGCATGATCTCCTTCAACGCAATGGCTGTCTTTTTAAGATACCACTTGAAGGTTCATACTGGATCTTGCAAGTGGCCTTAAATGGAAATGTTCAGAGCAAACAATAATTTTAGTACAAAGTCTGGTTACCCATGGACAGGAGTCTCTTTCTAGCAATGATAGTGTGGATACATAAGTAAAACTGACCTGTCTTGTTGAAACTGCATGCAATTTGTGGACATCAATAGGACATGCATTTCACTGACTTTTCCTGCCATTTATTACTGTGATAAGGAAGCAGTTCTTAATATAAGGTAAACCAAAGATGCGTTTGAAAGCAGCAGTTCAAATGGAGTTATTTTTTCAAACAAATTAGTACCTATGATAGGTTCACTGTGGGCACTGTCACAGAGCCAACATTTTTGGAAGTAAATAAAAGTTAGAGAGGAGGTCGGAAAACAATTGTTTTATCCAATATCCTCTTCCATTATGATGAAAGGTATCAGTATGTGATCATGAAACAGTAACCTCTAATGGTGCTTGTCCTAACTGGTTTTTGTCGAAGAGCCAGAGGAAAAAGTTAGTAATTTCAGGTTTAGATTGCTGTAATGCTACAATGTGTTCTTATATACACCACCAGGTAAAAACTTTCCATTTACCTTCATACACTTTTAGAATGGGGGGCCTTCTTGCTGGAGCAATTCTGTCAATGATTGGTTGTGAAACTTTTTGATTTCTGAGGGTCTGTTTAATATAATTATACTATTACTAAGATCACTCGAACACTTGGATTACCTATACAAATATATTTCTATGTAACTAAATGATCTTTACACCAACTGTACCTCAACTGACTGAAGAGTTCTGCAAACACCAAAAAATACACTATGACCTCAACAACAACAAAAAACAACTCAATAAAATTAGCTGTTAGTTGTGAATCAATTAATCTTTTAATTATATGATTATGTAAATTCACCATTTTCCTTGACTTTCATCAATAAATTGGTTTTGAAAAAAATAAAGAGCTTTTCCAGGTCAGGAACAAGCTATATTTTTCCTGGTCTTTTCCTGATTTCCAGTACCATAGGAACCTTTAAGTCATTGGAAGTCATTTGCATTGATTATGCAGAACTACCTGTGCACTGTACTTAGTTTACTAACTGCAAAAATGTCATATTTAAAGACTCAGAAGCAAGCCAAATTTATGTTACAATAAGATCGGAAATTTTCCAGCATAAACCTTGCATTCAATTCACCTTTCCTTCAGAAAACATGTCAAGAAATCACTGCCAAGAAACATGTATGGATAGAGTTTAGTACATACCACAAAATCAGGCTCTGTCTCCCAGTCATCATCACCTTTCGAGGGAGGAGCGGCTACCTTGACATTGGCACCTGCAGTTGCCTTCCACATAGCAATTGAGGATGAGACACAAAATTGAACAAGGAACCTGAGAATAAAACAAACAAAAATTATAGAGGCTGACATTTCAGACTGGTTAGAGAAATGGAGGCTAAGTCCATCCCACTATTACAGGTACATGTGCCTCCTATGGTACAAACCCTATCATATACTGCATCTTTTTTTAATACTGCACCAATTTTTAAAGATTTCACTAACTATCTGAATGATTTTTAATGTCTCAGGTGTTGGCATAAGGCAGTCTTTTGTCTAGGATGACACTAGAAATTTCAAAGTAGTCATTAAATTCTGCCCTGAAAAAGTATTGACACGTACATGTATAATTATCCAGTGTGCCAGAAAAAGGTTTCCTTATGAAATTTTCTGTTCTGGGTGTATTCAGCTCAAGTTATTACACATCATTAACCTGAGTAAAGGTTTATACGGGTACCTGGGTACCAACCTGTTCATAATTAGCCATGTAATGAAATTAGCTATAGGGTTAATTCATGTAAGAAAAAAGCAAACAAACAATTGTTTCCAAGTTCTAATCAAAGATTATATTTGGCAACATCAGGTGCCAGCGAGATACAGAATAATAAATACAGTTCAAGGTTATAGTCATGTAAATATTGGCTGCTATGGATTTATTCATCACAGACCTCTATTAACTGATCTTATATTTTCAACGTGTACGACCATTTGGCTATGCATGTCGAGCAGTGAGGCCCAGAGTGGCAGAGTGGTCTAAACCACTGTCCGTTATAGATCACTGCCATCTCACCTCTGTCTGAATGGGTTTGAGTCTAAGATTCGGCTAATGTCGTTATGTGAGAAAGCTTGCCAGTAGCTTCTCGTGGGTCGGTGGTTCTATCTGTGGTTTTTCCGGGTTCTTCCTCCACCATTAATACTGGCTGCCATGTATAGCCTACATTGTGCTGAAAAAATGGTGTTAAACCATAAAAAAAAAAAAAAAAAAAAAAAAACCGAGCAGTTTTCTTTTTTCTATTAATTTTAACTGTACAACACATATTTCCAAGAAAACAGAAATATTCCTTGAATTTGAAACCAAGTGTCACAGATTCATTATCGTTTGACGCATACCAAAGTTGCAGACCATTATCGTTTGACGCATACCAAAGTTGCAGACAAATCTATATATTTTTAAAAAAATATGGCACCAAATATTAAGTGAGACAGGTTTAATTGATGTAATATTTTGATGTTTTATGGCTAAAATGTCAACGGAGTGGGATTCTGTTAAACTGAAGAACATGTTGCATTAGAATAAGAAAAATCAATTAGCACTTTACAAACTTTAAAAGAACCGACAGTGATGTAATACATATTTCAGAATTTGTGGTCTCGAAGTTACAATCTTTAAGTGAAAGTTATACAGATGATATAATTTTGCCTCTCTATTCTCTTAAAGAAGACAACTTACAGTTAAGGCTGGAGTTCTCATGGTTATCAAACATGGCTGGACAGACCAGGACACTTATGAAATTAGCATAAAATACATATGATTTCGGAACTTATAACACAAATGTTACATCAAAAACATGGTCAAAAATAACTTGATCATTTATCATTTATTTTCTTCTGAGGATCTCTGCGTAGTTTCAAATGTGTACAGCAATACAAAATCGCAATTAAAAAAAATGCCAATTATGATTCTTAAAGAACAACTGAGCATCATGATGATAGTAAACTGAACGCCAGTTACAAATGCCTTACAGCTTCGTATTATGACAGTAAACTGAATGCTAATAACAGCTGTCTTAAAGAACAGCTGGGCATTAATTACAATGACAATTATTCATCTCACGCTCAATTTTCACAAAATAAAACTTGAGAATATTTTAGTACATGTAATAACCTCTCCGGTAGTCTAAATGGTTAAAGCATCCACCTCAGATCTGGGAGGTTGTGGGTATGAACCCTGCCATTCCAATGGTACTAGAAGCTGCCTCGCTTGGCACTCAACATTAAGAGGTTACTGTTGGGACTAGCTTATCTGGTGTCAGGATATGACTGGGTGGGACATAGTGCTAAATGTTTGTGAATTATGACACATTGCTAGACATCATTATAAACTGCAACACTACAAACATTCCAGCAATATGACTAAAACTGTTAAACCCTTTAGCTAAAAAAGAAAGACACAAACACATCAACAACTAATTAAATACACATCAATATTATTTCACTACTGTTCCATGTACATGACATAAGCATGCAAGTTTGTGGACTATTTTGAGAAACATTGGCATCTATTACAATGCTTTTTTTATGGTACTGAATTCAGTACCACGTACAATATTCTTCTCTTCCATAAATGCTAACAATTTCATTTAGCTACCAAATTTGTTTTTCATGAAACACTGTCTAAGCCTGTCACTTCCACCTTGAGTCACTGATTTCAGTTGTTTCATGTGACGTCACAAAACGTGTGTACTTCCATATCCACAAATGTTTTTCCCTAGCCCCCATAACTGGCACCTAATAACAATGTTCTTCCCGCATAATTACAAAAGCATTTTCATGTTGTGAGTAAGAATATAATAATACATCACATTTGGTTGTGCATGTCATCTACACGAGATCGAATGCATCACTTTTCTGCTTGTTTTCTTCAAGTAAAATATTTAAATTTCAACCATCTTTGTAATTTTTCATAAACAAATAAATTGATCAATAAACAAATGCATTAACAAATGGATACACAAACAAGTAGAAACATGTAATGATTTTCAAGGGCTTAAATCAATCATTTGGTTATTGTTCAAGTTTAAAAAGCTAAAAATTGTCAATATATAACTTAACAATTCTAAAAGCATTTCAGGAATATATCGGTTTAACAATCGACATCATATATAATTTCATAATTCTAAAAGCATTTCAGGAATACATCCTTCTGACATTTGACACAAAGTCATGTTCTGTTGAGACTTGTTTCGCTTTAATACCCTAAAGATGAAACTTCTCTGAACGGTTATTGCTTTTATTCAGTATCATCATACATCCATCATCTCCACCACAAATACAATATTTGACTGTACTAATTAAATTGGTTTGTCAACTGTCTTTGGCACAAACACACGTTGCAAAAAGTACATAAAGTTCAAGCATAAAACACATGCTATGAAATTTTAATTCGTGACTGATATTGTCTCCTGAAAATCCAGAAATATTCTTTCAAGATGACAAGCTAAGGGATATGATACACATTTTATACACTTATAAATCACTTTTTGCAAAATGTTTAAATTGTCTGTTTGCAAAAAAAGTGCATTTCTATTAGATAGCAATATTATGGTTCAACTTCACTATTCTGTCTTTCGATATAAGCAAGGGAACTTCCAGCTTTATTTTTGTGAGTGCATCAGGGCACATAGTTTCAAGTATAATCTATGTATCATTTCAATGAAGCAAATATCCTTATCAATAGTTAAATCAGATTATTATCTTGAACATACATGATGACTCATGTTGACAAAGGTTTGGTAAGGACTCAAAATGGCAACGGAAGGTGTATACACATTCCATTGTGGGTATTTGCGTACTCGATCGCAATGTCTGTGAAAACAGCCCATAATCAGTCTCACATTTTCTCATACAGACATGATATCTTGAAGCAAGTTTTGAGCAAATGAATAAATATTTATATGTATTAGTGACATTTTAGTCATAATGCTTCTAAGTAATTGAGATTTTACTGACTATTCTCAGTTCTAACCCAGCCACATAAAATCAATCTTCCTTAATTCTTCTTTAATCATTATCATGGCCAACAAAACTGCCTAACCACTTTTATGGTCAATTAAAATGTAACACATGCCAACTACAAGGTTCTCAATAGATGTGTACCCTCAGGTTTGACACATAGAATTTAAATGTGACACATGAAAATTCAAACCTGTGCATACTAAATTGGGTCTGTGCACAAGTTTTAATGACCTATTCTTTGCCTCTGGCAAAATTCCCTACCAAGCATGCACTCTCCATAAGAAATTTACCATATTAACAATGATCAACATTCGCTTACACTTTATCAGCTGGGCAGAACTAACAGGTAAATGATGTCACACTTGGGTGTGTATAATTTGATCAAGATTTGATTCCTTTCATATTATCCTTGACATTTATGATAGAAATTATGAGGGAATCAATTATGACTTTATTGAAATGACGTTGGATCAACTATCAGGAAATGTTTGATTACCCATCAAAATATAATTAATCCAGTATTTCTCTCTACCCTCTTTGTGCTTTGGTGACCCCCAAATTTTTAATCTGACCCAGTTTTGATTCCAAATTTTTTGTTTTATACTCCCAATTTTGACACCAAGGGGTTTTTGGACTCTCAATCTTGTGCCACTGTCAATTAGACAAAACAACAATATTGTGACTCATAAAGTCAATGGTCAAAGGTAAGTGGATAAATATGTTTTATACGCTTCAATTTTAAACCTGATAAACCTGTTTAAGCCATAATTAATAACAAATCCCAGCTATGATCTAATGACTGTCATAAAGTAATAACTATTGAAATTTCAGTTTGAACTCTCGAGATTTGCATTTGGACTCTTGACTGTCAATGTTTTCTGCATGTCATTGATTTTTGGGTGAAAAGTTAATGCTCATGAAATAATTTGCATGATTTGTCACAAGCATGTTTGAATATAAAATATACCCATTGCTAATAATTAGTCACAAAGACTTCTCAAAATCCACAATTGCCTTGTCAAAAATCTAATGTTCACAAGCAGTCCTTATCTATGTGTTCTATTTTTCCAACATTAAATCCAAGCCCCTCATACATATCTGTTTGCACATACTTTAAAACATATTCTTTTATATAACTGTAATTAATGATGCAAGTTTTTCAATCAGAAACTGAGATAAAAAATTGGTTAAAACTACCAGTAAAAGATGTGCAACACAATGTTAATATAACACCCCATATTTTGTTCTATCTTAATTTTTATCTTAAATTATGACATTATATTGTCATTTTTTAAGTAACAAACACAATTATCGAGAGGTCAATAAAATTTCAGTCAACTTGCTCTAAGGGCAAACATTTTTTATAAAATTTATCTTGCCATACAAAAATTCAATGCAACTTAAAGCCCATTTAGTGTCATTTATTCATAAATTTCACCATTCTTCCAATGTAACTAGTTTGGAAAAAAAGAAATGATTTCTTAAAAAAAGATATCTGACATAAACAATTCTTTGAAATATTCAGGATGTTGGGTTTAATCAACATTCAAATATTCTGTTCAGAAATAAAAGGTATTAACCTTTTAATTCAGTCATCAAAGTCGCTTGTAATTCCAATCTTTTTTCTGGAGTGCTCCAAAGGTAGTATTGTGATACATTCAATAAATTCTGTTAGCTACTAATCTAGTAACAACATCATCTGCATATAACACACTCTGAATTGAGAGTAAATAGAGATAAGATGGCTTTTTCAATCGGATCTGATGAGAAGAAAGATGAAATAGATAAAAACAATACTCAGTTGAATATTAGTGACCAGTTGGGGCAATGGAATATTCAGTAAAGCACAAACTTGGGCTCATGATAATCCAACATCATCAAATATGATGTTCCAGCTTTGAAATTAAATCAGTTCACCCATCAAGTTGGATTGATTTGTACACATGAAAAATGCCAGGTTTCTGAGTTTGAGGGAGAAATTACATTGCTTATAATATTAACTCGTTTTCATTAAACCCATTGATGTTTAGAAGCAATATATTTCAGGATTCAGTATTTATTTAGATTCTTTGTCATATACAACTATGTAGGGACTTTTAAAAAATTAAACTGTTGAAATGCAACTTTAATAGTAACTGTGATCAAAATTTTCACAAGATAATATGATCTGATAAATTACATTCCATAAAGTAATTCACACCAGGGCTGACTTTGGAAATATGCTGATTTATGTTGGTTAACTCCTCTAGCCTTATGTTACTGCAATTAATCATCTGTCACTTTGGTATTTATGTTAAAAGTTAAGTTCTCAAGAAATATAATACTTAAAGAAATGAGAAAACCTGATAGGATAAACAAAATTTGATTATAGCATTCTCAAACCGTTTGTCTGTATCCCCTCCATGTTTTACAAATTGCAATATACTGTACTGTGTACATATTCTATAACACCCACACCAACACACACACAAAAAACTCAAAACAATAACAAAAGCAGAACAGAATGAATAAAATATTGATCGACGGATCGTATATAGTATTTTAGTCTTTCAAATCAAATCAATCTAATTTTAAAAAATATGAAAACTGCAGCTGCAAAACACAGGAATATGACATTGAACAAGACCACAGGTGCTCAACGCGAGCTTGATGTGAAACAGGAACTCGCAAGTGTCCCAAGATGAAAAATTCCCGAAAATCGCACGTTTCGGAAGCCGTAACTTCAGTTTTGTACAACGTAGAAAAGCCAATGATGACTTGATGAATAGAAAAATATCTCAGGAGTAAAACAAGTCATATAGAATGGTTGCTTGCTTTTAAATACGGAAATAGCAGAATGAAATCTAGAGTCATGGGGAACCAAGTATTTGGAAGTTACGAATTTTCTCTTTTTATATAGTATATAGAGAGGGTCATATGTAACTATGGGTCATGGGGGTAATCTAAGGTGTTTTTTTATCATTCTGCATGATTTTTTCCCTGTAGATTATTGTTTTCTATTTCACATCAAGCTCGCGTCGAGCACCTGTGACAAGACCACTTCCTATGTTATATATTGAGTAGTATCTGAAAATTTTCATTGTTCGTTGGACTCAACCTAAATTACTAATTTCAATTTACAATAGTCGCTTGTATTCGTTACAAGAAAACTATAAACTATTCATGATACTATTGTGCAAATATAATTAAAAAAATTACCTCAGAATCAACGTTGCTCGAAAACTTCCGTATTTAGCTCGTACAGCTTCCAACTTCCGCCTCTACAACGATCACGTGATTAACTAAAACTACAATGTGAATAGGCGACAAAGCTACAATGCGGACTGTTTGAGTCTTGAGTCTTGTTACCCAAACATAAAAAAAATTATCACTTTGAAATGTTAATTTTATCTTCTCTACTGAGAATATAATTTTGTCTTCTCTACTGAATATATACTTTTACCGCAACATGTTATTATCTAACATAAACTAGATGAACACCTGCAAAGGCCCTGGTTTTAAGGTTTAGAGTCAAACTCACGTATGTCATGTACGCCCTCTGAGTCACTTTTTCAGCTATAGGTGTCATTTTGGAGAATTTGATTATAGACATATACATGTCATTTCGGCCCTAAACGAGATCGTCCTTGCATTATTATGTCATGATGTATCTGCCCCAGGCACCGGGGGGGGGGGGGGGCGAGCAGGGATCCATCTGGCCCTAGCCCTAACTCCTAAAGGGACTCGAGTACATAGAATAAACAATTCTGACAATAATAAATATAAAGATACTTCACTGTTTACTTAGTTGTCTTTTACATATTTATAGTATATTATATGGCGTTGTTTTTTGGTATTCGATTAATTTCCAATTTTTAATAAAACCAGGGCTAAGTGACCTCAAATTTCCGAAGTGGCCCGGGCCTCTCAATTTTTTTTAAGGCTCACTATATCAATCGGGTTGGTTAGGCCCACATACGTGGGAAATCTCTGCACACTGTACTTTAAAACAAACTAGGGGTAAACATTTTGTGCGAGGGGCCACACTGCTCACCTTATTTCCAAACGCCTATAGTAGTATGGTGGGGCTGTATAGCCTCAAATGGAAAATACATGACAGACCACCACCGGGGTGGGGTGGGGGGTGGGGGTTTGGCTGTATAGCCTGAAGGTTTTAAAAATCAGAATGGGCCTGTATAGCCGCAATGAGAAATTAACATGGGAACATTGGACCTCTATAGGCTAAAAAATATTCGGATTGTATCGGATACTGAATATTGTCAACAATATTGCAAGGGACTGACTCCATCATGTTCTTAGTTTTTCTCCCACGCTGTTTGTCTTCTTCCTTTTTACATTTTGTCCCTTCTGGTCTTTCTTGCATTTATTTTCATCCTCATTTTCTATCTTTACATTCCACTCCCTCATTTGTTTTCTGTCATGTTCTCCTTTTCTCAATGGTTCTCTTATGTTTTCCTTATTCTTTTTCAAAATGTATATCCCCATTTGTATTTGATGGGATTTGTAGAAATAGTGGTTCTCATCCAGCTTGACCAGCATATCCACCAAAATACCCAGATTGTCCAATACTTCCTGTAATGCTTTCATCTGATATATTGCGTTACAAACCATCTTCTTTGAATATTCCGTGTATATGACGCGAATTCCGTTCCGTTATATGGAATTAGGTCGCTTACGCACTATGTGCTTTTGTGCGACCTATTAATGCTCGATGGTCGGGCTTTTTAATTGGTCAGAGATGTAGGTTTTATTGACAACACCAGGCTGTGTTGTCAAAGACACCTCAGCATCCCGTCTTAAAGTGTAAATGTGCCTTAATGAACATGTCTGGTCACGGCAAAGCAGAAAGGCACCAGGTGTAGGAAAACAGTTTATCAAATCATGTAATTTAGTTTTAATCCAGAACGCTCAAACCAATCAGTTTGGATTCTTATAACTTCTTAAGGAGTTAATTAATATTCCGTGTACTTATTAAATATCAAATACCACTCAAGTTGTACTTTAACACAAGTGTGAGAATCGGCCAGGATTTAAATAAAAAGGGATTGAAATCAAAATTTTCAACATCCAATCAGAACGCGTCATACTTACAAGTGGTTAAAATCCAAAAGGTACAGCCGTGTTATCAACAACCAATCAGGGCTGGCCTTGCATCTTGTTTCTCCCCACTTTGCCGCTTGAAGCGCCAGTGCCAATTTGAACTAAATGCAATCCATTTGTACTAGTGGATAGAAAATAAACCAATATTGTGTTAGCCACCTGTGCAATTGAGTCAAATAATTCATTTTTTTTATTATTTCTTGTTTTCACATCCTATAATAATTCTAGTACTTAACGTACATAATTAATTCCCTAAAACTGAGCGACTTGAATAAAATCTGGTTGGTCAATATTAGGTGTAAATCAAGGAATAATAATTTTGATGGCGGTATCGAAATCAATCAAACTAGGCTAGAAATAGAGATTTTGTTGAGTCGGGATTCCAAGCCAAAATGGAATCCCTTAACATTTACCAGGCAAATTCATGGCTGCTCGACCTATTCATATCGGATCCAATGACGTTCCACACTGCTAGTCCAGAGCATGGTCAAGTAGTCTGGTATTCAGGCTGGTTTTCACCAATTTCTCTTTACAGAATCTGAGTGTTTCCCAGTCCAGCGTTTATCAGCAGGCTCTCTTATTTTCACGCCAAACGTACTGAGCTAGTTTTGTTCCGGTCGCTGTTAAAAATGGTTCCTAAAATTCTCGTCAGCAAACTATCATTCTACAATACCATCGAATTATTTAGTTAATTAGTGTCGATGGGATGGTCAGTGGGTCTTACGTATAGCTTTCGCACACAATGGACCACACTTCTTATTCTGCTATTTTGTAGATAGCCATGCTTGTATACGCAGCATGTTTTTCTCGCTCCTCTCCGCCACCCATTTTCGATTTAGCTCCCGGCTGTTCCGATGTGCACTCTCTGACGTCTGCCTCATGAATGTTGATGATGGCGCGAATGGAATCGAATCGAAGTTTAATTATAGTGTACTCGTCCACGAAGGGACATTAATTAGTTAATGCATACAAAGTATGCTATTTAATTTGGTCGTCGTGTCGTGTCCCTAAACCGGCACCCGCGTTAAATGGCAGTCTCTCCTTAGTGACATGTCGGGTCACGGCAAAGCAGGAAGGCACCCGGTTTAGGAAAGCTAGTTTGTCAAATTGTTTCACTCTAGTTAAAGACATAATCCAATCGGTTTGATATCTTATTACTTCTAAAATGAAGTATTAAGTATCTGTGTAATTAGTGAGTTGCCAAATAGTTTAGTTGTACTTTACATCAGTGTGAGAATAGGCCGAGCTTGAAATCAAGATTTCCAACATTTAATCAGAACCCGTGTTACGTAAAAGTAGATAAAGTCCAATGGATCAGCCATGTTTTCGTCGACAATCAGGTTAGCCTATTTCTGTTTCTCCACACTCCTGAATGTTGCCATTGTTTACGCTTGAAACGCCCTTATTTCTAATCTAGTCCAGTTTTACTATGGACAGAAAAAATACCAATAATGTGTAAGCCACCTGTGCAATTATATCAAATCCATATAGTCATAGAATTATTCATCTTTCCTATCAATAAATATTTCTAGTGCATAGTGTACATGTTGTAGGTCCTTAACAAATTTAATTGCTAAAATGTCGTAGCGACATAAATGAGTGTAGTCACTGTTAGGTATTTTAGCTTGTTAATTTTGATATCGTACCAAATGAGAACCCTGGGGAAAAAAATTGAGTTGGAGTGGGGTGTGTTTGGTGTTATTTCGTTTCTTCCTTCTTCTTTTTGTCTTCGTTTCCCTTTTCTCTTTCCCACTTTCTTCCTACTCCCTTCTTCCCTCTTTCTTTCTTTTTCCTTCTTCCCTCCTTCTTTTCCCTTTCTTTTTACTTTTTCTTGTCGGTTGGTTGGTGTTATGTTTCCTTGAGCTATCACTATTTGATCCCGGTGTTCTCATCACACTTGTATTTATCTTGCCACTTGTCGGTTGACTGGTTTTACTGTACATACCTTGTGCCACTACTTAGTGTAATGTTCTCTTTTTTTTTCCCCTTCTCCTTCTTCCCTTTCTCCCTTTTCTTCCTTTCTTCCTTTTTTCCTCGCATTACAATGTTTATATTATCCCTCCCCTTTCCCCTTTTCTCTTTTATTTTATATATTTATTTTAGGGTTTCGTTAAGTGGTTCTGCATTTTTAAGCTAGCAGTATTACTATCCGCTTTGGCCCCTTTAACCGATATGGCCTTGTTAATTATTTATTATAATATTTATCTTTTGTCTGTTTATTTAAGGCATTGCTACGTGGGTCTGCTTTTGAGCTAGCGGTGTTATTATCTGCTCTGGCCCTTGATTGATAAATATTAACTCTATGGCTATGTTTATGTTTATTTATTTATTTGATGGTTTTGATATTTATATTTTGTGTTTTATGTCTATTGATTTTAGGTAATTAAGTT
This sequence comes from Unio pictorum, assembly GCA_030141615.1. Lineage (NCBI taxonomy): Eukaryota > Metazoa > Mollusca > Bivalvia > Unionida > Unionidae > Unio > Unio pictorum. Next base: position 4,855,839 of record JARLTB010000126.1, read on the forward strand.
ATATTTATATAGGTAGTATTTACATTTTTGTTATATCTTTTATCTAGAATTTGGGGGAATGATGTAACTGAGTCAAGTTTTCCTTCTTGTAGTTGGAGGACGGTACGTTGTCGATGGTATTTGTGACATATGTTGAATACATGTTCCAATGTTTCAGTTTCTGGATAGTGTGGACATTTATCCGGCGTGGGTCCTGTACTTATATGTTTCATAAAGCTGCCATTTAGTAGTGTTTTACCTGTTCTGATTCTGTTGATGATTTTAATATCAATGGCTGCTAGGCTTTTTTGGTAAACGTTGGGTTCTAGTGACCTCTTTTTGTAGTTGGTATAGATTTTTTTTTTAATATGAATTAAGGTCGCATGCGCAACTATGTGCTTTCGCGACCAGTTAATGCCCGAGGGTCGGGCTATTTGATTGGTCGGGACCAAAGGTAACTTTGACTACACTAGGCTGTGTTGTCGCAGTCTCCCCGGCACCCGGGTTAAATGGCAGTCTCGCCTTAGAGTAAAATGTCGGGTCACGGCAAAGCAGGAAGGCAGAACAAATACCAATATTGTGTAAGCCACCTGTGCAATTATATCAAATCCATATAGTCATAGAATTTTTCATCTTTCCTATCAATAAATATTTCTAGTACATAGTGTACATTTTGTAGGTCCTTAAAAAATTTAATTGCTAAAATGTCTTAGCGACATAAATAAGTGTAGTCACTGTTAGGTATTTTAGCTTGTTAATTTTGAGCGGTGGTCAAAATTGATCAAGTTAGATTTCGAGAAAGAGATTGTTCGAAAGGGTTCTCGTACCAAATTAGAACCCTGGGGAGAAAAATAAAATAAAATAAAATTTTTAAAAAATCAAAACAAATTAAAAAATAAAAATATTTTAAAAAATATATATATATATATAAATAAATTTAAAAAAAATAATAAAATAAATAAATTAAAAAAAAATTTTAAAAAAAGATTAGAGTTGGAGTGGGGTGTGTTTGGTGTTATTTCATTTCTTCCTTCTTCTTTTTCTCTTCTTTTCCCTTTTCTCTTTCCCACTTTCTTCCTACTCCCTTCTTCCCTCTTTCTTTCTTTTTCCTTCTTCCATCCTTCTTTTCCCTTTCCTTTTACTTTTTCTTGTCGGTTTGTTGGTGTTATGTTTCCTTGAGCTATCACTATTTGATCCCGGTGTTCTCAACACACTTATCTTGCCACTTGCCGGTTGACTGGTTTTACTGTACCAACATTGTGCCACTACTTAGTGTAATGTTCTCTTTTTTCCCCCTTCTCCTTCTTCCCTTTCTCCCGTTTCTTCCTTTTTTCCTCGCATTACAATGTTTATATTATCCCCCCTTTCCCTTCCTTTCCCCTTTTCTATTTTATTTTATATATTTATTTTAGGGTAATGTTAAGTTGTTCTGCTTTTTTAAGCTAGCGGTATTACTATCCGCTCTGGCCCCTTTAACCGATATGGCCTCGTTAATTATTTATTTATTTGGTAGTTATAACATTTTTTTTGTCTGTTTATTTAAGGCATTGTTACGTGGGTCTGCTTTTGAGCTAGCGATGTTATTATCTGCTCTGGCCCCTTGATTGATAAATATTAACTCTATGGCTATGGTTATGTTTATTTACTTATTTGATGGTTTTGATATTTATATTTTGTGTTTTATGTCTATTGATTTTAGGTAATTAAGTATATTTATATAGGTAGCATTTACGTTTTTGTTATACCTTTTATCTAGAATTTGGGGGAATGATGTAACTGAGTCAAGTTTTCTTTGTTGTAGTTGGAAGACGGTACGTTGTCGATGGTATTTGTGACATATGTTGAATACATGTTCCAATGTTTCAGTTTCTAGACAGTGGGGACATTTATCCGGCGTGGGTCCTGTACTTATATGTTTCATAAAGCTGCCATTTAGTAGTGTTTTACCTTTTCTGATTCTGTTGATTATTTTAATATCAATGGCTGCAAGGCTTTTTGGTAAACGTTGAGTTCTAGTGACCTTTTTTTGTAATTGGTATAGATGTCTACCCTTTGTGGACTTTTCCCATTGTTGTTGCCATTTATTATTAATTCTGTCCCTGACTTGACTATATAGTTCCTGAGTGTTGTACTGTATGGGTTCAATTTGGTCTTTCATCAGACTGCTTTTTGTTTTGCTGCTTTGTCTGCTTTTTCATTTCCAGGCAAATTGATGTGAGATGGCACCCACAAGAAGTGTATGGTTTGGTGTGATTTATCTGCTTCCCTGATGGTCAGCATAGTGTCCTCTAGAAGATTTTGTCTACTTTTGGAATTGCCTGTCTCTATACTTTCAAGTACACTAAGTGAGTCTGTTATGATTACGTACTGTTTTTGATTTTGTGTTACTATCCATTTTAGGGCTCGGTTGATGGCCCAGAATTCCGCGGTATATATGGAACAGTCATCCGGTAGTCTTGTCGTAAATGTGATCTGATGTTCTGGGATCACTACCGCTGCAGCCGTTCTATGTAGTTCTTTAGATTTTGAGCCGTCAGTATAGATTTTTACATATCCATCGTAGTTGTTGTTGATGAGGCTTTGTACTTGTGTTAATGTGATATTGGGGTTGTCGCGCTTATGTACCAGTTGGAGTGCTGTTAGGTTGATGTTAGGTTGGTTATTTCTCCAAGGTGTGGGGTCCTTGATAAGTAGTTGTTCTGCTTGGAGTTCTATTTGATTGAGTTCTTTGCAGAGTGTGTGTATTTTGTTAGCTGCTGGAGGATGTGGTACCAGTCTTGAGCTAAAGGTGGTTTGACATTTACTTATTATGTTTCTGGTGGGATTAATCTCCTTATGTATTGAGATTCTACAGGCGTATCTAAGTATGTGTTCTTCTCTTCTCAGTTGTAATGATGGTTCACATGCGAGGATTTGTAGTTCTTCCAGGGAGGTGTTCGGTAATGCACCGGTGCAGAGTCTAAGTGCTCTATATTGGATGCTATCTAGTTGTCTAAGTGTTTCCTTGTTGGCTGAGGAATAGATCTGGCAGCCATAGTCTATCTTAGCTCGAATTAAAGATTTGTAGATCATTAGCATAGTTTGCTGATCAGCTCCCCATGTAGTACCTTTGATGTTTTTAAGTATGTTTAGATCTTTTTGACATTTTTGAATAGTTTGTTGTATGTGTGGTTTCCAATTGATTGTTTCATTTAGTAGCATTCCCAGGAAGTGGGTCTCTTTTTGGAATTGGATGGGCTGATTCTGCATATATAGTTTAGGGTATTTAGGTTGTTTATTAGTTGGGGAGAAGAATTTTGGTCAATGTTGTGCAAATGACGTCGCTAAAAAAAAAGCTGAGAAATTACTGAGTTTTTTATGAGGTTTTTTGTTAAAAATTACAGAGTTTTTACATAAAAATCACAGCAGCCTTAATTATCAGAATCCACCTAGCTGAACCCATCAATATAAAGGATTACGGATCTAGGTCACACACTAGACTATTCCTAGAGAGGGAGAAATCAGTTTCAGAGCCACACCACTGTCGGTCGACAAGAACTGAGTTTTTACCTCAAAATCACCGCAGGCCTGATTACCAGAATCCACCTAGCTGAAGCCATCAACCAAAAGGATTACGGATCTAGGTCACACACTAGACTATTCCTGGAGAGGGAGAAAGCAGTTTCAGAGCCACGCCACTGTCGGTCGACAAGAACTGGTAAGAAATTGAAACTATCCCTTATTTAAACCTTCGGGTAATTCATTGTGCCACTATATAAACTTAAAACTTATTTAAGATAAATCTAAATCATAATAACAGTAATTAATTGTTATTTCACTCGTAATATTATTAACCATTGTCATAATCATCACTTAGCTTATGATAATAACCATCTCTAATCTAGCTCAGTACTAAATAATGAAATAAAACCAAATAAATAGAATAACTCTACCCACAATAAAAGTAAATCATAAAAGTTAAATCACAAGTAAGTATGACGACACCAACGGCCAAAACACTAAGGAAAGCAATTCCATTATCCTTCAAAAAGAGGACTACAGCAGCCAAACATGGAAGACTAAGCAAGAAAATGGATAAGTTAAACAAGCAACTAACCACAGATCCAGTTGTAGACTTGCTACCATCCGAAATATTAACGGCAACATTCTCCTCAAATATAAATGCAAAAGAAATAACCCAGACGACTTTAGATGTACATCCGGGGTCACCTAGGGTTACCAGAGCTACTGCCAGGAAAATAACAAGCCAAATAACCAATGTGGATGAAGTTGGTATAGATGACTGACGCTTGAATTTATATGTGTCAAGCACGGACATGAAGGAAAACATCCCTTACGCTCACTTTCACATACTATCTGCTATCCACACAGAATAGAAGGGAAAGAAACACAACATCTACTATTAACACAAACGTACGCGAATGCATACAAACCACAAATATACAATTCACACGCAGAGGGAAAAAAGCCTATTATATACACACACACACACCCCCAAAGACAGACAAAAAAGGAAGAAGAATTAAACTCAAATTCTACTAGCCATACAGAGGGAAGAAGAACAAACACACAAAAAAACCAATATACACTACCCACACAGAGGGAAGAAAATAAATATTATATACTATTCACACAGAGTTAAGAAATATCCCATATATATATATATATATATATATATATATATATATATATATATATATATATATATATATATATATATATACACACACACACACACTCTACGGCTTCAAGAATCAAGACGTTAAGGAAAACAACACTTCCATTTCAATTATAACTTTTCAAAAATTGCTCATATGGATATATATATATATATATATATATATATATATATATATATATATATATATATATAGAGAGAGAGAGAGAGAGAGAGAGAGAGAGAGAGAGAGGTGAAAGGGCTGATATTCATGCAGTTTCAATAAAAAAAAAACAATAAAAAAAACACACCATTCCTCCATCTTATCAAAAAGGCACGACCAAGAGACACTTAAGTTTTCGTTCTGGTCTATTCTCTTTTAGAAGTTAGTATGAAATATCACATCAGGCAAAACGCTTCGGCTCAGATTGTCAGTTTTTCCATTTCCATCATTTCTCTGGAACAAGTTTCGCCTCATCATTAACTTATTCCTCTTCTTAACCCGTGTCCTTATTCTTATTCTGTTTTTTGTTTCTTCTTTTCTTCTTCTGTTTTTGTTTCTCTTAGAGCACTCGGAAGCCCAGTGTCTTTTCGCCTGACAACGACAACAGGTATTTGACATTTGTCTCTCTTTCATGGATTCAGCATGTAGCATGCAGATAAATACCTGTCACAGAATTAGGCAACCCCCCCCCCGTGTTATGCCTTATAAATATTTGACTATTTTTCGTACATGTCCCTTTCTTTTAGAACAGTTTGCTTGAACATGACCCCATTCCTTACATAAGTAACACTGTATACCCTGACGACCTGTATCCCAAACTGACCTACCTGCCTCAGCTGATTTCACAAGTTCCCTAGGCATTAGTCTCGTAGACTGGTTTCCAGACTTAAAATCTTTTGAAGCCACGTTATGGGTTCCCTTCATGAGCATCGCAAAGAAATCGGCCTGCTTAGCCATATCCTGTACGTTTGAGAAGGCTTTCTCTTTCAGAAACTGACTCAGTTCCCGACCAACTCTGTTCAACAATTGATCTCTCAGCAATAGTCAACAAAATAGTTAGCTATTCTAATGATGAACTGACCAAAGGTTTCTCTCTTCTCAGGCTTGCTATACCTGAACTTTTTTCCGGAAGCCCTGTTCAGTGAGCTCATACCTTTTTAGAAGTGCTTCCTTCAAGATGTTGTAATTAAACACATCGTCTCTAGGAAGTCGTGAGTACACATCCGGTGCTCTACCTTTTAACAGAGCACTGAGATGCAGTGCCCAGTCATTTTGACTCTACTCTGGTTCTCGGCATATCGCTCAAACGGATGAAGATAGCTATCCATGTTATCCTTTCATCGTTAAAGGATGGGGGGTAATTTAGGACCCTTTAATTTGCTAGAGGTAGAATCGTGTTCTCCTTTTCTAGCTGTTGCTAACTCTGCCTTACGTTCACGATCTCGTTGGTTTAATCTTTCTTCTATCTCCAAACCTTATAACTTTGCCTGTTTTCCCTTTTTAGCTTCTCCCTCTCTGGTTCCCTTTCCCATTCTATCCTATCCCTTTCCCTTTCGGCCTGTTTTTCTAGTTCAGTCTTTTCCCTCTCAAAAACCATTTTCCTTTCTTTTGCTTCCCTTTTTATCACTAGTTTTTCCCTTTCAGTTTTCTTTTCTAATTATATCTTACCCTTCTCTAATTATATTAGTTCCTTCTTGATTTCCCTTTCTATCTCCAATTGTTCCTTTCGATTTCTCTCTCCTTTAACCTTTGGTCCCTGTCCCGGGCTTGTTCTTCCTGTTTAAATTTCCTTAAACTTTCTCCCTCATAACCAAGCTCTTTGCCTAAGGCGACCAAGTTCTTAAGGGATGACAAGACTAATATTAATATAACAAGTATAATTTTACAAAATAGACTAACCTTATCATCCCGATGAAGGCAACCAAAACAATGCTTTGAATGTGTTTATACTGGACCCACATACCTAGCAAAGCTGAATAAAATAAAAACCTACTTGAAGATTATCTTGTCAAGAATATATATATATATATATATATATATATATATATATATATATATATATATATATATATATATATATATATAAGCACAACTGCATCTACAACACCCAGTACAAAGCTTGTGTAAACGAATTCTGCGGATATCATTTGCAAAGCGCGCGTAATGAAAGTGTAGGACCAAAGTCGTTTTTATGAAGTGTGATGTGTAACAAATGTGATGCTGGAGTATAAAGATACAGAGAGCTGAATAGATATTGTGAATAAAAAAAAATGACAGTGACAGGGTCATAAAAAATATAGACGACTATCTAGCAATAGGGCAAAATGAGTATGTGAAACATCTAATTATCAAATATTACGAAGCATCTCGTGATGGCGTAGTCGTAGTCAGACACTGTCAACTAACAAAGAACAGCCGGTATTGTTAGTAATACTAGTTATATTTGATTTACTGTTTGGAAGAAAAGGTATCACTCTTATACATTTATTTAAAGATGGTCTTGTGATCTATCATATCAACGGTTATTAGCTCGATAATAATTTTTCTAATCTGAGAGCTAAAATAGCAGAGTCGAAAGCATATGTTGGGGGGGGGGGGTAACTGGAAAAAAATAAAAACTTGCTAGATCAGTTAAATCAGTGAATACAGAGACTAGTGAAGAAATAATATTTCAATAAATGAGTGCAGCTTGCAGATATTTTGATATTTGCATATATTCGGTACAACGTGTCGCAATTAATATTATCAGATCGGCGTTTTCGAAGAAATGTAACAAACAGAAAATTAGATTTCATTATTGTTGGAGGATGATATCTGCGGTAGTTGCTACTAATATCACAATAACTATTTATTTATATAATTTTTTGTTTGTTTATATTCTAAATATGACGTATCTATTGTTGGTATAATTTCAGCATTATTGTAAAGAGATAACTCTTTCAAGGATACGTTGCGCTATTAGAGTGTTCTCCATTTCCTTGAATCGCTTATAAAGAAGCTACATTTTGTACTGTTTCGCACTCCTCCTATTGCTCACTATAACCAAATACAAAACTAAGATATCTTGCTGAGTAAAGTTGTTACGGATATTGGATTTAATTTATTTATTTTTTATTGTTAAATCCAAATTTGTCATTTAAGGTTTAATATTTATTCATTAATTGGGAGATTTTTTCTAGAAAATTCAGGTTGACCTAGATTCTAGTTGTAAACAGGCTGACCTTGGCTTGGTTACCTCTTTATCTGACCTTGCTTTAGACATTGTCAACAAGCATCTAAAACTATTGGTTAATTTCAAGGACAACTTTTTATTTTTAGTAATTAGTGGCTGATTTTTCTTCTGGTTCATTCTTTCAGTACGTGACTTGGAGAAGGTAGCTTCTTTCTATGAAAATTCCAGAATCACATGATTCCTTTTTGTTTACGAGGGAATTACATATATATAGCTGTGTTTTGGAAGCTAACAGTAGTAGATGTTTGGGCTTTATTATTATTAAGTTGTGTATTTCATGTTTGAGTGTTATCTTGTTCTGGACTTTGTGTCAATTCATTGAAGAAAGAGGATTTATTATCTATTTGGAGGAGAAAACATGTGCTCATAATTCATTTGGATGATAAATTAAACAAGAACTGCATCACGTGACATTGTCAGCCATTTTGGATTACATCGTCAAGATTCGAACCTGGAACTATTAGAACATTTATTTATCAGGACTCTTACAATTCCATTAGTGGATTATTTTTGTGAATTCTATATTGGATTAATGTTGGATTTGATTTCTCTAAAACTGTAAGTTTATTTATTTTATGAAAATAATTGTACTTAATAAATTCATTGTTCAAGTTATACAAGCTTGTTAGTTTTCACTCTTTCTGTGTTGCTGCTTATTCGAGCCTAAGCATGTAACAAAGTATAATACTACGGAAAATATAACTCATTGAAAAACAGAGAAATTCTTCGGCACCGACAGTCATTGGATTAAGTCTAATAATATAATGCATGACTATCAGGGAAATAACTCTATCATGACTATATGTAGAAAGATTAAATATAATTAATTTAAAAATTAGAACAACAAATAAACCATATTATAATTGCGTAAGCTACTTTTGAATTTAGAATACATTTTAGAACACATTTTATCATTGGGGGTCCTACAATTAATTGCTCGAACTTTAAAAAAATACAAACACACCTTACCACCATATCACTTGTGGTGGCTGCTATTTTGCACTCTCAATGAGTTCATTTTTTGGGGTGGGTGGGGGTGCTTGTCTATTGAACGTAGAGAAGGCCCAGTGTATGAATGGTGCAGTCTATATAATTAGGTTCGTTAAAATTATATGTTTTGCCGTCCTTAAGATAAGATAGAATTATGCTAGTGTTGTACGTCTATAGAATGAAGTTAGTATTGTGATGTAAATAGAATTAAGACTATACATGTATCCTCTGGACTTGCTAGAATGTCGTTTGGCAATCTAGAAGTTCACATTGGGGGTTGTGTTGTGTAATTATTTTTTTTTTAAATTTAAATATATACATTTATTATATTATGAATCACAAAAATATTAATGTTATTATTTCTGCAATTAAAACATTAAGACATGACGGTATAAAAATATATCATCAATTAAATCCTGAAAATATTATTTGTGATTTTGAATCTATGCAACAACAAATATTTGCCATCCAAATACAGATTCAAAAAGCTCATTCAACAAGGTATGTTCCAATCCTTGTCTACAGTCAAAAAAGTAAAAGTGAATAAATTTGTATATTTCTCGCACGATCCAGAAAATTATATCAGAATTATCGCACCAATACGAAACAACAAAAAAACTGTTAACACCCGTATAAGACAATTAAGAAAGTTTAGGTCAATGAGTGACAAAGTTCTTGACGAAATCAAAGGTGATTATGAAATTGACGAGTTCCTTGACGAAGTCAGAGTTGATTAAAAGCATGTGTAAAATTTATTCTAATAATAATATTTATCTTTGACTTACAAATTTATTTCTGTTTCACACCTGATAATATTTATTATGCAATTTTGTTTCTGTGGTTGATAATATTTATCATGGTTTAGTAATATTTTAACCTATTAAATTATAAATTCTGACTGCACTGACCTTGTCAAGACTACTACTATTTGCCATATTAGATTATGAAATCTGACTGCCTTGACCCTGTCAAGTTCACTACTAGCTGCCCTATTAAATTATAAAATTTGACTGCCTTGACCTTGTCAAGTCTACTACTATTTGCCCTATTAGATTATAATTTCTGAATGCCTTAACCATGTCAAGTCTACTACTATTTGCCCTATTAGATTATAAATTCTGAATACCCTGACCCTGTCAAGTCTACTACTATTTGCCCTATTAGATTATAAATTCTGAATGCCCTGACCCTGTCAAGTCTACTACTATTTGCCCTATTAGATTATAAATTCTGACTGCCCTGACTTTGTCCAGTCTACTACTATTTGCCCTATCAAATTATAAAATCTGACTGCCTTGACCTTGTCCAGTCTACTACTATTTGCCCTATCAAATTATAAAATCTGACTGCCTTGACCTTGTCCAGTCTACTACTATTTGCCTTATCAAATTATAAAATCTGACTGTCTTGACCTTATCAAGTCTACTACTATTTGCCCTATCAAATTATAAAATTTGATTTATTTAGTTTTTTTTAAGTACCATATGCCCTATCAAATTATGAAATCAGTAAAGAATAATATAATAATATTTATTCTGTGAATAATATTTTTTATTGATAATATTTAGTTTGAAAATATCATTTTTGTTGTATTATACTTGATAATGCTTATAATGCAATGTTTTCTGTTTTACAGCATGATTCTCATTATTTTAAGTACCATATATCCCATCAAATTATACCATCTGACCGATTTTTATTTCTAAAGTTCATTTTATCTCATCAAATTATAAATTCAGTGAAGAATAATATTTATTATGTAATTTTCTTTTTTTTCAGTAAGATTTTCATTTTTTTTAAAATACCGTATAGCCCATAAAATTATTAGATCTGAATGAGTTTCATTATTTTAAATACCATATACCCCATCAAATTATAACATCTAATTTTAATATTTTAATACATATTTTCCCAGCAAATTATAAAATCAGTGGGAAAAAAGTTATTTATTCTGGTAAAAATATTTACAATGTAATTTTCTGTGTTTTTCCATATTTTAGTACCTACTATTCCATTAAATTATGAAATCAGTCTTATAATTGTTATTTTTAGTACCATTTTACGTGAAATGTGGACAAGAATCATTATTTTAAAAAATTAAATAATAAATCTATATAATTTATTTGTTATCATATATTTTGGTTGATCACATTTTTATTGTTATGGGAAATAATATATTATACATTTTTTACACCTCAAAGTCGTTAGGACCAAAGATCTACAATCTTACATAAAGATTCAAATTTAAATTTCGCATTTTAAATCATTGAAGTGTCCGGATAGTCAGTAAGTTTCAAATGTATTCGCGATAATAAATTATTGTGACATCCTAAATAAACCGGATTAATAAGTTATTGTACAATAAAAAAAATCCATGAGGTTCTTGAGGGGTGAATGTATATAGAATATATCCTTGCTGAGCTTGATTTGATTTGTTAATATCAGCCTGATAGCTGCCATCAATTGAATTACATTCAAGATTGACCGCGATTGTTGAAGTTATATTAACAATTCCTGGTGAAATATATTTCTGGTGAAATATGTCTGCCGTCGCTGTACGGATCATTGTCATTTTTTAGAATACCTGCTGGTGCGTTTTTTTATTACACAACGAGACAATTTGAGGAACGTTTCGTGGATTATATCACTGAGTGATATTATTAATTTGTCCGTCTTAAATTCTGACAGTACAAACTTTAAAAAATCCGTTTTAGTTATTTTATAATGATTAATATATCTTTGCGTAATGGTTATTATTTATTTCCTATATCATAAATGCTATGATTTATTATCCCAATATTAATTATATTTGCAAACTCAAGGGCTGACACAATTTGATTTAAATGTTGTATTGTTTCAATTATTTTTTTCTAGATCGATTTTAGGATATTCCAGAATATAATTTTTTAAAATAATTGGACTAATGTTGTGAGAAATCAGTTTGGATGTTGTGGATGATCAGTTTAATTCCATTTGGCAATAATTTGAGATCTTCTTCAAAAATCATATTAATTTTTTTTATCAACATCTTAAAATGATATTGGTGTTGTAGGAAATCAATCAGTAATTGATGTAAGTGAGTCTAAAGGGAATAATGTATAATTATTATATAAAATATACCCACACACGCTAATCAATGGATACAAAATTCGATATATATTTTGGAACATTTATAAACTTTTATCATTAGTAGAAAAGTCGCCTCGTTGCGGTTCTGGTATTTCACTATAAACAGGTGGAATTTTTATCACACTCAAACAGATCAGTTTTATTTCTATCACAGCTTATAAGGTTGGTTCGTGAATAGTAGTAGTAGGTATTTTTGATTCCTTTGTTGTAATACATTACTTCGGCGCTGAAATTCATCATTGATTTGTTCAATCTGATAACTGCCCTTTTGAATAGAAACAACGGACGAATCGGAAGTTCCATCTGGTTTGTTTTTATTTGCAAATACAAGCGACCTATTTGCTGGCAATCAACCGAATGATTTTATCTAATATTTGGCCAACTATGATATACTCGTAATTGTCCAAGCACAATTTCTTTCACTGGAAATGCAGTTGGAAAATTTACGTTATATTCAGGATTAGTCGAACTTGCTGATATTATCGTTGTTTTTTATGGAGTTATATTAGTGACGATCTGTTAGTAGTTCTGGCAAATACGACGTTATTATTATTATTATTTTTTTCTAGATCAGACGTAGTCATTGGCTCGTTTGTATGTAACGTTAGTATATACTCGTGTAGTTTATTTTCGCTACATGTTAAGAATGCCAGTAATTGTTGTTGAAGCTGAAATACAATAGTTATAAGTATCGTCATTGCTGGTAATGGCGTTATTCTTGAGAGTAATACACCTGTTCCAGCGATAACAGCGGACGTTGAATATATAATTATGTCAACGATAACTACTACACGTCTACCATATGTTTTTACTTTCGCTGTATACGTATCAACGATATTTTTCAGCTTGTTTCTTCCATGTACGCACCTGATTTTATCTGTACTGTTGCACGTTGACTGGACAGCTCATTATTTACTTAGCAGCGTAGCGATTAATTCAAAATGTATTTTATCCTCAGGTTCCACTTTAAATGTTACTTCATCGTTTTGATCAAGAGGTACTAACATAGATCAAGAAGATTTTGTTAGTGGATAACACCGTGGTATTGTGGTGGCTATTGTAAATGTTGTAACACCGATCACTGACAACCTGTATAACCCGGTAACTTCAGCGCGGTGCTTAATACATTTATTAGAGGGTGAATATAATACGTGTCCAGACGCTACCGTTAATACTACGCTATCGGCAATCTTTTTTATGTCAACGAGCTTAATATCAATGACTGCTGGATTTACAAAAAAAAAATCCTTATTGGCTATATTTATCTTTCTACGTAAACTCATGAACGTGTTTAAATGATTTTAAAAATCAGTTCTAAATAATGTGATTCATGTACTGGTTGTTGTTAACGAGTCCGTAATTGCATCATCATCGTTTGATTCTGATACTCGAAGAACTGTATTTTATTATTAGTCATAATAATGATACCGGATATTGTATCACCGGTTTTTTGTACCCGATTGCGAATATTATCTAATATCGTTGACATAATAACACCAATTCTCCAAGAACATATACTAACACATTATAAACATCATAAGACCAGTTCTCCAACAACTGTAATTTTATTATTAGTCATATTAATGTATTGAATCACCGGTGTTTTGTACTCGACTGCGAATATTATCTAATATCGTTGACATAATAACACCAGACTTAATTTCTCCACTATTATCCAACACTGTTATACTGTTTTCGGTTACTCCATTAATTTTAACGATAAAATCCGGCAATGAAATATTGCTTGTTTATAATTTCCTTGCTTATCTTGAAATATAACCACTTAATTTGTAATCTACATTCGCGAGACTCAAAATATTAGAGAGTTCATCTTTGACTTTGTCAAGAGTTACATATTTAAACATGTTACCCTGCTGAGTCTTAGTCTGAGTAGATCTTCTGTAAATATATACCATTATATTTTTAATACTTATTTAATGTGTATTCATGAACAACTTTATGAAGTGGAAGTGTTGTTGATAAAGATAGAGCGTTGAGTACAGTAAGTACTTCATGGCTACATATTGGCGGATCTGTCATTGCTTGTGTTGGTAATGTTGAATGCCAGATTGCAATATTTTGAAGCGTAATGCTTTACACTCTTCCGACTTATTTTAAAAATTCTTTTGGTGGTGCCAGTCCATAGGAATAATAATAAAAAAAAACAATTCCACGTGGATCAATCGCGTATGCAACCCAATGAGTACCTAGACCAAAATCACGCCAAGATTAATGATACCGGTTTCAACATTGTTTGGTTGTTTTGTTAATTGGTCACGCATAAAAACCTCTTTAAAATCTTTGATATTTAGTTTTTTAACCTGCATTAATTTAATCAAATTTTGACATCGGTGCAAAAACTATTGTTTTTTAAACGAACTGTTTCACACCTAATCCGATCCAAATGGGGTTCCTTGTAGTTGTGGTCTCTTCCCTCTTTTTAAAATCCCTTTCCTGTTGCTTTCTTTAGTGCCATTCCAGCAGCGGTTCCGACAGGACTAATTGCTGATGCTTTTGCAACGGCAGATGGGGCTGCGGATATTAACAAATATTAACGCTGAAATAGCTCCAAGAAGCGGAAATATACCACTTGTTTTAATAATATTTTAATGGCGTTCGCATAAAGATCAAATTTGACGCCAGTATTGGATTGTTTGGCTTCATAAAAATGTTTCACTTGATGTTCTGACAATGATAGCTTATGTGAACCAGTTGAGATTTGATTTCACTTTAGTGATATTTTGTTCCAGTATATTTTAGTTTAATCCGGAGTCAAACTGACATTAACATGATGATATGCCATTATTAGTATCATGAGTGATTTAATGAAACTTTGCAGCGACGTTACATGTTTTCCATTGGGGCATTAATCATTTTAATTCTTCCACCATACCTTCAAGTAATACTGTTTTATCACTGAGTATTATAGCAATTGTTCTCTAATCAGGAATAAGACCAACATCAGCTAAAGACTATCTAAATCAAAATGTTCCAGTGAAACGTAACGTAATAGATCGGAATTTGGAAATCTTAGTTGTGCAAACCAGTATCTTTTGATCACGTCCAAATATGTCATCAATGGACGATAAACACATGCTTTATGATTTTTTCTTTTCTTCAAAATTAAGTAAAATATCTTCCATTTATTTTTAAGGAAACTTCGGTAACTCCAAGTTTTACTAATATCATTATACTTTCTTAATGACTGTTTACTCGTGCAGCATCTCGTAAAGCAAAATAAATATTTGTCGTGGTGCAGAAACACCTTAGTGTAATGATATATGCCAAGTAAAAAATAATTAACATCACTTTGATCATTATCAGTGGTCACTGTTAAGCAAGATAATGCTGATTTACCGCCCTGATCCATACAAACTAGTAATTTGTGTTCTTTTAAGCAAATATTGGAGTCATTACTGGCATCCACAATGAAAGTTTTGATAATATTACTTTTCCAGCAGCATTATCGGCAGCTAACCAGATTTCATCGTTATTATCACCTTTTCGTACAATTACAAATGTATGCATTTTTGCAACATCCAAAAGTATGAGACGTCGAATTGCACGTAAAAAATCTTCTCTGTTCACCTCGTAACATTAATCGACGCATTGAAAATTCTAAATTGTATCTTCTGTTCTGATAATTAACAATTCCAGATGTGTTCACTAATGAATATCGAACATCGGGAGAGACAGTAATGTCTTTGGAAAACATCATTGTCGAACCGGTTGATCTTGTAGAATCATCTGATTATCTTGCTAAATCAATAAGAGTGTGTGTTGGGTCTATTCCCACTCACCCAGGGCCTTACATTCATGTAATTAGCCACTTTTTAGTGGTATGACATGACGGCCAAATTAACAAGCGCACTTTGTGCGTTAAATGCCCGTGGGGATATGGCACCATTCCTTCCCCACGGGAAACCAACCATCATAAAAATGTGATGATTCAAAACAGTGATCAAATGACCTTTATGGCCGGTATCACTTTAATCCAACTTTCATTCATTCAAATCAATTACTGCTCTAGAAACGTCAGCAATATCCTGAATTATTTCAATTTCTTTTCCATCAATTATATATGCAGCATTTCTAAATAATGTAACAAAACCAACTCTGATATCAGATCTTAATCGCTATAATAATCATCAGTAATTTCATCGATAAGGGATCAATCAACATTAATGTCCATGATGCCGCCGATTATTTTTTTTTGGGCAAATATCAGATGTTAAATTAATACTTTCTGGATAATTATTTCCAGCCCGTTGTCCTCTAATCATAATTTTTAATCGATTTACGTCAGAAAGAACATTATTTGGACAAGCGACAAAACCACTTCCCAATAACTGTATCAGAAGACCACTTCCAGTTGCTCCTTTTTCTTCCATTATTGTTCCGATAGATCGTACTGATCGTGATAGTCCTCATCTTGTAAGATACTCTTCTATTATTTCGCGATAATTATCATATCTTTGATAATCAGATACGACCTTATGTTTATCGTAGTATATACGATATATCCATTTGTACCAGTTTTCATGACCTACGGAAGGATTATATCCAGGTTTCATTTTTTTCTGCAATTAACACTTTACACGGCAAGCTTTGATAATGTATCACTGTATTTAATTTCTTTTTTTTTTGTTGAAATTATTACCCACACTGGTAAATGTATCACCTAGTATAACTCGTTCTTCTTCATCTTGGAGTTTTTGTTTTATTGGTTCAATACATTTCATTTCACATCAATCAGCATGAACTCTGTCAATACCTTTAAGTGTTTCTTCACCTACAGAAGCAGGTTGAACGGCAGCTATTTCAGTTGGACGATCCCGTAAATTCATTTTCGTTTGTTTGGTTATTCTTGCTATCTTTTCAATTTATTCAACGGTTTGTTTTAACTTTGGAAGAAGACCTTGGTTAGCTTCTGCAAGTTTTTCATGAAAAGAAAATGGAATAGTTTTTTTTTTCTTTTTAAACAAATCGTCGGGTTAGGAGCTGATGTGATAGCCAAACTGATGAGTCGTAAACATTATTAGAAGAAATATTTTTCATATTTTGTAAATCATTTTGTTCAAGTAAATTTGCACATGGAACTTTAAATTAAGCTTTATTATTTTAGCTCTGTTTACAAAATATGAAATATATGCCCCTGTGGAACATAATAGGTACCCCTGTAGACCTTCACAAAGACGCACAGGAGTCAATAATATCAGGAATTTCTAATAAAGTACGGTATCATATCGTGGGCAGAATTTCTGCTGTGTGGGTGGCTGAAAATTTCCAGGGTTGATGCCATAGGCCAGCAGAAGGTAGTAAATTCTGTTAATCTGGATGGGATGAAGCGCATACGGGCGTCGAGTCAGGATCCAGCAAAACTCTGAAAGTAAAAAGTCACAATGCTTGCTTCAGTAGGAACATGTTCGGTCATTTCCGCTTACTAGCGGATGAAACGACTTGGTAGAAAATCTTTGTAATGATCTGTCTAAAGCTGATATATTTATACCAATCAATAAATATACTGTACGTTTCACACACGAAACTGCAAATAACATACATTCAGATCTGCCATGATTTATAGTGCGCTACTATATAGACACGTATATGCCACACTTTATAGTACACTAAATAGACGCTGATCTGCCATGATTTATAGTACAGTAAATATAAGCTGATCTGCCATGATTTATAGTACACTAAATATAAACTGATCTGTCATGATTTATAGTACACTAAATATAAACTGATCTGCCATGATTTATAGTACACTAAATATAAACTGATCTGCCATGATTTATAGTACACTAAATATAAACTGATCTGCCATGATTTATAGTACACTAAATATAAACTGATCTGCCATGATTTATAGTACACTAAATATAAGCTGATCTGCCATGATTTATAGTACACTAAATATAAACTGATCTGCCATGATTTATAGTACACTAAATATAAACTGATCTGCCATGATTTATAGTACACTAAATATAAGCTGATCTGCCATGATTTATAGTACACTATATATAAACTGATCTGACATGATTTATAGTAGAATAAATACACGCAGATATGCCTCGATTTGTTACACAATATATCGACGCTGATATGCCTTATTTATAGTATACTGTATAGAAGTTGATGTGTCATGATTTACAGCACACTGAATAGACGCTGATCTGCCATGATTCATAGTACACTGTATAGGCAATGATCTGACATGATTTATAGTACACTAAAAATAAACGTTGATCTGCCTCAATTTAGGGTACACTAAATTACACTATCTGCCATGACTTATAGTACTCTAAATAGATATTGATCTGCCATGATTTATAGTACTCTAAATAGACGCGCTGATCTGCCATGATTTATTGTACACTAAATAGACGCGGATCTGACATGATTTATTGTACACTAAATAGACGCTGATCTGACATTATGTATAGTATATTATGTAAACGCTGATCTGCCGTATTACAATACAGGCTTACTGTGGTTCAGGTACTACTTAGTCAACAGGACACACACTGTATGTGCAAATGAAATACACTCCAGCCCAGTTGAAATATGGTTTGGTGTTCCAAAGGCGTCTGTTCTTGAAAATGTTCTCTTCATTATATACACTCAATCGCTCTCAAGTGTCAAAGATCATTACCCACTGCCTCACCAAGTTTACTCTGATGACACAAATATACAAATGTAGCCACCCAAATGAAGTTGATGCTACCATCAAAGGAGTAAATATGTGCATTTCTGATGTGAAATCATGGATGACATGTAACAAGTTGCAGATGAATGATGATAAAAGTGAAGCCATTCTGATCACAACGCAAAGACTTTCTCTTTCACATCCATTACCTCAAACAATAAATATCAGCAACACCAACATTAAAGTCACACAATCAGTACGAAACCTATGTGTTACTCTAGACAGTACTTTAAAATTGCACCACATGTCATGAACATATGCAAGGTTGCATATCTTTAGCTGAGATGCATGAGCTCCAGTTGCAAATATCTTTCAGTTGATGCCACTAAAACACTTGTGTATTTTCAAGACTGGACTACTGTAACTCAATTCTGTCTGTTTCGTCTCAGTATCTACTCCAGAAACTTCAAAAAGTTCAAAACGCAGCTGCTCGGATCATCTTTAGAGTACCACGATCAGAGCACACCTCGCTGTTCTGTACCCTACAATGGCTATCCATTCTATCGAGAATCAAACACGAAATTCGTTCTTTTTGTTACGTTTTACCGACAGACTCCAGTCCAACATACCTATCCGGCCTCACCCATGTGTACACACTAGCAAGATACTTACGTTCCTCTTCTGACAATCGTATACTCATTATTCCCACTATGAAAACGAAGTCATATGGACAATGTTCTTTTGCATACCAAGGCCAGCAACGTGGAATGATTTGCCCATTGAAATTAGATAAAATGACACAGTGATACTTTCAAGACTGGTCTTAAAACTCACATTTTTAACCGCAAGAATAAACATAATGGCCTACTAATGCTTCGTACCTTACACATTTCAGCATTCATTATGTTTTTTAATTTCATTGTTTTGTTTTTTGTCGTCATATAATTTTATATGTTGTAAAGCGCTTAGAGCTTCTATAGATTAGGCGCTATACAAAGTCCTCATTATTATTATTATTATTAGTAGTAGTAGTAGTAGTAGTAGTTTTTCTGGAAAATCATGACCTATGTGGTTCGCTGTTAATTGATCTTTGCAAACTAATAAACAATCAATGTCATTGTTATGGAGGAATAAAAATTAGTCATTTTTATTTGTGAGAGCAATCATTCAAGTCACTCAAGCAAACTAAATATTATTGATCCAATTTTTATAATGGTAATTGTATTGTCCCTCGAAAATACTCATAAATATTGCTATATTTTAATCAGCAGAAAGAAAACATTAAAAGAAGTATCAAATGAGATTTGAGATTACCATTTTTAATCTTCTGCTGGGGAGAGTCGGTACAGGAGTAAACGACCGAGAAGGAGTCATAATCCGTGTCCAACACCCAGTAGTCCTGGTACGGGGAAACTGCAACAGATTTGTTAAATAAAAAAAAATAAACTATTAAGTTTGTCACCATTCAATCACATCTCTGTATCCTACCCTACAGTGGGATAGGTCGTCATGGTTTAATATATTTTAGTTTATTTGTATCCAATCCGCGTCCGATCGCGAGCGTACCAATAGGGTTATGCTTCCGTAACAATTTAGTTAAGTCATGTAAAAATTATTTTAACTAAGTCTTTAGGAGGCAGAATTTTGAAACCCAGTAGATTTAGATTGGATTACAGTAACAATGCTTTCATATAAATATCACCATTAATCTAAATAAGTAAATTTATATCCTGCCAAGCATTTTGAAAAAGATTATGTGCGAGATAATGACATATACCACAGGAGTCTGACGTTTTATCAATAAAGTACGACGAAATCTCTGACAACATAAATTACCCCTTTCGGTAATATAAATAAACACTATATATATATAAAGGAAATTGAGTAAAAATTATCCCATCTCTGTTGATTGAATATGGATATGTTATCACCTCAGGAGTTTGATATGTCATGTAGAATAATATCATAATGAGAAAGATGACGTAAAATTACAAGACAAGAACAACAATAAGAAGTAAAACTAATAATATTGCTTAGTTGTTGGCCGGATGGGGTTGGGGTATATCTGTAACATAGATACAGAATACATCCTATATACAGGCATGATTTAAATGATAAATGGGTCTCGTAACTGACAGAACTTGATCCAACCACAACATAATGACGCAGGATATAGCGTTTTGGGATGCAAACCTGGCTCAAAACAAAATTGTCTGCGTCTTCTGTACATTCTAGTGTTGCAGTCGAATACTGCAAATATCAAGACACAAATGTATTGCAGGAAATATGGAATGTCTGCATTCAGTAATCCCATTTCACATGAACATCGCGACAATGTAATGTTTAGATTTGAAAATGACAATTTAGGTTAAACATGTACTCTAGGCCTGCTGTGTACCATATCAAACAATGTGACATCACATCGCATTGATCATTATGTTTGAAAAATGATTTTTGTCGTGAGAAAATAATCTGATTACTCGATGGAAACTTTTCTTTGATTTATGGTTTGTCAAAAAAAAGTACAATCTACTTGTACTACTTTAACTTTGTTTGGGACTATATTTTATGCACAACAAATGAAAGGTGCACCGTTTGTCAGAATGAACGAAATTATTCGTTCTTCTTACTATCTAGAAAGTTCCACTGAAATAAAACCGTAGAACGTTAAAGTTATATAGCCGAAAATGTGCAATAAATGTTTAAAATCGGAAAGCAAAGTAAAATATTCCTACAAATGTATCCGGAATTATGGATAATGCATCTATATTATCAAGTATAATATAAATATGGTAAGTGCATTAAATTTAATTAATTGATATAATTTAAGTATGGTAATTATATATTATTTAATTATCTGATTAATGTAAGTATGGACACCGAATTTAATTATCTGATTTAATGTCTATAATTATTCTTCTAGTATTAACAAAAGATGTATGTCAAATAATTGATTAATTAGTTCAACCGTAATGCTATGTATGTAGTACAGCTAAAATTCCTTCCTTTGTTGCCT